>CM031243.1:372435628-372652077 GCA_018340775.1 Taxus wallichiana var. yunnanensis
TAAGACTATTACATGGTTTTTGGTGCACGGTTGTGAACTGGTTCTACTTTGTTCATGGTGTGCACTCTTGTCGTATGGGTGTACACCCAAGGTGTCATGACTCTATCCTTGGGGCTGTAGGATATGCCCTTGGTTTTGAGGTGACATGATCTATGAATCTATGACCATAGAGTGACCCAACCTCACTTTGATCATCGAAACTCTCGTCCTCCTTTAGTGGAGTGACAATTTTGATATTTTTTCCTCCTTTAGTGGAGAAACATTCTAGATTCTCGAGTCCTCTTTGGTTGAGAGACTCCTATGATTTCTTTGGTCCTCTTTGGTTAAGAGACCCCTTGATGCTCTTTGTTCTCTTCAATGGATTGGATTTGATGATATGCAGTATAAATCATGGGATGGCTTTTCCTTTATGATTATACGGTTTTGATCAGCAGATTGAATTTTGAATGCGACGGTGTATGTCAGTATTTTTGAGGTAGTGATGTGTGTTTCTCCTTGTTTTTTATGATGATATTCTTCACCAGTGAGATGGATATGGTAATCAATTTAGGATTTATGGATCATGTGTGGGATGTTTCACTCCTTCGTAGCTATGGTTTACTAGAGGATAGTGTACTTATGGGATATGAGGATTCACTATTAGAATTACTAGAATTTTGAATGCGATGTTGGATTCTTCTTTAGGAGAAGATCGATGTTTGAATCATAATAATTCCTTTGGTAAGTGTTGATATACTTAAAGTTCTTCATGCATTGAGCTTAGGAAATGCGTTTAGGTCATGGGGACCCATATTTAGAGGGATATATGTCATACTCTCTTTGTTTAATTTGAATTTTACCACACTATAAACCCTTGGTGTCAGGTATAGGCATTGACGGTTGTGTTCAAATAAATTGTTATGATCTCTAGACTTGGTATGGAAGTGTTTTCTTGGCAAGAAAGTGTGATATATTTAAAATAATTTAACTATTTCATCTTTGAATCTTAATTGGTAATTATGTTTTGATAGTGATAGGGTTGATAACCACTCATCAAGTGATTGCATATTGGGGGTTAGTCCATAAATGCTCGTATCTCTCTAGAATTGTAACAAAACTCCTCAAATGCTTAAATACTAAATTTTGGATCCTTAATTTAGCCCTCATCGAATCTCCTATAGTGACTTATGGAAAAATACTTTGGGATGCATAGGTAATGCATGTAGCTCTTAAGAATTCCTATATAAGCTTGGTATGCTTGTTTTATTTAATAGTCACTTGTATAATCTACTCATCTTTGGAGTTTTTTTGGGAGGCTTATGGAGATTTGAGAGGCATTTGGGGATGATAAGTATGATCCGTAAGTTACTCATGTTAGTCGTGTTATGTATTTTGATGTTTGAGGCTTGATGTTCCTCCTTGTTGGTATGTGTTATCAGATCTTATCTTGTTATTGTGTGGTTACTGAGACATGGTTCTGAGTCATATAAAACCTGTTGAATACATTTTCCGTCATGAATTATTGTATGTTAGGCACGTGTTGTGTATATTTGATCTATGCTTGGGGCATGTGTATTGATTTCTATATTGTGTGGACCATTATTTTCATTCCCATGGTGGGGTTAGTAGTCTTCTTGTGATGCCGTCACATGAATATTTTAATAATTTTTGTTGGGTTTATAGATTTTTATTTGGACCTTGTGTGACAGTGTAATGTCAAGTATTTTGGGAAACCTGTTGAAAATTTTAAAACTAAAATTCTTAACAAGCGATAGCATTGTGAACTTTGAATAAGTGAATGGTGCAATCAAAAAAACTAATAAATTTTGAATACACTTATGAGAAAACACCTACGAACATGTCTCAAAATGATTATCAAATTAAAGATTGAACTCACTATTTACATTAAATGTTGAACAATGAAATATGTTGAGTTTTGAAACTTAGAAAAGGTAGTAAGGAAAATATTATTTGAGGAATAAATTCAATAGAAATGCCAATCTTCAAAGAACATTGAGAAATTGAGAAAAATTTAACATCTATTTAACCTTCTAAAGGTTGCATTTTAAGCGACTAAGTCTTTTCCCTCAATAGAATTGTTATACTTGAATTATCTTGCTTACTTATCCCTCTAGATAACCTTTTTCTTGTTTCACATCAAAGATGATTCTCATATAAGGGGAGGGAAATGTAGTGCCCTCTGAATTTCAAGTCGGTTTCATACCAATCCATAAACCTTATTGTCTTAGGTTAAACAATTTTTGAATGCATCGCTAGGCATAAATTGGGCATTTTAAGTCATCTTGAGTGTTGAGGTTGGTCGGACCCATGATCACATTAGTTCCTTGATTTCAGAATAATAATGGTATTATCAAATAAATAAATAAATGAAAACAAAATGAATAAATGAGAGAAATAAGATATAAAATATGATAATACATGCAATTTTGGGCGGTGGTTAGGGCTTGAGGGAGACTTGGTGGAGCTTGAGTGTCCTGGAGGATGCATCAAACAAGAAAGGCAGCGAATCATTTATTTTACATAATCTGATCTTGCGAAAGTATGAATGAGAGTCCTTATATCTCTTTCATGTTGAATCAAAGCAAATCGTAGCATAAACATCTTGTTTTTATGGCTCTATTGAATCTACCTTCCTCTAAGTACAGATATCGGGAGTTATATTCGACAATGTAAAACTGCAGAATGTACTTTAAGGAGCTTTGATTGGGCATTGAAATATGAAAACAAAAGTGAGGCTTGTGATTGGCGCTATCCAAACTCACACTTCTAGGCATGCTCTAAGTTAGGTTTAAGCAACAAGGAAAGAGCATTGGGAGTTTCACTTTGGAAGGTTTTGAACTCTATTATCCATCCTTATTGTGCCTCCCCTATCGTTATCTCATCTCCTGAGGATTTTCTTCCAGCTTTGCATAGATTTCTGCATAGGTGGGTGCATTGAAAATTAAATTCAATAGTGACCAAATTAAAGGCAAATTCCTCAAGTTGCATGAGAATCCTCCCTCTTTGTTAAAATAAGATCTTTGGAACATGGCCTCCTCGGCTAAAATAAGGACATTTAGCAGAGGGAAGAGCAAAAAAATTAAAAAACATTAGACTTTTCTAGCTCCTTCCTAGCCTGCGCCACCATGGGGGATTCAGGACAGAGAGTGGTCATCTATCAAGGCGTAAGGAGAGAGGAATATTTATGGTGTTGTAGTCACACTGGTTCAGTTATATGCATATGAAAATGGGAGGGATTAAATAGTGGACGTGAGATGTTTTTCAGAGTGCCACCAAGAAATGTGGATCACATAATGCAATGTGTTGTAGGTTAAGAACAACTGGATTTGTTGAAATGGATTTTTACATTTTCAAGGAAAACATTTTTGCAGGTTTCAAGTTTGGATCTACAACATGTGCATCTCCTTCCCATGCTATCTGCACATTTACAAAGCTATGAAACTGAGTTTGGTAGTGGTTGGCGGAGTCATTGGTTGTATTTTTCCTTGTTATATGCAGATGAGGAAGAACACGCATGGCAGGTGAACCATTTGAAAAATTGGTCACAAGCATGTAATGATTAAAGCGCACACACACTTTGGGTTTGTTGGAAGAAAGTTAAAATATGTTTTATTCCCTCTACCATATCATCCAAGTCTGCAATAAGGGATGAACTGAAGATGCATTGTTATAAATGCATATATAATCTGCGCGTAGGACATTTGATAGTAGTATATAGAAATATGTTAGACAAAATAAATGCTCCAACTCTCTATCAAATTCCTCCCAGGGAAGTGGTCTCATGGACAACATGTTATAGGCAATTTTTTTTTCATAGCTGTCACAAGGCCCAAAGAGATGTAGCCTCATGGCCTATAATGGTTGCATGATATACACAAAAGAAGGGGGTTGAATGTAGTGGAAAAATTTTACAACACTTCCTCCACTGAATACTTCTGATAATGTTGCGAGATCAAATTGAGAGAGGATGGAATTGGCAGTGTATGTTTATTATCATAGTAATTAAAAGAAATGAAAGCAACCACATGGCATGCAAATTGTTTGAGAAAAATCTTTAAGGAGATTTATACTATTAGAATGCATGGTTGTAGGATATACACAAAAGGATTAGCATCCTTGTTTATCCTTTTAGTGGAAACATTGATGATCAAGCCGCAACTCAAAACTATCATTACAACTTGATGACAAGCTTTTCACAGCTCTCTGTTATTTTTAATGATTGGTGGTTTGTAGATTCGTGTTTGTGGTCTCAAATTCAGAATCTATAGGAAATTCATGAAATTGTGTTGACGCCTCAATGTATTTTATAAGTTTTTCTTGTGCGGAACAAAAGGGTGGTATATTCATTTATCTTATTTGTGGGAATGTATATGATCGAACCGCAAGGGGTGCATAAAATGGGGTTTAAAAAATAATAATGGTTTCATGGAATGACGTGGTTGCTATCTATGCAAAAATATATTTGAGGAAAAGGCGGTAGAAACTTTCAAGTGAATGCAATTTGCGGTCAAAGTCCATGAGGAAAGGCCCTAAATAGATGCCTCAAACAAACATCAAAAATAGGTATGGGTTTCCTTACTCTTGCATTCAAATTTCACATTTCATCATTTCTAGCTTGGGTCTTAAGTGCTTTAGAATAATAGAGGATGCAACTAGAAAAAAGAAACTCTTACCCTACTTGAAAACTCAAAAAATAAAAAGAGTTTTTATCCAGTACACCGCGCGCATGGAGCACTAAAGAAAACATTTTAACAACCTAGACCTCTATTATGATTCATAATGGTTCAGGACACCATGAAGGAAAAAAATATAACTGTTAAACTCAAATTGACACCTTGGAGAGACGAGTTTTGATTCCCATTTTGTATTTCAATCACTTGGGGTGATGTTTTCATTTTTAGAAAATGTGATCATTTTTGGCTTACTGATTCTTTGATCGATTTGATGAAATTAAAAATTACCCCTACCTACCTCTATACCTCCAACGTGAGAATTGTAATCAACTCTTGGTTTCATGAAAATGATTTCGTAAGTTAGAATTTTAAAAGGGTTCCGAGGCCCACCAATCATTATACAATAGTAGTGTTTCACGTTGTTGAACCCTAGTCATTGGTGTCATCATTGATGTCAAGTGGCATTGATAGAAAATATGTGAATGGTGAAGTGAGGATCTGTAAGGGATATGAAGGTCGATATGTAGTGACTTCTCAATAAGGGTTGGAGCTCACAAAGAGGTTCTAGGTTGTTCCATGAAGTGCAAGCATAAGCAAGGTGCATGGTCAAGTAAGCAAGGTGTGTGGTGAGTCCTCCCAAGATAGTATGCAAACTTCCCAAGTGTTAATAAGTCTCCATGGTATATGAGGTGTTTCATAGGTGTGAGGAGTTTTTCTAAGTTCCAAGCTCGTAAAGAATGGAGAATAAGTGTAAATGAATGGTTCTCTGCAGTATAAGATAGCGCCAAACTCGTAAAAGGATGGAGAAGCAGTGTAAATGAAGAGTGAGAACATGCCTTGTACAGAAAAGGATAGTTTTAGACAAAATATTGTAGGTAAAGGAGTGTGTTGGGTCTTTCATGAAGAAATATTTGGTGTTCCAGATATCTCATGATGTCTTCTACATGCTCATGAAGTGTTTTGAGCAAGTTGTGTAAGTTTTCTGTATATCCCAGAGTGAAGAAATGAGATTAATGTATACTAAATGTTTGAAATGCTTTGTGCAAGATATTTTAGAGTTCATGGAGGTATGTATCTTTTAAAACTCAATGAGATATTTCCAACGAGTCCAACTTTGTGCAATTTGGATCTCTTTAGAGGAAGCTATGGTCATTCAAAGTTTTGCAGAAGTCGTGAAAAATGACAACAAGCAAAAATAGTCGAAAGAAGGGACACATGACCGAAGATGGATAAGACACACAACGAAAGGTAGAAAATGAACACGTGTTGGGTATCCGAGAAAGGTTGAAAATTCAATAGGATAGGTGGACCAAGTAGGGGTCACCACTTGGTGATAATATGACGTCAAGGTGGACACATGGTAGGATTCCACCATATTTTTGAGAGATGGCTTCTGGTGGACGTAAAGTCCCTAGAATGAGTCAAATTTTATGGCATTTAGGGTCTGTGATGAGGCAGATAGAGTCAGTGCGGTCAAGAAGAAACATGGCAGCATTAGAGGATGACAAGTGGAGCTTCCCTATTGGATTATGTGTCGCACTAGTCAAATACTGATTAAGAAAATCCTGACAAGTTCGAAGGGTGTGGAGCTTCCTTATTGTGTCATTGTTATCCAATTTTTCCCCTCAAGAAAAATGAACAAACATGAACTTGCACACTATGAAAATGGGGTTGATTTAGTCAAGATATCTTGCATTTCAAGAGAACTAGACACATTGCAGAGAAGCTCGGGAGCTTGAGCTATTTCACAAAATCAAGAAGTTCCAAAATTCCAAAAATTCGACTTCAAAGGTGGGCTTTTTGGAGTTTCAAGCTCTCAAGGTGGATTTTCTAGATGAATAGTGTTAAGGGTCCAAAAGTCGAAATTTAGAATTTCATTTTCGGGGTTTCTGAGATCTCAAGAAGCACGGAGGTGAACAATGCCTCGTAGAAAAAATGAGGAAAAGTTCCGAAACCTAAAAGTTTTGAAAATCTAAAATTTTGGAATTTCAAGTTTTGGAGAAATGAAACAACTGGTCGGAAAAAGCAAGGAAAATGTCTAAAATCCCAAAAGGAAAAGTCTAAAACCAAAAAGTTCTAAAATTTTGAAATTTCATACTTTCTGGTTGTGGAGTTTTAGAACTCTTGCGTGCATGCCCAATCCGATAAATAGTGCCAAAAAGTCGAAACCAAAAGTTCTGAAATTCCAAAAGTCTGAAATTTTAGACTTTCGGGTTTCGAGTTTTGGAACTCTCGCATGCCCAAGCCGATGAACAAGGCTAAAAAGTCAAAACCAAAAAGTTTTGAAATTTCAAAATTCTAAAATTTCATACTTTTGAGTGTTGGAGTTTCAAAAATCTCGCGTGCCCAAGCCGATGAACAATGCCAAAAATTCTAAAACCAAAAAGGTTCTAAAATGAAATTAAATTTTAGACTTTCGGCTTTTTCGAGTTTCGATATTTCGAATATTTTGAGCGATGAACAAAGGACTCAACCTCCAAACCAAAATTTCTGAAAGTCTAAATTTTCGGATTTCAAGTTGCCTGTACATTTGGACTCACGAAAGAACAAGGCCAACCACTCACCATTAATGCGAAATGGCACCCCCGATCTTCATACAACCATAACTTTTGACTGGGAGCTTGGATTTGCACAAGAAAGGAATTTTTGGAGGGTTTCCCAAGTTTTCTCACCTACCACAATGATGAAGTATGGGCTTCCTTTCTTTCCCAACAAGGCATAGTACATGGAGGTATGGGTTTTGCAAAGTAGAACCCATCATTGTTTGCAGTAGTGAATTCAATGCATTCTAGGGTGGTTGAAGAAAGAATTCGAATTCTTCTCTCTTTTTCTCTCATTCTTCCTATATATTGTAAGGAGGGTCATTTTTATAATGTTGGACAATTTTTGGCTTTGCACCCTCCCTTCTTCTCTTGTTTGTAAGTGATCTTGTGGAGGTAAAACCTCTCCCTAAATTATAATGCGAGTTTATGCCTCGTAGCCATTGTAATGGACTATATCAAATTTTTGAGCAATAAGATAAGTCTATGGATGATTTCAACCCTCTCTTATGTTCATTGCATCTTCCTGATCTCTCATTGCAATCCTTTGTTATCTATGCATGGTGGTTGTATTACATTTTTAATGGTTTGTGTTTAATGGAAAAGCAGGTTTTCAACATTCCTTTTGGTATATCACCTCTATAGATTAGGTTTAATTTCTTGCATCTTTTTAAGCCTATCTCCTTGGCAAGTTAGAGTGGATTTTAGAGTAGATCCTCTACAATTTATATGTGTGCATCGAATAGAGGAATCAAAACGGCCTTCATCTAGAGAGCTTTCTTGATCACAAACTCCCACACTTTGGGAAAAGCTCCATGTTATGCAATCACACTAATAGTTGCAACCCATCGAGTTGTAGACATTCAGGGGTGTTGGGATTACATATCAACATTCACTTCTCGTAGTGGCTACCGGAGGTTAAGAAAATCCTCGAAAGTGTAAAGGCATAAAGCCTTCTTATTGGTTCAAGCTTCGCATTTAGAAAATATCGACACCAAAGAGGTACAAGGAGAAGCTTGATTGGTTTATACCTCACACTTAGAAAAGACTAACAACAAATAGGTACATGGAGCTGCTAATTGGTATGTAATTCACATTCATAAAATACTGACATGAAAAATGGTGCCTAGAGTTTTTTTATTGGTTTAAGCTTCACATTTAGAAAATAATGACACCAAAAGGGAGTGTGGAGTTGTTTGATTGGTTTAAGATTCACATTTTAACAAATCCCTTGTAATTTAAAGTGAATTGCAAAGTAAACATGGAGATATTTCATTGGTTCATGTTTTTCAAGGGTAGAAAAATTCAACACATTGTGAGAGAAACATGGTGTAATAAGGAGATGATAGGTGGCATAATATTAACAAAACATAAGGATGGAACAAGTAAGAGTGTTTTGAGGTATGACAAGCTTGTCTATGACCATGGTGGCGATTTGAAGTCACAAAATTCATCGAATCTCGAGATTGCACAAATGAAATTGCTTAAATTTTTTAACTTAACTCGTCTAAGGATTCTGGCAAATCTGTTGTAAAATAAATCAGGTTGATTCTTCTTGAAACGAAGGAGAAATTTGTGACACAAAGTTTTTCTCATCGGGAAAGTCTATGAAGAAGCTCAAAATTCATGGAATATGAAACATCATTATTCAAATGAAGGAGCTCATGAAGAAGCTCAAAATTCATGGAAGAATGTCAAAAAACGTAACTAAAGATATCATATGCAAGAAGAAAAATTTATGAGGTAGTTTTGTAAATTCCTTTGTATACACTTTTACGTAGGAAGAATGAGTCATGTGAAGAGTCATTAAACATAAAACATCAAGAGTCATGTTTAGGAGTCATGCTTGTTTATTTAAGCTCAATTTTTGAGCATGTAAAGGTTAGTGAGTCCGTGGAGAGTGATGTTGAAATAATATTTGTTGTTGATAGAGAGTTATGTGTTATTGTTGAAAGAGAGGAGAGTTGAGTGCTTGGGTTGAGCAAGTGAGAAAGGTGTGAATGTATTTAAGCCATGGAAAATTAAGAAAGGAGAGGAGAAGACAAGTGACTTGAAGAAGTGCTCATAATCCATTTGGGAAACAACAGGTTAAGTGATCATAATATTTGTCAAAAGTCTAAGTTAAGTTATTGTTAGCATATAGGGGTTGAAGCCTCCTTGTAAGTAGTAGCTTATAGAAGATCAGTTGTTGCTAGTTAAATTATTGGGAGTTGAAGCTTCCATGCAAGTTGAAGCTTGTTAAAGGTCAAGTAGCGCTTGACTAAATTTTGGAGTTGCATCTCCAAGTTGAGTTGAAGCTCAACCATGAAATCATTGTAACTTTATAGGATAATTGTCCAAGCTAGTTCTATGGTTTCAGTGGGTTTTTGTCCCAAGATGGGTTTCCCACATTAAATATTGTCTCCTCATGTGTTTATGTGTGTTTACTTCTCTCTCTATCTCTCATGGTTGAATATGCATGCTTATCGAATTAAATAATTTAAAGATTGGATGATTGACCAACTCTGAGTTGCACAAAATTTTAATAAGCACTGATTCACCCCCCCTCTCAGTGCCTAGATTTCTAACAATTGGTATTAGAGATTGGTCCTCTGAATCAATCCTAATGGCTTAGAGGTGATATTGAAGGAAAAAACATGGGTACATTAGCAAAATCAATTATGAAAAAGAAGTATGAGATTTTTCAAGCCCTTATAAAAGAGTTAAAGACAGAAATCAATCTCAAGGAAGTAAATCATGGTCAAGAACTCAATGAGATGGCATCATTTATTGATAATGTGTCAAAGGATCTAAAATAAAAAGTAACAATCTTACTCCAAATATGAAGAAGAAGTGAAGACTCTAAGGAATGAGATAGAACAAGCCACAAGAAAACTAATGACATATCAAAGAAGTAAGGAAAGTGCAAGAAACCTTAAGAACCTACTAAGAAAAAAAAGACATCTAAATGATAAATCAGGTATGGTTCTTAAAAGTGAAGCAACTCAGTGTGAATTGAATCATGGGTCTAGTCATGAATCATGTCAAGCATGCTATAAAATCCAAGGTTGAAGAATGTGAGAAACTAAGTGTAGAATTGAAGACCTTAAGAGAAGAAATAGAACAAGCAAGGAAAAAGGAATTGAGGGCTGAGTCAAGCCATGTATCTTGTCAAGGATGTTCTGAGACCAAGAAGGACAAAAAAGAACACAAGAAGACCATTAGGCAACCAAATTCAAGGAGACTCTCAGGTAAGTTTCATGGAATTTACTTTTCATGCAATGTGTTTGGGCATAGAGCTAGAGACTGTAGGAGAAAAGTAGATGAATAACATCCATGGAGAGATTATAGGACTGAATATGAGAATAATATAATGTGTTTCAACTGCAAAGAAAAAGGACACATAGCCAAGTACTTCCTAGAAGAACCTTTAAGTCAATTTTGGGAAGAAGAGGACTCAAGAGGCAAGAACTAGGTTGTATGCTTCAACTATCATGGGCAACGACATTTTACCATACATTGTTATGAATTCCTAGATATAACTACAAGTTGAATGCATTCAAAAGGAAAGATAAGAGGATATTCAAAGGAAAGGAAAAATCTAAGGATAAAACCAAGTCAGCCATGGTTGAGAGAGACATTGGAAAGAAGAAAGTAAAATGGATATACAAGGTCAAGGAAGAAAACTCATAATTTGAAAGAGAAAATAATGATAAAAAGATAGCATGGGAATATGTTGAAGAGACTCAACTATCAATGATATTAAAAGGAGAGTCTAGCACAAACAACATATCAAGAATTGATGATAAAGGAAAAAATAAGAAAGACAAGTTCAATATAAATCAGAAAGAATATTTACCTCAAGTCATGTTAGATTAGGTGTATGAATTACAACATGTGTGTTTATCAAACTCAATTAGAAAATGAGAGTCTCAGATGATGTGTTTGTCACACCAAGGAATGCATCCAAGAATACTAACAAGACCACAAAGACAAGAAGGGAAAGAATTGAGTCATCATGTTGCTTTGATGAATTTATCTTATTTTAAGGTGATCATGACAAGATGGTATGCCTTCTCTAGGATTCTAGAAGGTATACACTAGCTGAAAGAAGCATGGTCTTCTATTCATTTGTCTACCAATCAAGTGTTCTTCATAATGAAGTTGAGTGAGTTGGTCAAATAATCTTCTAAATGAAGGTTGACATTAGTATTTTCTGATTGTAGTCTTTATCAGATTGCAAGGTATGCCCACTTCAAGGAATGTTTGTTTAGTCTATTTGAAGATCTTGAGTGTTCCCTTTAGTGGCTATGAAAGGAAAGTGTGGTTTTTAGGCCTCAATATTTTTTTTCCTATTTCTTGTATGTTGTCAAGGTTGAGTCATATCTGAGTCATCATTATCAAGTTTTTTATAAAATAAATATTCTCAAGAGGGTCTAAAACTGTTAGAGAATGTATTGTATCTTGGTCTAGCAAGATGATAGAAGATCTCAATCTGAAATAGTTATGATAAGTCTTTTTTTTAAATTATTTGAAAAAGGAGACTTGTAATTTTGATCATTGCATCTATATCGAGGATTTGTGCATTAAAGAGGGTTTGTGTACCTAAAAATATAACATTATGTTAAAGGCTTGTTCATCAATATGGTATGTGTTAAGCTTGTATCTTCAAGGTGACATGGATTGTGTGTAAACAATGATGAGAAAATGATTGCATAGAAGTCTAGAGATTGCCCCATGATAGGCTACAAGTATGGAAGAAGGTGTCATTGTTCTTGAATGTCAATTACATAGATTAATCCTCAAAGGATGAAGTGTTATCCATGCCAAGTGTATGATGATATGTGAATAAAGCATGATGTTGTACTATGATGGTCTAGCATCCATGTGTTTCATGATAGAACTCTTAAGTGTAAATGGACAATGAAAGATCAAGTGTTAAAGTGAGTCAAATATGGCTATGCAAAGTGTATTCATGGTTTAAAATGAATAAGATATAGGTCTGAAAGTGAAATTTTAGGTAGGTGGAGTCATTCTAATCTCTCACACAAGTTTTGAAGACTATCTATATGGTTTGAAGTATCTAGAAAGGAAAAATGAAGACTAATTACAAGGTTGATGACTTGAGAAGAAAATCACATGCAAAGAAGGTTAAAACCATTGAGAAAGAGCTTCATAGGGTAGGAGCATAATGATTGATCACTCCATGAGTCATGAAATCATGATAAGAGATATAGTTTGGAGCCTCTTTTGATGCATTGTATTGATGCTTCTAATAGTGAATTGAGTGCAAAACAGGGTGCTAAGAAGTGGAGAAGTTTCAGGAAGCTAAAGGCCAAAGAGTTGGTAGTGGAGCCAAGAACTAGTGAAGTGGAATTGTAGGAAAGAAGAAAGGACATAGTACACTAAAAAGATACATTAGGTATGTAATGGAAAAGTTTTAGTTATTCTTATGGGTGAATGTAAGGTTATTGATTGATGTCATGTGGCCTCACAAATGGAGGATAGATTAATCCTGGGGGGAGTTGTATCATCTTGTTTGGAGTATGGTGAAGTGAGTGCCTAAACATGGAGAGTATAGAATCAAGGGGAAATTGTATCCGATTATTAAAGAAAGTGCAAGGATAAGGGTGTTGATGAAGTGTGTCTTGTCAAGAAATTTTCCAAGTTCAGGGGGAGCTTTATTTAGTCAAAAATGTATCTTCTCAAAGCATGTACATGTGTTGATAGCTAAAATCAGTTGGGAAGTAAAGAAAGGAGGCAGAACATGTATCCTTGGTATGAGCTCTTGATGGCTCAAATCTAGAGAGTGTTTCAAATTAAGGGTGAAGATCAAAGAAGAGCATGGGAAAAGGAGTGAATAACATATGAATAGAAGGAAAGCATTGAATATTGGGTTTTGAAGAAATTTATGCAAGTATTTGGTATCCTATCAATCAAAAGAGCAACATCATTCAAGGAGGAGTTCCTTGAGGTAAGTTTGTTTTTTGTAAATGCTTATCTGCATATTGATCATATTTTGGGTGTTGATGAACCTTTTCATAGATTTAAAAGGGGGAGAGTACTATCATAAACTAGGTATGAATGCTTTGAATATGGTGGTGAAGGTGTTTTCCATAAAATTTTCTGAGTATGTTGCCATCAATGACAAAGGGGAGATTGTTGAACCCTAGTCATTGGTGTTGTCATTGATGTCAAGTGGCATTGATGGAAAAGGTGTGAATGGTGAAGTGAGGCTCTATAAGGGACATGAAGGTTGATTGGTAGTGTCTTCTCAATAATGGTTGGATCTCACAAAGAGGTTCTAGGTGGTTCCATGAAGTGCAAGCATAAGCAAGGTGTATGGTCAAGCAAACAAGGTGTGTGGTGAGTCCTCCCAAGGTAGTATGTAGACTTCCCAAGTGTTAACAAGTATGTAACAAGTCTCCATGGTATATGAGGTGTTTCAAAGGTGTGAGGAGTGTTTCTTAGTGCCAATATCATAAAGGATGAAGAAGAAGTGTAAATGAATGGTTATCTCTGTAGGTATGAGATAGTGTCAAGCTCATAAAGGATGGAGAAGAAGTGTAAATGAAGAGTGAGAACATTCCTTGTAAAAAATAGAAAGTTTTAGACAAAACTTAAGGTACAAGAGTGTGTTGGATTTTTCATGAAGAATGGATCTTTCATGAAGAAATTTTGGTGTTCTAGATAGCTCATGATGTCTTCTACATGCTCACAAAGTGTTTTGAGCAAGTTGTGTAAGTTTTATGTATATCCCAGTGAAGAAATGAGATTAATGTACACTGAAGGTTTGAAATGCTTATTTTAGCATGTACAAAGATATTTTTGAGGTCATGGAGGTATGTATCTTTGATAACTCAATGAGATATTTCCAACGAGTCCAACTTTGTGTAATTTGGATCTCTCTCAAGGAAGTTATGGCCATTCAAATTTTTGCACATCGTGACAAATGGAAACAAGTAGACACGGTCAAAAAAATAGGACACACGATCAAGATGGATAAGAAATGCAATAAAAATCAAAGACAAAAATGAACAAGTGTCGTTTATCTAGTAAAGGTTAAAAATTCAAGAGGACATGGACCAAGTAGAGGGCACCACTTGGTGATAATCTAATGAATAAAGGTGGAAGCATTACAGGATTCCACCATATTTTTGAGAGGTGGCTCTGCAGTAGAGCGTAAAGTTCCCGTAATGAGTCAAATTTTATGTCATTTTTGGTCCATGATGAGGCAAAGCGTCAACGTAGTTAGAAACAAACATGACAAAATATTACGGGATGACAGAAGAAGCTTCCTATTGGATTATGTGTCACATTGGTCGATATGATTAAGAAAAGTGTGAAAGTATGAAGGGTGTGGAGCTTCCTTATTGGTTCACTTCTCACAATGGCTAGTTGAGGTTAAGATAATCTTGACAACTAATGAAGGTGTGGTGCATTCATATTGGTTCAAGCTTCACATCAAAAAATAATGACACCAAATAGGTATGTGGAGCTTCTTGATTGGTTTGTACCTCGCACTCAGAAAAATACTCACACCAAAGAGATACGTGGAGCTTTCTAATTAGTATGTACTTTGCATTCAAAAAAGAATGACACCAAAAGGGTGCATGGAGTTGTTTGATTGGTTTAAGCTTCACATTATGAAAATAGTGACACAAAAAGGGCGTGTGGAGCTGTTTGATTGGTTTGATATTCACATTTTAACAAATCCCTTGTAATTTAAAGTGAATTGTGAAGTAAACATGGAGATATTTCATTTGTTTGTGTTTTGTGGCAAGAAGAGAGAGTTATAATGTCATAGAGAAATCTGGTGGAATAAGGAGATGACATATGGTGTAATATTAATGACACGTAAGGCTAAAACAAGTCAGAGTGTTTTTAGGTATGGCAAGTTTGTCTATAACTATGGTGATGACGTGAAGTTGGAAAATTCATTGAATCTCAAGATTACACAAATGAATTGCCTAAAACTTTGAAATTAACTCTATCTAAGGATTTTGAAAGTGCTGCAAAAGGAATCAAGTTGATTCATTTTGAAATGAAGGAGAATTTCGTGATAGAAGTTTGTCTCAACAGAAAGTTGGTGAAGAAGCTAAAAAGTCATGGAACATGAAACATCATTATTTTTATTGAAGGAGCTCATGGAGAATCTCAAAATTCATGGAATAATGTCGACAACGTACCTTAAGATATCAGATGCAAGAAGACAAATTTATGAGGTAGTTTTGCAAATTCCTTCTTTATTCACTTGCGTAGGAAAAATGAGTTGTGTGAAGATTCATTAAACATGAAACGTCAAGAGTCATGTTTAGGAGTCATGTTTGTTTATTTAAGCTCAATTTTTAGCATGTAAAGGTTATTGAAGTCATGGAGAGTGTTTTTATAGAATATTTGTTGTTGATAGAGAGCCATGTGTTATTGTTGAAAGATAGAGAGAGCCAGTGCTTGTGTTGAGAAATTGGGAAAGGTGTGAATGTATTGAAGCCATGAAAAATTAAGAAAAGGAGAGAAGAGAGTGAGTTGAAGAAGTGGTCATAATCAGTTGTGGAATAAAACATGGTAAAGTGATCATAATCTTTGTAAAAAGTATAAGTTATAGCTTAACATATAGGGGTTGAAGCCTCTTTGTAAGTAGTAGCTTACAAAAGATCAGTTGTTGTTGGTTAAATTATTGGGAGTTGAAGCTTCAATGTAAGTTGAATATTTCTAAAGGTCAAGTAGAAACTTGACTAAACTTTGGAGTTGTAGCTCTAGGTTGAGTTGAAGCTCAACCATGAAATCATTATAACTTTATAGGATAATTGTCCAAGCTAGTTCTCTTGTTTCAGTGGTTTTTTTCCCGAGATGGGTTTCCCACATTAAATCTTGCCTCCTCATGTGTTTATGTGTGTTTACTTCTCTCTCTATCTCTCATGGTTAGATATGCACAATTATCACAGCTTAAAGTAATTTAAAGATTGAATGATTGACCAATTCAAAGTCATAGAAAATTTTAATTATCACTTATTCACCTCCCTCTCAGTGCCTAGATTTCTAACAGACGCATTTGTAATAATTGGTTCTAGAGTCATCTTTCTATTTTAAGCGATGTTTTTCATAATCAACTTCTATCAAATCTAATGAGTTCTTTGTATATAGGGGAGTACGTAGGAATAATTGAAATTTATGTTTGAACTTAAAACAAGTGTTTTGAAGACCCAAATTGTAAGCACTTTAGATGTTTTATGTAATTTTTGCAAACTCACAACTTGAGATAGAAATTCTTCCTGAGGGTCCCATTGGACTTGTTAATACCTATGAACCCTTTTCATATAGTTTCATTTTTGTGTAGAGTATGCTTTCATCAAATTGATTCTATGAATGGATTTTATAATTTTGATACTTTCTCTCTCCTCCCTCTTCTCTATCTAGAAATAACTATGAAATGTTGGTTTATGCTGAAAATGTAAATTCTTTTAAAATGTAGATGGGTTGAAATAAAACAAAAATGGATGCGAAATGAAAAATAGTTATGATATTGTGAATATAAAAAAATCTTCTAGTTTTTCTCTCTTCCCTACTCTCTCTCTTGAATAAAAGTGTAAATGAATGTGGAAATGTGAATGTGTGAGGAAATTATCTCTACTTCTCTCTCCCTATCTATATATCTCTCTCTACTTGGTTTTGGATTTCTTGGAAACGATGAATGTGTTGGTTATGTGCTAGAGTGTAAGGGTTTTCCATACCAATTTTAGGACTAACCCTATGATGGTTGCAGGAGTACTCCATACAAGGAAGAATATGAGTGTGATATGTTTTCATTAGTGAGATGATATTGAAATATTGTACATTGACATAGTTTGCAAATGTTGAATGAAAGTGAGTTAAAAAGAATACATTATTTAAATTTGTGTTGAAAACTATTGTTTTTCTTAAATTCCTATGTATTAAACATTGCGCATGGAAATAAACTATGTGGTTTGAATATACTTTGTTTTAAACTAACCTTTCTATGATTGTAGGAGTGACACATAATGAATGCAGGACCAACTATGTCGGGTAGATAAATGAGGAAGATAGTTGAAAATGTAAATGTATAAAAAGTGTATCGTTTACTTCATGGGTGTTAAGTTCATTTAGTTTAAAATGTGGTTCTTATGGTTTAGATGATTGAAAAAATCATTTTCTAGATAATTATTGTGGTTCATTCATAAACTCATAATGTTTGGTAGAAAACTTATCTTATTTTCACCATCACAATGAAGTGAGTATTTAACCTTGGTCATACCCTCCCTCTCAAGCAATCCTCATCTAATTTTGTAACACCATAATTTCCTAAGAAATGCTTTAATCCTCCCAATTTGTCTTCTTGTCCTACCCCTAAGACAAGTCTTATAAAATACCTTTCCCTTAAATATTTTGTGAGGTGGTGACTATGTTATGTGAACCCTATCATATTTGGGTGAGTGAGACCTACATTTCTAGGTGTGGTAGGTCTAATCATATCATGTATAAGTTTAAACCTCATGTGCGTAATTTCCCTTAGTACCCTATTGAGTGGCCAAAGACTTGCAAAGGTAGTTTGTGGTATTCCTATGATTGATCTCATTATGAGATTTAGATGTCATGATTGGAGTCTACATGACAAAGTACCCACACATTGAACTTTTGTATTTGAACCCATTTTTCCCCTCTTAGATAAATGTGTTCCCTTGGTGTGTAGTAGTGTATTACCTCATGTTTCTCAAAGGTTTTGTGAGTTAAAAATATTGGAACTCTCTTGTATTGTCTTGTAGTAGGGTGTAGTTTTTCCCCCTTGAATGCTTTTGAAGTTGATAGATCGTGGGACCTCTCTTAAGGTTATTGGTGAAAGAAAAGTTGATGCATAATTACACAATGATTGAAATAGTTCTTTGGAAGGCATTTGAAATGATGCATAAAATTACATTAAATGTCCTTGTAATATGCATTTAATACTTAAGTTTCTATCGAAATGAAATGAGTTATCTTGTGCAAGGTCATACTCCTAGTAGTCATGAATACCAAAGTGTAAATTATGTGTTATTTGAATTACATTTTTCTAAAACAATTCCAATAGTGAGACAAAAGTATAACATAAGTGTAAAGAGTATAAGAGTAAATGAGATTTTTTTTTAGAAATAACGTCGTACTGAAGTCTACTATAATAGGAAAATAATGGTACTCCTTTGGATGAATTTTATAGAAAGAGGTAACCTAAACCTTCATTTCCTTAAACTCATAATTTTCTTTTCACTTGTCTTCATCTTAGTTTCCTCACAGAAATGAAAGACGATAGTAAAATTAAACGTCGGTTTGGATGTTTTGAGAAACCTAACCTTAGCATAAGAATGAGTATCAAGAGTTTTTTATGTGTTTAAAATGTGTCGAATAATTTCAATCCAGGGCTGGTGTCTGATGACTGTATGCATTAAGAGAAAAAGGATCTTTGGAAAATAGCTCCGTTAAACACAATCCAAACTTATATAAAGTAAATCACACATACATAAATGTAAAGGCACACTTGCAAAAATAGATTTTCAATAAATAAAACACACTTGCATAAATTAAATTAATAAATTAAAATAAATGAAAGATAAATCAGACACCTGTAAGTTCACAACAAAAATTGTACGGAAAGAAAGATCACATAACATGAAATCAGAAATTTACAACAAAAGGAAAACTACAGAATAAAGAACTGAACATAAAACATTGAAAGAAAAGAACATAAAACATTGATCCTTCTACCTTGGAATGAGTGGTCACCTCATTCCTAGGAAGAGGACTTAATTCCTACTTTCAAACTTAATTCAAAACCTGCAGAACAATTTCACTCAGAAGATTGAGAAAGAATGAATCTCTCATTCTTGGGAGGGAAAAATTACATATAAGAGTGTGAAAGGTTGCATTTATAATTTATACATCCAAACAACTTCTTATTTTGGGAAGTACAAAATAATTTTATCTTTATTCTAATCCTAACAACTAAGATCTCCATCTCCACAAAATATAGAGAGAGATATATTATTGGAGTAAAATCTTATCTTACTTATTTTAGGAAGATTTGCTCCCAAATCTTCTCCTTGCTTTTTGGTAACAAGAATCATAATGATTTTATTCTCCTACTTTATTGGAAGGAGGTTTTTCCTCGAAACATTACTTTGACCAAATACTTATCCCGTATTTTCCATTTGAATTTGTTGTTTCATCATGGAACTTTTAGTGGTCGTTTGATACACTTTTCCTTGATTACAGCTCACTAAAAACTATATTTCTCTTTATTGGTAAAACTCAGAGCAAATCAAAATGATATTTTTGTTAAACACATTACTATGAACAAAAACCTCTCATAAATTTTTCATTATATTCTCTAATTATTCATAATTCCTCATTTTATGCAAGTTTTGAAACTAGAACTACAAGTTCCGTAACTAAAATTGCCAATTCCACAACTAAAGCGCAAGTTCGGAGCTAACTCCAATTTTTACGAAGCTAACTAAATATTTTCCATTAGATTCTCGATTATTCACAATTCCTCATTTTATGCAAGTTCAAAACTAGAACCGTAAGTTCCAACTAAAACTATCGACTCTGAGACCTAAAATCGCAAGTTCCAGAGCTAACTCCAATTGTTCCAGAGCTAACTAAAAACAACTATAACTTTTACACACGATCTTAGATTGAGATGATTCTTTTTGAATTTGCATAATTTTTCGAGAGAAGTCTGAATATAAAATCATATTTGAGTTAAGATATACTATCCATGATCAATTCAATTTTTCCCATAACTAGCATTATCTTTCCTTTATGGCCTACATACACAAGACTTTACATATTTCCTAAATAATCAATAGGATTAGTCAACAAAATAGATAACAAAATACTTCTAAAGAATGAACAAGATATATATCCTATATTCTATCTCAAGAAAACTATAAGTTCCAAGATTACATTTAAATCCACTTTCAAAGGTAACTTGGAAGGACAAAATAATGGTAATTTATGGTCAATTTATGGCCTCATCATTGCCCCACACCTAATCTTATGCATGTCCTCATGCATTATATTATTATCTCCTCTTTTTAGAGTCTACTCTGCATTGAGCTTATGTATATATGCATTCCATGTATAGTTCAAGTACGAGGTTCTTGTGGATATCCTTCTACTGTTTTTTTATTTCCTTTCTTTTGCAAAGAGGTTATTGTGTGGATCTCCTTTTGTTGTTTTTGATTTTCTTTCTTTTACAGTAGGTTCTTATGTGGATCTCTTTCTGTTATTTTTTATTTTCTTTCTTTTACAACAGTTCTTGTGTGGATCTCCTTCTACTATTTTTGATTTTATTTCTTTTACAATAGGTTCTTATGTAGATCTCTTTATTGTTTTTTATTTTATTTCTTTTATAGCAAGTTCTTGTGTGGATCTCCTTCTACTATTTTTATTTTCTTTTTTTTTTTTTTTTGAGGTTCTTGTGTGGATATCCTTCTGTTATTTTTAATTTTCTTTCTTTTATAGCAGGTTTTTGTGTGGATCTCCTTCTATTGTTCCTCATATTAAAAATAAAAATGCATACCTCGTGCTTCTCCTTCTCTCCCACTCATAAGCTCATGCATGTCCTCATGCATGTTGTTTATTCATGTTTGCCCATAAATTAGACTCCAAAATTTTGATTGCAAAGACGTGAACATATTTTTCATATTTGTAAGTAGGGAGATATGAATTTTATCTTGCCTTCCTTGGAGATCTTAAAAGTGGATCTAGCTATAATAAAAAAAACTACAAGAAAGCTTAAAAATAAAATAATAGAACAAAATAACTTGATCATACCTAGTTGTCATTTCCATCTTATTGTTAACATGGTCAAATAGTGCCAAGAAGGAAGCCACTAGGTAATAGTTGATTTCCTTTGAAGAAGAGTCGCTCCCCTTTTTCCTTTGATTGGCCAACAAGCTAGTCTTCCAATCAAATTTTTTTACCTTTGATTGGCCAGCAAGTTGGTTTTTCAATCAAATCTTTTTGATTTTTTTACTCATTGATTGGCCAGCAAGCTAGTTTTCTAATCAAAGCTTTTTGACATTTTTTTGCTGAAATGATAGCATGAGAAGGATTAGAGAAAATTTTGATCCATCATCAAACTATATTCATTAAAGTGCAGCCTATGTAAAATAAGAAGCAATGTCTGAGATCTCATAAAAACTCTTTGCACACTTAATAACTTCAAGAAGATTTCTAAAAATTGTGTAGACAATTTCTAGGTCTTCAAAGCCCAACTTGAATTGTGCATTATCAGAATCACCATAGTAATCTTTAAAGCCCAAACTAGTGATCTCAAGAGATGGGTTGTGTTGTGTATCCGTGGATCCCTCCAAACCACTCCTTGGTTGATAATGTTGGTGCTCAAAAATCAGTATGCTAATATCAAGAACAACTCTGAAAATTCTTGTGGATGTTAACACGAAAAAGTGTTTTCCTTGATATTCACAATAATTTCTTCTTAATGTTATACAAGCATATACAAAAATGAAGAAATTGAAAGACATGAAAACAAATTTTTCTAATGGATATGGTTCAAGGATTGAATTTTATCATGGGATGAAAAACTAATTTGGATGGGTGGATTTATTATGAGTGGGTTTTTATTTTGGCTCTAATGAAGTCCCTGAATATGGATGGAGCTAATTATAAATGCTACCACTTCATTATTATAAACTAGATAAACCCGCTTTTACTAAGGTTATATGCAAAATTTTCACCGAGTTGTTAGTTGATACAAGAGGGAATGGTGGTGGTTGTGACATTTTATATTTCATCAACATGATCTACTTCCATTTTCAATATCATATTTCTACCATTTCTTCATAAATAGAATCCAGATCTGAATTCTTTGTCCCTATCATTATACCTTTTTGATCAAACATCACAATCATTTTTCTTATACATAGAGTTAGTTTATGGGGAGGTAAATATTTACAATCTAACATTCCTAATTGTAGAAATAAAATTTTAATCTATATTGCATGAAATAAATATTAATCTATTTATAGAAAATAAAAGTTTAAAGAACTACCTCCAAATAATTCATGTCACAAAATTTTCCAAGAGGTATTCTACTGTCACTAGAATATTCTCTTAGAAAAATTTGAATCTCTTAATAACACCATGTCCCCGAAAATGGCACCAAAATGATGAGGGTCATCAATCCTCTCCATTAATAATTTTAATCCATGGATGGTGTCCAATGGATGTATGCATTAAGAGAAAAAATATCTTTGGAAAACAACTTCGTTAAACACAATCCAAACTTACATAAAATAAATCACACATGCAGAAATGTAAAGGCACACTTGCAAAAATAAAGTTTGCATGAAGGAAACACACTTGCATAAATGAAATTGCTAAATTAAAATAAATGAAAGATAAATCAAACACCTGTAGGTTCACAACAGAAATTGTATAGAAAGAAAAATCACATAACATGAAATCAGAAATTTACAACAAAAGGAAAACTACAGAATAAAGAACTGAACATAAAACATTGAAAGAAAAGAACATAAAATATTGATCCTTCTTCCTTGGAATGAGTGGCTAGATCATTCCTTGGAAGAGGACTTAATTCATACTTTCAAACTTAATTCAAAACCTGCAGAATAATTTCACTCAAAAGATTGAGAAAGAACGAATCTATTATTCTTGGTAGGGAAAAATTACATATAAGAGTGTGGAAGGTTGCATTTATAATTTATGCATCCAACCAACTTCTTATTTTAGAAAATACAATCTAATCTTATCTTTATTCCAATCCTAACAACTAAGATCTCCATCTCCATCTCCACAAAATATGGAGAGAGATATATTATTGGAGTCAAATCTTATCTTGTTTATTTTAGGAAGATTTGCTCCCAAATCTTCTCCTTGTTTTTTGGTAACAAGAATCACAATGATTTTATTCTCCTACTTTATTAGAAGAAGGTTTTTCCTCAAAACATTACTTTAACCAAATACCTCTCCCGGATTTTCCATTTGACTTTTTTGTTTCTTGTTGTGAAACTTTTATTGCTCATCCGATACACTTTTCCTCAGATCACACCTCACTAAAAGTTAGATTTATATTTATTGGTAAAACTTGTAGCAAATCGAATGAGGTTTTGTTAAAAACATTGCTATGAACAAAAATTTCTCTCAAATTTTCTATTAGATTCTCTGATTATTAACAATTCCTCATTTTATGAAAGTTCAGAAACTATAACTCCAAGTTCCAAAACTAAAAATGTCAGTTCTGGAACTAAAACTACAAGTTTCGAGATAACTCCAATTTTTCTGGAGCTAACTAAATATTTTCCATTAGATTCTCTAATTATTCACAATTCCTCATTTTATGCAAGTTCTGAAACTAGAACGGAAAGTTCCGGAACTAAAACTACAAGTTCCGAGCTAACTCTAATTGTTCCAAAGCTAACTAAAAACAACTATAACTTTTGCACATGATCTCGGATTGAGATGATTTTGTTTTTTAAATTGCATAATTTTTTTAGAGGAATTTGAATATAAAATCTAAAAGGAACAATAACGAGATCATACCAAGCTAAGAACACATATGCTAATCAAACACCATGATCAATAAGATGAAAATATTTCACTGAATAACTTTACATAAACTTTTACAAACAAATAAGTAAAGCAATATCATATATTATTATGGAACTCAATGCAATACAATTAGAATGGGTCTTGTTTGAATATGAAAAGAATAACAATCTAAGAACCACCAAGGTCATAGATCAAGTCATAAATCAAGGAAATAATTAGTCATCAAAGAACTAGTCAAGACCATAGATTTAAGAGAACTAGACATCAAGGATCTAGTCAATACCATAGATCAAGGAAAGAACTATATCCAACAACTAGATAATATCTCCTAATATCTAAATAAGATAAAATAAATATCCACACACATAAGTGGGTGAGGATAAATACAATAAAGGTAAATAAAGTACCTAGGTGAACATGAGTTAAGGTAAATACCTACTCTAACACCCCCTTCAAGTGAAGTTAGGGGCCAAAATAAAAGTGGCATGTCCACAAAGTATGAGTCCCGAAAATTAGGCTTGATGAGTTACTCATGTACAATAAATGGGAAAAAGGGACACCACAAAGTACCAAAACTAGTAACAACAAAGTAAAGAGAGTAAAAACCTGCTCCAAGGCATCCGAAGAAGCTCGGCTCAAAAACGCTACCAAGAAGTTTGGTGTGCATTATGGTCTGAATCCTCTGCTTGATCACAAAACTCAAAAACAACTGACACTGGAGCTTCACCTTAATAGCTCCATACAAGGATACTATCAATGGAGTGATGTCGAAAGTGTAAAAAAACACCAAACATAATTTGATCAACTGCTGCAAATAGGTGTGTCATGATCCAAGAACAATAACCAAAGCAACAAGGCAAGGACACAAAATCAAGAGTGTCATGATCCAAGAAAATCCAAGGTAACAAGGTAAGGACACAAAACTCGAAGAAGCAGGATCAACACCACACCCTCCCATACTGTTGAATGGGTGGAGGGACGCTACAAATCTATATGAGTTGTCAAAACAACTACTCAAACAATGACAAACTAACACTGGACTACACTAGAATAGATCCCCCAAGAGATACTATCAACATGCCAAAAGTGTCAAAAATACAGATACAAAATCTCTCAACAAACAAGAGAGATACACTACACCTGCTAAAGAAAAATGCTCAAAACAAGAAGCATCACAATGCAAAAGGTATAGAAAGTGGAGCAAGAGGCCGAATGGTGGAGGAGCCACACCTGTAGAGTCCTCTCAACAAATACCTATGTCGTTGCTACAAGTGATCAGATATCCACCCCAAATCAACACGGATGGATGAAGAAGATACCTGCATATGACTTAGTATAAAATGCACAATGGGTGCATACAAAAGAACATTAGAATGTGTGTCAAGTTGATCATGTTTGACAGCTGAAATATGAGGTTTCTCAAGCCTGAGTGAAGATGTAGAACTCATGTTTTTCTCATGATCCTCAAAAAGATTCGAGCAAACAAACAAAGGAGCTATGTCAATGTGTGATCCCAATGAAGTATCTGCACGAAAATCAATGTCATCGCGAGAATTCCACTTAACATGTGGAAGAGGGGAAACAATACCCTATGAGTGTCTTCCAATACCTCCACTTTATGGTGAAACCCATAAAATAGAGCATGTGAGAACTGAAGGCAGTGGTACGCTTCTCAAAAAGGCCATGCAGTTGAGAAGAAATAGGATACACAACATGTGGTACTGTAATAGGCACAGATGTGGAAGAGCATGCAGTAACAAGCCTCAGAGGTTTAGAAGCGTCAAGAGTAGGAACAAGCTCAAAGACTAATAGATCAATGTCATTGGGTATAGGAGTAATAGTTGTAAATGGACTAGGAGCATGGATATGGCTGTCCACAATATCATTGTGATGTTGTAGGATAGCAAGTTGTTGTTGTAGGGAGTGGATTATTGTATCGTTATCATGAATGAGTGATCTATTTTCTTCCACAAATTTTACAATATCCTCTTAAAGTCCACATACTTTAGAGAAAAGCATATCATTCTCAAAATCCATGATAGAGAAGAATGTAACTCCTAAAATTTTAGGACGCTCTGCTCAAAATTTGAAATTGCATCCATAATTGATTACAACACTCCTCCATATTTGGCACTTTATAATTATAGTGCAAGTCTCAAAATAAATATTTCCAATGGAAAGAGCACAAAAAAACAAGCACTTTTGCAAAAAACAACACTCAAAACCGAGTTACCGAGCAAAAGATACAAACTTTTCAATATTTTGCTCTGCTATTTATTTTAGCTGCCACTAAAACAAAATAAAATGTTGTTTCCTCCACCACACAAATAAAATTAAAGGGGGCTGAAGTTAAGCACCTACTAGTAGGAATCACAAGCTTTAATCCCTCATATGACCATACCATATGACTAGGGGCTAAGGATTTCAATGAGTGTTGTGCAACTTACCTCCATAAATGGCCAAGTTTACAATCAATCTTAGGGTTTTCACGCCTTTCGGATCCAATGGAAGCCTCTACTTTACATAAAACCACACGCAACAACAAAATATGACCAAATCCAATATATATGAATATACAAAGAATTTATTTGCAAAATAAAACTTACAGACGGATGTCAATAGCAATCTCCAAGTTGATACCATAAAAGGAACAATAACTTAGATCGTACTAGGCTAAGAACACAGATGTTAATCAAACACCACGATCAATAAGATGAAAGTAATTCGCCAAAATAAATTTACATAAGCCTTTGCAAACAAATGAGCGTTAATATCATATATTATTATGGAACTCAATTCAATACAATTAGAATGGGCCTTGCTTAAATAGGCAAGGAATAACAATCTAAGAACCAAATAATGTCGTACATCAAGCCATAAATCAAGGAAATAACTAGTCATCAAAAACTAGTCAAGACCATAGATTTAGGAGAGAACTAGACATCAAGGATCTAGTCAAAACCATAGATCAAGGAAAGAACTAGTCAATACCACATATCAAGAACTATACCTAACAACTAGATAATATCTCCTAATATCTAAATAAGATAAAAGAAATATCCACACACATAAGTGGGTGAGGATAAATACAATAAAGGTAAATAAAGTACCTAGGTGAACATGAGCTAAGGTAAATACCTACTCTAACAAAATCATATTTGAGTTTAAATATACTATCCATGATCAATTCCACTTTTTCCCGAACTAACATTATCTTTCCTTTATGGCTTGCATACACAAGACTTTGCATCTTTCCTAAATAATAAATAGGATTAGTTAACAAAATAGATAACAAAAGACTTCTAAAGTGTTGGTCTGAAAATATGTTGGGTGGGCGGATCTATGGATAGATTAAGCCAATAAAGTTGCAGTGTGGGCATAGCCCCTCTTTGAGATAGTAAAGTGAAATTGGTTTATTGCTATCAGCATCAAACAGGATTTTGTGCAAGTCTTACAAATTATTCTACCTTCAAGGGGTTTGGGATCTCATCCCAGTAGAGTTAGTTCCGATGAAGAACAGAAAGGAATGAAGGAAGGAATAGAAGAAAGATGGATTGAAGGGAGAAAAGAAATGAATTCCAAAATAGAAAGGTCAGAGGGTTTATGTTTTGGGGTAGTAAACAAAGCCAAACTTACTCACATAAACAAACAAAGCAATATTGTTAAACAAATGACAAAAGCATAGGTGAATCCAACAGAATAAGCATGTAGATCTAACTTAAGAAAGATCTAACACATAACACAAGAATTTAGCACAAAGTCTCAATTTTTGTATTAATAAGTTGTTCTGTTACAAGAAAGCTCAAAGTCTTTCTCTCCTCACTTCATTTTTTCATACAAATTTTCTCACCCTTGAATACTACAAGTATCCAAGTATTTATAGAAGGAGAAGGAGAAAGAAGACAAAAAGGAGCCAACAACTATTTACAAAATATCTACAAAATATCTAAAAGTCAAATGTTGACTTTGGGGCAATTTGGTGGATGACAACATCCCATGGTGCAACATGGATGATGTCATCATTTGTGCCAACATACTTTTAAATAATTTTACAAAAATGAGATTTATCCTAGGAGGAAGGAGCCTATTCATCGTCATCCCTTGGCTTGAAAGGAGTGTCCTACTTTTGCTTAGGAGAGGTAATGTGAAACTGATCTCGATACTCTATGAACTTTCTGACCATCACTTGAATTTGATCCTGAGCTAGACCCTTGGTGTGATCCCCGATGACTTCGCAAGTTTCCCATTCATCTCTGAGTCTTTCCGGAGTTTGAAGTATTCATTTCTTGCCTCCATCAGGTATCCAACAAATTCGCAGTAGGACAGAAGGTTGTTGATAGATTCTATATCAAAAGTGGCCTCTGACGCTAAACCTGCGACGTGATTTCCTTGAAAAGCTGAATAGTATCATCTACCTTCCTCAAGGCGTACGATGCACCGAGAAACCCTGAGACATTCTTAAGATGATCTGCTCCATTTGATGCATGGCATCCAGGGCTTCCTCCTTGATTTTGTCTATCTTTTCCAAGACAAACTCCATTTGGTCAACCCAATAGTCTAAAGCAATAAGGACTTTGTTGGGTGCTCACGGTGATCAAAGACACCGAATTTCAATAAGTCATCGATTGGGTAGTTGAGCATCTTCTGGAATGTCTCGTGTTGCAACCTGGCATGGTCCAACTCTTCAGAGATAGGTCTTGTTATTGCATGGAGTTCCTTGTTAGCTTGATCTATATTTTGATAGAGCTCTGTGAACTTTGTAATCACTTCCTCACTATCTTTGAGGATCTGCTCTCTCCGTGAGGACACCGCTGCACTCTTGCTCGCCGATCTTGGAGTACTCATTTATCTTTTCCCGACTAAGAAATTTGGGAGGATCGGCTACAATTATAGGAGGGGAATTTCCCATCTTTTGCAGGGCTTAGAGAAGATGTTTGTTTTTCTCTTTAATATTCTCTTCTCTTCCTTTGCTTCCTAAGCTTCTTGCAAAGGGCATCCACTACGATAAGGCCTCTTCTTGCCAGTGCTCTCGATGATGTTCCCATGGTGACTCGAGTCACCGTAAAATATGTAGGAGATGCATCTTCTTTCTTCTTTTTGTGAGATCGTGCACGCGATCTCCATAACCCTTTCACCCGAAGTGTTTTGAGAGAAGCGGGATATAACCTTTGCTTCTTAGGCCCTTTAGCCAATAACTGAGAAGTCCATAGGTGTAATAGGACTTTCCTCTTGTCTTATCTTGTGTTCGGAGATCCATTCCGACTTAAAGGAGTGGGACCGAGAGGAAGAGGAGGAAATGGGGGTGGAAGAAGGATCAACTATAGTGGAAACAAAGAAATGTGTCAAGACACTTGGTGGCAACATTCGAAAGAAGCCAACACTCCAATGCTCACAAAGTTAGGGTAGTGATCAGGAGAGGAAACCATGGGGGTAGAAGGGATCTGTGAGATGAGGGAAGAAATGCTAGGGGACAAATCCTGTGAGGGAAGAGAAGATGGAGGAAGAGGGAGGGGGAACGGTAGAAGATGGGGGAGAAGACACAACCAAAGGAGTGGTTGGTTGAGTGACATGAGGAGAGGAAGGAGGAGCGAGAGAGGGGATGGTTGGGACCTCACCAGTTGTAGTAGTGATGACATCCTGAGTGGATGTGTCTGTTGGAGCACTGGCCACTTCTTATTTTCCTGGGGATATCAGGTTTACTACCTGCTCCTCAGTGGAAAAAGGAGGGCTCTCAAAACTTCCTCCCGAGCAAAGTGGTCGCCTCTCCTTCTATATCTTTTCCTTTGCCTTTAGGTAAGTGTTTCAGCCTGGTGGGTGCATCGCCAAAGGGAGACATGGTAAAGTCTACCCCTAAGTAGATGATACCATTTTTCTTGCACCAATGCTCAGTGTATTGCAGAGTTCCTTGACCCTTTCCTCAATAGTCTAAGGGGCCTTGTTTCTATAAATTTCAGAAAATGGCCAATTGTCCCCATCCGTGTCTAGATAAACCCGATCAACTTCTTGATCACCCCTTTGGGATGATAGCCACACCATACTAAATGATCTCTACCAGTGGCCATCAGGAGTGATCCTTTCTTCCGAGCTCAACTTTGTGATATATATCGATGTAGATATATTCGATCTAAGGGACGTGAATCGATCGATCTTTGCTTCTTGGAAGGAAATCACAAGGATCAAAGGTTAGCCTTGCACGAAATTATGCTTCAAATTGAGCAATTCAAGCTCTACAAACATCTCTCAGTATTTTCCCCCTGTGAAGTGCAAGTGTACTACCCACTGTGAGGGGAAAAGGGTTCCACCCTTCTTCCATTTCAAACATTTCTCATGGTATGTGATGAGTTGTCTAGACACCCAATAGGATCACCTGGTCCCGCATACCTTGGCAATTTGGTGGGCTCTCCCAAGAAGTTAGTGGCTCTGAGATAGGTGAAAGTGGGGAATTACATGAATAACACTCCCCACTTCTTTGTGGTGGTGACCACGCTTTTGGTCGTCCGACCGTAAGTCATGTTGGGCCTCAAGAGGTAGATGACACCATAGAAGAAGACATCGTTGACTTTACTGAATTGGGCTATGTTGTTCTCCAGTCTTAACTCTAGATAGTACTCATATATCTTGACCTAGGGCCATACCCCATACCGATTCAATGTTGGGTAGTCCCTCTCTGAGGAAACAAAGATATACTACATAGGAGTTCATATAGAACCTCCCAGTTGTTGAAAGTTGTTGAAGCTACTCCGAGATTGTGCTTTGCTGATAATCTCTCCCCATTCAAAATGTTGATTAGGAACATTTTTATTCATTGTTTCTAAATACCTAAGCATCCACTTGTGAAAGTAATGGGCATCGGAGAGCCCAAATACCCTGCTCAGGAAGGTGATTATGTCACTCAGCTCCTCTAAAAATTCACTGCGATGAATGACTTATGGCCACCTGCTTATCACCTTATTATTTTTTAGGTACACCTCATTCATTAATTGCATACATTTGTCTTTGTTTCATTCCATGTCTTCATGTAGTCCTCCCGATTATCTACAAAATGTCGGTGGTGAGGGATACCCAAAATGATCTCAAAATGTCAGGCCGTGAGGTTTATTATCACCTTGCCCTTCTCATTTTCGACACATCTTGTTTCCTTATCAGAATAACGGCCCACCAACATCATAAATTCAGTGTTGATTGCACTTACATCGGATTCCCGCAACAAAGTGCGACCACGCCAACCAATTTATCCATCCATGGGCTCACCGTGACCTTATTGGTTCCGCCCAAAATTCCTCCATGTCAATGTGCCCGAAGTTCGAATATCTCATACCAAGATCACACTCTGCAAGAGATTCAGGCATCCTGACCCTTTGGTATTTATATTTCATTTCTTCTTCTATTAGTATGGCTTTACCCTTGGACTTGGTTGGCTTTTTACTTGATGAAGACATGTGTGGATCTGAGTTCAGCATTGATCTGCAAGAAGAATCAGGGAAGTCCATCGCAGAAGAGCCATGTTAGCTGTTAAGTCATCCATCAAAGCTTACAAAATGAAAAGTTAGCAATTTACGAGCCTCTAGGTGCAAGGTGCAGCTTTACTACAGGCTGCAGGGTCTTAGAAAAGCAAGGCACACTTTGGGAAAGTGTTACATGGGAGAAAACAACGCCAAAAGGGGCGCAGGGCGCAGAAGGCTACACACAACATTCAGATGTTGGTGTCAAGGGATGTGTGCTCGTGCCATTGGAAGTCTTTAAGTGGGGCGCAGATATGATTGGTGTAGCAAGGTCCTAGGATGCACCATTGGCATAGATGTGGTAGATGTTGCATGAGAGTGAGGTGCGCCAAGTGGTTTAGTTATGTGGCACGGGAAAGGTTTACACAACATTCAAATGTTGTTGTAGTTGCTTTGGTGCCAGTGCTTACGCCTAGGGAATTTTGCAATGTTTATAAGGCATGGAGAAGGCTTATGCCACATGCAGGGATAGTGTGCCTGTGGCGCGACTGTGTTTGATGTAACAAGAATGAAGCTTGCGCGAAGGAAAAACGATGGGTTGTTTGAAAAAAATTATGATTTTCACTCTTTTGGCTCAGATTTTGATGTCCAGGAGGGAAAACTTAGCAAATCATGGAATAAGGGACAAATGAGTTTGAGTTGTTTTATGGCAGAGTCTTCCGTATTGCAGATCCTGGAAGGAGGATGGAAAACGGTTTGAAGGTGGGTTTTGCAATATATGTTGGGATTGTGTTATCTTCTTAGGTTCATTGTTATTTTTAACAATCCTAATCACCTAACCCATCATAAAAACCACAACAAATCCATAAGAAGGGAAAGGGCCACTTACCAGGAATATATAACGATAAAGGGATGAAGTGGGGTCCATGAACGTAATAAATGGCAACACGTGGGCCGACAGAACGCCGATGAGTACAAAGGAATAACTTTTTCATGTTTTTTGAATTGTGAAAATGACAGGTCGACGCACCTATATATAGCAAAAGGTGTAATAAATGTGCCACCAACTTTTTCTATGGTGCACTTAAGTGGATGTCGACATCGAAGAGATTTGCGCCATGGCACATACTGGGAGTGTCGATCAGAAAGCGCCCACTTCTCACTTTATAGAGTGATAACAAAGTGGAATTTATGCCTAGGCGCAGCTTTGAGAGGCACAACATTGGGAGGCGCAACATTTGTAGTGTTGACACTCCCTAGAATGTGCCAAAGGAATAGAGGGGCACAGTTTTGGTTGATGTAACGTGAATGAAAACTGCACCCAACCCAAAAAGGTTGAAAATGACCAAGTTCTAAAAACTAGATTTTCCGAAAAGGGATTTTATGCCATTCCAAACGCTAAGGGACCTCAACGGGGACCAAAATGGAAATTTTGGTATGGTTACCTATAAAATTGCCCTTGTCAATTTTACAGATAACATAAAGAATGAATAAGATATATATCATATATTCTATCTCAAGCAAACTATAAGTTCCAAGATTACATTTAAATCCACTTTTAAAGGTAACTTGGAATGACAAAATAATGGTAATTTATGGCCAATTTATGGCCTTATTATTGCCCCACACCTAATCTTATGCATGTCCTCATGCATTATATTATTATCTCCTTTTATTAGAGTCTTCTTTGCATTGAGATTATGTATGTATGCATTCCATATATAATTCAATGACATGTTCTTGTGGATATCCTTCGTTGTGTTTTATTTCCTTTCTTTTACAAATGTGTTCTTTTGTGGATCTACTTTTATTATTTCTAATTTTCTTTCTTTTACAATAGGTTCTTGTGTGGATCTCCTTCTACTATTTTTGATTTTCTTTCTTTTACAAAGCAAGTTCTTGTGTGGATCTCCTTCTGTTGTTTTTTATTTTCTTTCTTTTACAGCAGGTTCTTGTGTGGATCTCTTTCTGTTGTTTTTTATTTTATTTCTTTTATAGCATGTTCTTATGTGGATCTCCTCGCTTTTTATTTTCTTTCTTTTACAATAGGTTTTGTGTGGATTTCCTTCGTTGTTCCTCATATTTAAAATAAAAATGCATACCTCATGCTTCTCCTTCTCTCCCACACCTAAGCTCATGCATGTCCTCATGCATGTTGTTTATTCATGGTTGCCCATAAATTAGACTCCAAAATTTTGATTGCAAAGAGGTGCACATATTTTTCATATTTGTAAGTAGGGGAGATATGAATTTTATCTTTCCTTCCTTGGAGATCTTAAAAGTGGATTTAGCAGTAAAAAAAACTTACAAGAAAGCTTAAAAATAAAATAGTAGAACAAAATAACTTGATCATACCTCTAGTTGTCCTTGTCATCATATTGTTAACATGGTCAAATAGTGCCAAGAAGGAAGCCACCAAGTAATAATTGATTTCCTTTGAAGAAGAGTCACCCCCTTTTTGCTTTGATTGGCCAAAGTTGGTTTTCCATTCAAAGTTTTTTTGCCTTTTGATTGGCCAACAAGTTGGTTTTTCAATCAAATATTTTTAATTTATTTTTTTTTCATTGATTGGCCAACAAGTTGGTTTTCCAATCAAAGATTTTTGACATTTTTTTTTGCTGAAATGATAGCATGAGAAGGATTAGAGAAAAAATTGATCCATCATCAGACTATATTCATTAAAGTGTAGCCTGTGTAAAATAGGAAGCAATGTCTGAGATCTCATAAAAACCTCTTTGCATACTTAATAACTCCAAGAATATTTCCAAAAATGTGTAGATAATTTCTAGGTCTTCAAAGCCCAACTTGAATTGTGCATTATTGGAATCACCATAGTAATCTTCAAAGCCCAAACTAGTGATCTCAAGAGATGGATTGTGTTATGTATCTATGGGTCCCTCCAAACTACTCCTTGGTTGATATTGTTGGTGCTCAAAAATCTGCATGCCAAAGATCAAAAATATATAGAAATTCTTGTGGATGTTAGCATGAAAAATAGTGTTTTCCTTGATATTCACAATAATTGCTTCTTAATGTTATACAAGCATATACAAAAATGAAGAAATTGAAAGACATAAAAACAAAATTTTCTAATGGATATGGTTCAGGGATTGAATTTTATGATGGGATGAAAAATAATTTGGATGGGTGGATTTATTATGAGTGGGTTTTTATTTTGGCTCTAATGAAGTCCCTGAATATGGATGGAGTTAATTAGAAATGCTACCACTTCATTATTACAAACTGGATAAGCCAGTTTTTTACTAAGGTTATGTGTAATAAGATCACTAAGCTATTAGTTTGATATAGGGGGAATGGTGGTGGTTGTCAACAATGACATTTGATATTTCATCAACTAGATCTACTTCCATATTCAATATCATATTTCTACCATTTCTTCATAAATAGAATCCAGATATGAATTCTTTGTCCCTGCCATTATACCTTCTTGATCAAACATCACAGTCATTTTTCTTATACACAGAGTTAGTTTGTGGGGAGGTAAATATTTACAATCTAACATTCCTAATTGCATAAATAAAATTTTAATCTATATTGCATGAAAGAAATATTAATCTATTTGTAAAAATAAAAGTTTAAAGAACTACCTCCAAATACTTCCCGTCACTAAAATATTCTCTTAGAAAACTCTAATCTCTTAATAACATCGTATCCCTAGTAATGACGCCAAAATGATGAGGTTCATCAATCCTCTCTATTAATAATGTCAATCTAGGGCTGGTGTCTGATGGTTGTATGCATTATCTTTAGAAAACATCTCCGTTAAACACAATCCAAACTTGCATAAAATAAATCACACATGCGGAAATGTAAAGGCACACTTATAGAAATAAAGTTTACATGAAGGAAACACACTTTCATAAATGAAATTGCTAAATTAAAATAAACAAAAGATAAATCAGACACCTACAGGTTCACAACAAAAATTGTATAGAAAGAAAGATCACATAACATGAAATCGAAATTTACAACAAAAGGAAAACTACATAATAAAGAACTGAACATAAAACATTGAAAAAAAGAACATAAAACATTGATCCTTCTTCCTTGGAATGAGTGGTCACCTCATTCCTAGGAAGAGGAATTAATTCCTAATTTCAAACTTAATTCAAAACATGCAGAAACAATTTCACTCGGAAGATTGAGAAAGAACGAATCTCTCATTCTTGGGAGGGAAAATTACATATAAGAGCGTGAAAGGTTGCATTTATAATTTATACATCCAAACAACTTCTTATTTTGGGAAATACAATATAATCTTATCTTTATTCTAATCCTAATAACTAAGATCTCCATCTCCACAAAATATATATATATATATATATATATATATATATATATATATATATATATATATATATATAGGTTGCATTTATAATTTATACATCCAAACAACTTCTTATTTTAGGAAATACAATATAATCTTATCTTTATTCTAATCCTAATAACTAAGATCTCCATCTCCACAAAATATATATATATATATATATATATATATATATATATATATATATATATATATATATATATATATATATATATATATATATATATTCAAATCTTATCTTATTATTTTAGGAAGATTTGCTCCCAAATCTTCTCCTTGCTTTTTAAACAATAATCATAATGATTTTATTCTCCTACTTTAGTGGAAGGAGGTTTTTCCTCGAAAATTACTTTGACCAAATACTTATCCCGTATTTTCCATTTGACTTTGTTGTTTATGGTTGTGGAACATTTAGTGCTCGTCCGATACACTTTTCCTCGACCGCACACTCACTCAAAGTTAGATTTCTCTTTATTGGTAAAACATGTAGCAAATTGGAATGAGGTTTTTGTTAAACATGTTGCTATGAAAAAAAACCTCTCTCATATTTTCCATTAGATTCTCTGATTATTTACAGTTCCTCATTTTATGCAAGTTCTGAAACTATAACTGCAAGTTCCGAACTAAAATTGTGAGTTCCAAAACTAAAATTGCAAGTTCCAGAGTAAACTACAATTATTCCGGAGCTAACTAAATATTTTCTATTAGATTCTCTGATTATTCACAATTCCTCATTTCATGCAAGTTTTGAAATCGAACTCGCAAGTTCGTGTAACTAAAGCGCAGTGCACGGAACTAAAATCAGCAAGTTCCGAGCTAACTCCAATTGTTTCGGAGCTAACTAAAAATAGCTATAAATTTTGCACACGATCTCATATTGAGATGATTATTTTTTTGAACTTGCATAATTTTTTGAGAGGAATCTAAATATGAAATCATATTTGAGTTTAGATATACTATCCATGATCAATTCCACTTTTCCCTAGAACTAGCATTATCTTTCCTTTATGGCCTACATACACAAGACTTTGCATCTTTCCTAAATAATCAATAGGATTAGTAAAAAAAATAGATAACAAAAGACTTCTAAAGAATGAATAAGATATATATCCTATATTCTATCTCAAGAAAACTAAAAGTTCCAAGATTACATTTAAATCCACTTTCAAAGGTAACTTGGAAGGACAAAATAATGGTAATTTAATGGCCAATTTATAGCCTCATCATTTTTTAGGAATTTATAAATATTATTGTGAACATTAGAGTTGTGTGAGTTATATTTATATTAGATAAATATAATGGGAGAGATTTAGGGAATAACAACTCACGTATATGTGATTGTTTGTAAGAGAAATAATAGGGATTATAAGAGAGGATCATGGAGAGATAAGATGAGTTGTTGATAGGATTTGACTCCACCATTGTAGGGAGAAAATCCTTATAAATAATTGTAATCTCTCACTTATAAAATATCTCGAATGAATTTCAGTTTATATATTATTATTATTCGGTGTTTTATTATATTGAACTTTTTACATCATTATGGAATTTTTTTGTAAAGGAGAAGAAGAGAAAATTAAGTGTACTTTTATTAAGTTACATATTAAATTAAATTAAAAATATGTTGGTTGAGATGAGAATTTATGATTGTGCAATAAATTATCTTGGATTTTTAAATTTTAAATAAGATGTAACTATGGTGATGATGTGTTGTGGAACGTGCCTATCCTTGAGCTCTTTTGTGGTTGGGTTGTAAGTTATATATGTTCATTTGGAAAAGTGTCGCATCGACTTGCACCTAGTGTTATCATGTTGTCTATGTGGGTCCATGCTTATGTAAGTGTCTTATGTGATGTTGACTTTCTCTATTTGAGCCCATGTGGTGTCGTGTTACGAGAAATGAAAGACAAAAAAAATATTCTGGAAATTTTACTGTTGTACTTTGGTGTTGAAATTGTGGGCATTACATATTCCTTACCATATATGAAATTAGTATTAAAAGTTTTCAAATTATTTAAGCAAAGGATGCGTTAGAGAAATATATAAAATATCCATAGCTAAAACAATTTCAATTTTTTAGATATAATTCAAAAACAATTCAAACTTCACCTAATCCATATTATAGAAATATGGTGGTGAAGTACAATAATTTAAATATGGAATTAGAGTAAGACATGGCATTCTAAATAAAAATGGAAAGAAAAAGTCTACAACATGAGTATTAGATTGACCCGTGAGGAATTCACAATCCAAATTGTTACCTATTACATGAGTTCATATTAGGGATTTAAATAGTAGTCAAAATGGACCTAATATATTGCCGAATATTAAGAGGTATAAAGGATTAAAGTATAAATTTTTTTAAAAATATAATGGGATAGGGTATGCAGAGTAGTAAGGAGGAAAGTGGAGCATAAGTCATGGGGTAAATGAAGAAACCCTAAATTCAAATCATTTTCATTGTGTATGTTTTCAAACTAGAATAATAGTTTTTAAAGAAGCAACATGTATTTTCGTAGTAATAACACTACACAACTATGAATATCTTGTATATCGTCATATTATCATTTCTAACGTATTATTTTTTTCATTTAATCCAATTTTATTAAGAGAATGGATTTCATGAATATTAATAAATTTATATGACAAAAATGCAACCACATATGACCCTTCACATTATTATACAAAGTTTGTTTATTTTAACATTTATGTAAACATAAAAGAAACATACAAACATAAAATTACACGTACTAATATGAATTTCATCAAGGTTTTAAGTGGAAATATAATTAAATTTCAATAAAATGTAAGACATATAATAGAGAGGTGAAAATAAAAATGATATAAAAATGTTATAAGGAAAATGGGTAGTTTGATACATGGTAAACTGAGTATTTTATAATGGAAAATTTGCATTGAGATAGGGTGTTAATAATAGAATACTGAAATGTATATTTTGAAATAGGGGTAATCATAGCATCCTATCAAATCAAGTCATAAACCATAATTTTACATATTGAATTCTATGTGGAATAACCCAACCAAATAATTTATGAATGATGGTTTCATTAAATATGCAAAGACTGGAATATGGAAGGTGTATTCAACCAATCCTATAATTTTGGATATTTATATTTTGGTTTAAGAAATAATTATCAAGCATGATTATAATTATTCCTATCTTGGGGCGTCATTCTCATCTTGAATTGCTTTGTTTTTTTGTGATTTTTCAAAGAATGTTTTCCTATCTTTATTCCATTGGAATATGACTGAATTTTTGATGATGTGTAAAAATATTTTATTATCTTATCATTTCATCAAATCCTATGATAATAGAGAAATATTATCCCTAAACTAATCTTGTACCCTCCTCCCACAACATATATTGTAAAGTGTTGCACTACATTCTTGTGGGATTGGGGTTCATGTAGTTATCCCAAAAAAAGTGAAGTTTATATACTTTAAATCACATCCTATATTATTTAAATCACATCCTAACTAAGTAAATTAATATGCAAGTTAAGATGATCTATCATTTAACAAAAGACACATGGAAAAAATGCAAATTTAGTTTGGGAGTGCTTCAATTAAATAATTACGCTTTCGAATGATGTAGGTATACTCTTGAGATATTTAGGATGCATATAAGCCTTTGATGCGATCTCAAAATTTCCTTACGGATATCATTTTTATAGTACAAGCTAATGAAATTATGTGTCATTTATAAATATATAATACTCTTCATTAATTTTTCAAAACTATATGAAAATAAAACCTAGGTTGACCCAAAGAATGTCACCAAAATTGAAAGTTGTGGTTTCCCTTGAAGGAAAACAATTATAGGGGAAGACATGGATGATGTTGTACATGTCCCATGGGCTGAAATTCAAGGAACACAAATGATAAGGAGAAACATATACAAAGGTTAAAGGGTGAATAATTAAACTAGGAGTGATTTTGGGCATGTAAATTTAGTAAATAGAGATTACCAAGACAATGTGGATGTAATCATAAGGGAAGTATGTTTTATAAGAGACAAGTATTTTATGCTAGTAAAAATTTCTAAAGAATTATAAAAGTTATGGTGCAAATGTACTAACCAAAATTAGGTTACTATAGATTCTTCTTCTTGAATATGGTATTTCAAAGAAATAATATTGGGTTAATGAGATAAAAGAAAATGTGTAATTATGATAACAACTAAACATGTTGTAGATGGAATGTTTTGATGTCATGTTCTTCATTTGAATACCTATAGCTAAATGGAAAATCTCCTAGATCAATTTCTTGATATTTATAATCAATTTGAAATCTTGAAATTTATTGAATATTTTTAAATTTTGAAGAAAAATAAGCAAAAAATGAATAAACTTATAGTTTGTATGTAAATTATTCTCTCATTGTTGAATTTTTTTGGAGTGTTACATGGGGTGTGCATGTAGTTTAAACATTATCACTACTAAACTATAAATTCCCCAAATGCGAGAGGGAAACATCTAAATATTATTGAACCACAAAGATAGATGTTATCAGTATACACTCTCCAAAATGTTGTAATTGTTTAACTAGAAGTTCCTTGAATGGAGAGAGGGAAATCCATAAATATTGATGACCCATGGAGATAAATGTCATAAGTTTCATTCAACCCAACTATAATGGAAATGTCATCTTAAATATGAAATTGTAGTGTTCAATTATTTCCAAAGAAGCAATCAAATGTGATATATTTCAATACTACAATATCCACCTCTTAGAAAATGAGGTAAAAAATGTGATAATTTAATGGGAATATAAATCAACCCAAAATGAGGGAAAAAATGATAGTCCATTGCATAAAAATAAAGCCAAATGTGAATAATTTTTCCCAACATTAAATATGATCTCTTTGAAATTGAATATATGGTATCTTTGAAACCATGTGAAATTTCTTTGAATATGGAAATGATCCATGTAATTTTTTTGAGATAAAATAATTTTCTCCCAAATCAATTCATATTTCTCTAAAAATTGTGTGTAATTGTATTATTCGACCCAAAATTATTCAAATCGCTAAAATAATCTAACTCGTATACCCACTTTTGAGATTAAGGAATGATCTTTCCTATCACTCATCTTAGAAGAAAGAGATATACACACCATGTGTAATTTTTTTATAAATCATGAACTAACTATGTAACATGTATACAAAATGGTGTGATATCTCAACATTGAAAAGATATGATTTTAAGAAACTATGTAAGATGTACTTTAAGGGAGAACTTAAGTGGTTGTTAGTATCATATAATATGTTGTCACAAATAATCATCTAGGGATATAAATCAATGTAAGAAATATTTAATAATAAAGCACACAACAACATGTACCCCAATAAATGCATGATGTGGATAATGGAAACATGAGCATTATTAGTTAAAAATAGTAGTAATATATGTAATATGAATCATGCTAATAGATATATCATAAGACATACTATAAACAAGAACAAGAAAGTAAAAACATATATTATGGATATAAAACATCATGATCAATAAAAAATGAAGATGATTGACATGACATGAACAATATGATCCCATGACACATGTCATAATGCATTCACATTGAGTTGAAGTGATCTTAATAAGGATTTATTATAGACAAAATTCCCATGTAAGAGACTCAGATCAATATTAGAGGAGGGTCACATACATGTGAACTAATTCACAAAAATTTATACTTAATTTTGAGATGTGATAAACACATTAAAATTACACAAACTAAGTACAATATTAAGTTCATGAAGAGATAATTTCACCTTAGTATCTTATTACACAAAAATTGAATTGTTGTTTACACAATCCATAAATGATTTAATTAATGTATTGTTTATGACTTGGATTGTATCCATTATTATCTAAAGAGAACATATCGATTCAAATTTTAAATGAATAATTTCAATTACATATCAACTCGTGTTTTAGTACCCATCCATGTAATCGAATATGCCTCTTCACCAATTACTAATCAAAATTGTTGGAAGCACAATGGACTGAGAGTGAGGGGGTGAATCATTCCTACAAATTTCTTACTTCATTTACCATTAATTACAGCATCCATTAATATCCATTCATTCACATACATTCAATAAGATCTTATTAAGTGTGCACAATACATTCAAATAACCATAACACATGAGAGAGAACACATAAACACAAGATGTAAGTGGGAAAGCCTCATGAGAATAACACCCATTCAAACTCTGATTATATTAGACAAAGCAAAGAGATTCAATGAAGCACCAACTTCACAATGAGAAAAAAACCCCTAGTTTAGTAGAACATCAACCCTATAAGGAGCACCAACCCCACAATGAGCACCAACCCCTAATTTAGTGAATCACCCACTCCACAAGGAGGATACAAACCCATAAAATGATCAAGAACAACCTCAACCATCTAAAGATGAATATCTCTTATTTTTTTATGCCACAGCTGATGGAGTTCACAATTTTAGCTCACACATTCACCTTCAAATCCTCATTCCTTCAAATCTCTCAAACTTCTTCTTTTATGGCTTGTCTTGGCTCCAAAACCTAGATGAAATGATCTATATCACTCTTCAACCTGTAATAAAATTCATTATATATATATATATATATATATATATATTATTGCATTCATACATGTTATACTCTCACATATGGGTCACATGTTTCCCTCCAAGAGTATTAGTTCAAATATGAACTCAAAATATCACTTTTATACCATGATCTTATTTAGAACACAAGCTAGGAAGATATTCCTTCATTTTTAATCCAAAACAACATAAAACTTATAAAAAATCATCAAATGGACCCATGTAGTTCTTTCATGCCTAAATGCACCAAACAGGCTCAAAAACAACTCAAAACCCCATCACCTGGATGAGCTAAAACCCAAATGCCAAAACCATGATTACTCAAGATCCAAAATTCATAATAAATTTTTAATATAACATATAAACATAATACATGGTCATTAATTATCTTTCACTAATCAAATTTCAAATAACTCTATCAAGAAGGCTCATATCCTTCTTCGAATAGTTGTTTCCAGGACCTTATCTACACCTTTGGCCCTCAAGAGAACTCAATAACAACTCAAATATGACATGTAGCCACTAAATGTAATCATAAGTTCATTTGTATCACATACATGCATGTTATAGATCATGAAACATTCATATGTTCAAACCACACACACTTTCCTCTTCACTAAATTGAGCATTCTAGAAAGGAATTTTACAAACTAAACTGGTTTGCACCATTTATGCCACTTGAAATACCTAAAAATTCCTTCAATAGGAATAAAATTCATACCTATTAACTCTATAGCTGATAGCAAGCATCAACCCATCTATTACATGCATCATCTACTCCAATCTTTTAGTAAGCACTCATGTCCTGAAAACCAAGCAACCTTCTTCCTCACAAACTCAGTTGGATGAAACACCAAATATCATCACAAAGACACAAACCATAAACTACTAGGAATATATATTAATGATATTTCCATAACATATCCAATTTTCTTCCAACTCCAAGTGAACTACCTTCAACCAGCCCATCTCTACAAAGTAATTTTTTAGCCTTCTAGGACTCAAGAACTAAGCTTGAGCTCAACTTGCTCCATCACCTAAAAAATAACTTCCACACTTGATAAAATCATGAAAACCATTATAAATTCATTATAATCAATCAAAAACCTTCAAATAGAAAGAAAAACTAAGAAATAATACTTTACCTCATTTAGCTACTTGACACCTTGCTAGACCAAACATCCTCTAGATTTGACCTTAGAATAACATGTCGTAACTTTCACATACCATATCAAAAAAAAATATTGATAAAACATTGGAAATATATCTGAACCAAGATCACAACACAACTTTAATGGATTCCTAAATCCTCTTGTAGCTCCTATAATTCCACTTTTACCACAAACTACTCCAAACTGCCCCAAAACCAGTCTTCATAAATAGGGCACACTTTGTCACTTAGAAGCTCCACCATGAACTTAAATCATCATTTTCATCAATTAAAATTCCATACTAAAAAAATATCCATTTATTTTGCAACTCCTTTGGACAACCTTGTCCCAAACTAAACTTCTTCATAAACAAACATTTTCGTAGGAAGGAAATAGTGTCACGTGATCTATTATACATTTATGGAAAATTGGAAGATTCATATATAACCTCCAATCATCACATTTACAAAATGAATAAATTTTTTTTCATTACACACATTTTTCTCAAGGAATATTTGAGTTAGGGTTTAGCTAGGGTTTCAAAGAAACTTATCTTCTTAACGATCGTTCATAAAACCAAATGATTAAACCACCTCATTATTTTGTTAAAAATTCATAACTAACCTAAAAATTTATGTCAAAGAGATCATGTAGCCATGCAAAGAACACATCTCACAATGAGCATCATAAGGTCCACTTTTGCTTCAAAAACACACTATAGATTCTAGACACCCCAAAATCACTCACTTGTTCCCAATGTTATCTTAATGCACCTAAAATGTTATTCACCCATTTTTTATTAATTGATTAAATCGATCAATTCATACTATTGCACCCTTTGAATTAATTAAATTAATCCCTAGTACCTTTTATCCCCCTTATGCTAAGTTAATTATCATTTATTAATTACATGATTAATTTAGTATGTGTGCACATTCAATAACCACATGGACTCCACTTGCACTCCACATCCACATCTAAGTCAATTCCACCTGGACTCCACTTCACCAATCTAGTTAACTGCACCTATAGAATCCTAGAAAGGTGGGGGCAATTGAATTACACGCACAACCACCTTTCCAGATGTAACTTCGCAAATAAATTCCATTTACTACCCCTAAATTCCCCGAACTACTACTAACTTCCTCCCATACTATTTTTAGCATGTGCATTCAATAGTGTTCAACCAACTTCCAACTACTTGTTCCTTATAAAATGTAGGATTACTCTCCATCAAACACCTCATGGAGATTGAAAGTACGATAACTCTACTAAATTTCCAATCCAAAATCATTTATTCATAGTAATTATACCCACATTTGGATTCCATTCAAGAGCACCCATAAATTAGTAATTCCACAAGCTTACATAGCTTCAAAATATCTCACAACCTACTAATGTATGCGTTGGAAGGTTTAAGGGAGGTTTTCAAGTTTGTTCACTTTTTGTTTAATGTTACTTTTCTCTATTTACATTTTGGCACGACTTGTGGGACTCGCCCCTCTTTGTTTTTTTTGTTTCATTTGTATTCAAGTGTTTAATTTGTTTTATTGCATTTGTTTCATACTCATATTCTGATTTGTGTAAATTTTAGTGTGTTTGCAAGACTTCTAAAAAGCATAAAATCATAATTATTTTTTTGAGAAAAAATTTGCTTCTCTAACCTTCAAACAACTTTTTGCAATTATTTTTGGAGTGTAGGAATTATTTTAATAATCAAATATTCAAAAATAATTCCTTTTGGTGGGAGGGTTTGTTTTATCATTTTTGGTTTTGCAATAGCCAAGTTTCGTGTTTAAATTTTGGGTTGTTAATTTTGTGTTTCCCTGTATCCATGTACCTACACATAAAAAAAATAGTAATAATTAGATTTTAATTAAAATTTAAAAATTATATTTTTTGAAAATAAACAAAAATATATATTTAGATTTTCTCGCAAAAAAATTTAAAATCCTTAAACCCTAAATCCTACACTACCCATCCCTCACTTCTCCCCTCCCCCATCTCGGCCAACTCGGTGAGTGCCCCTCATATCCTTCCCCACCACGTAAACTCACCCCACCCCCCAACCAACCTAAGAACCTACCCCCCGGATCCCAACCCCGACTCACTCCCCAAACCCCCGATGAGCCAACTTGCCAACCCAACCTAGGACCTATCCCCCACGCAGAACCCCCCGAGCCCCCGCGTGATAACCCTTCCTCACGCAAAGACACCCCTAATCCATACGCACTCCACATTGATCCACACACCCAACTCCTCATCCCTCACATCCTAACTCACTTACCCCGAGCTCACTTTACGATCTGGTCTTAAGTGGACGCATTTTTCTGAAAAAAAAAAAAAAAAAAAACTTCAACTTGTACGAAGTTTTTCAAATAGTTACACTCAAAATTGGAAGATGTTGTAGAAATATGAATCATAGAATTTTGAGTCTAGTTTCTAAGCTACTAAATTTTATTGAAAATGGATAAGTTTAAGTGGGTCAAACAACTAAAATACCAACAGATGCTCTGTTTTTGTTAAAAACATAATAGAGTGACTTTCGTGCCCCCACCATTTTTTGAGCACCATTTAGTATTTTTGAAAACCCTTTGGTAGAAAGATAGCTAGGAGCATCTAGTTTGGGCTCCATTTTTTTAGATTTTTTTAGAAATATTTTTTTATTTATGATTTTTCTAGTACAAAAATTTTATGTTTTGAAAAATAATGGAGCTCCGACCGTGCCCCCCCTAACTACCTCAAAAAATATCAAAAATTAGATTTTTTTTTTTTTATATGTATAGAATTATGCCTAGTTTGGGCTAGTATAATTTTTTTTTTAATTTCGATCACCCAAAAAAAAAGATACACCATGAAAGATAGACATATTTACACTTCAAAAAATAGCTATAAAAAGGCATAGTTAGAAAATAAATAATATGGAAACCTTATATTAGTCAAAAAAATTTGAAAAATTATATTTTTAGAAAGAAGAGACTCTTGCTCTACGTCGTGGTATAATTTTTTTTTAAAATGGATCGATTGTTTTATTTTGATTTATCATAGAGGAAGTGTCATTTTTACATTTTCTTGTAAAAACTCATGTTTGTTGTGTTTGTGTAGGTCCATGCCTCAAGCTTGGGGATCCAAACCGGATCCCAAGCCTTGAGGCATGGCTTGGGAAAAGAGAAAACAAAAACGTACGCGTGCGTATTTTAACGCTTTTTTTCTTTGTTTTATATATTGGGCCCCCAACGTCCCTTTCATCTCTTTCACGGGAATTCTACAAACATTTTGTTTTGTCTGCAATTTTCTCTACATTCTTGCACGATTTTTTAGTATTTCATTTTGTCCCCTACCCCACTAGTTGATTTTTTCTAATCATGGGTGATAAACGTTGAGCTAAGGACAAGAGGAAAGTCAAGAATAAGACACCGAGCAATTGGAAGAGAAGAGAATAAAGAAATCAAGAGAATGCAAAAACTTCGAAAGCAGGCAAGGTACATCCGCTATATCAAATGTAGCTAATGTATTAGAAAATTGGGATGAAATACATAATGAAAATGTAGAGAATAATGATTTTGCAATGAATAATGATATTGAATTGAATGATAATGTTGGTATGGATGAAGAAATTGATATGAATCCAATTGTTGAACCCTTACTTGAGAATCCAAATGTTAACCCCAAAATTTGTATGAAAACACTGAATGAAGAAAGTAACCTTGTAAACGAATCTTCACCTCTAAGAACACCTCCTTCCATTTCACGAAGAAAACCAATTCACTTAATTGAAATTGATGAAAACATTATAAAACCAATGCCTAACAAAATGTCTGAAAGAAATGCGAGAAGAAAAGCTAGTGGAATTTGGGATAATTACTTTGAGAATTTAAATGACACACAAAGATGTCAATTATTTGTTTCATTGATGAAATTAATTAAGATGAGACCTATAATGAAGACCCTGGGGTTAAGAACATCTAATGTTGTTGATCAAAATGCGTCAATTGTTGAAAACATACATAAAGCATACCAAATTGTAGGTGGCAAAAGACGCACCAAAGATAGTAATGCTACACGACGTGCACTAACTAATTGTATAGTAAGTGATAAAATAGTTAATAAATGCTTGATTAGAAAAACAAGCAGTGCTTTGAAGCTAAACAAAAAACACTAATGAAAGCAATAGAGACGTAAACGTCTTGAGTTAGTCAATAACACTGACTATTGGGATTTCTCTAGCAGACTTCCACAAAAGACAAGAATACATCTGATATTCTAAAAGAATTAATTGTAAAATTTTGGAATGAGAACACAAGGGTGTCACCGAATAGAAGAGATACAATAAAAAGAAGAATAGGTTCTCGTAATCGTGAATCGTGTGCAAAACATTTCTTAGATATGACTCAAACAAAATTTCTCTAAGTTTAAAAATGAAAATCCACAAATTAACATTAGCCAAAGATTCTTTGAAATGAGCAAACCCTTTTATGTGAAAATCAATCACTCACGTACCACTTGTTGTTGCAGGCATCATGTTGAATTTTCAATGCATTATGATGTTTTTTGTCAAATACGTAGTGTTTTGCATACTGACATCATGTTGCAGAGTGTGGAATAAATGTCCCACAAAAATCTTCAAGGGAATTTATTCGACAATATTTTGTGAAAAATCAACAAGACAATTTTTTTATAACAAAGCATGTTTGGATGGAACGTGCAATGTATGCGTGGTGGCTTGCCAAATCTGAAAAGTTGTATCCACGAGGAGAGTACATATTCAATAGGAAAAGAATTGGTTGATTTCACCAAATATAAATCGGTGGCATATCAATTAAAAGATGGAAAAGAATCTAAGAGGGTGTAGCTTGTTATAAAACAATTACCTGTATCAAAATATATGGTCAAATTCAGAGAGGAAATTTTTATGAGTATGCAAGGCACACACATAGAGCTCGATGGTTGGATGAACAATTCAAGTTAAGAAAGGACACATTCCCACTTGGTACTATTGTTTCAGTAGTTGACTTCAGAGAATTACACATTGCAGCCACAAATGGAGGTTCAATCAATATTATAACTCAATGCAAGTTTCTATTTTCATGCATATATAACATTCATGCACTCTCCTGAAAGCACTGAGAAAGATCAAAAATATTAAGAGAGTATCATTTCTACATCATTGATGATCGGACACATTCTACAAAATATGTACAAGGGTGTTTCTAGTGTTTTATGTGAACTTGAATGAGAGGAACATTAGTTTCGATCAACATTACATTTGGTCGACAACTGCACATCACAATTCAAGAATGCACGATGTTTTATTTAAGCTAAGAAGATGCACAAAGAAACAAATGTATGTCATATATCTAGAGTTTTACCGAGGCAGGGGGCATGGAAAAGGAGAGCATGATGGTGCAAGAGCATGTGTGAAAAGAGCACTTGCAAGAGAAGAGTTAAAGTTCAAGGATGGTGCTAAATTTATAGATGCAAAAACATTGTTGATTGGTGTGTCAAGAATATGGGCCATGAATCTCAAGAGAGATCAACGGTTCAGAGATATTTTTGATAGAGAGAACAACATCTGAAAACTTTGAAGATTGTATGACAAATGCAGAGATCAAGTGATATGCACTCATTCCATAGTTCGATGCAAATGCTTGACTATTTATACTAGGTGCATGACATGTTTTTGTATATATCATGCATTGATTTTGTGTGGAATGAATGTGAGTCACAAAGAAGGGGTGGATGAATGGACTTGTAGACCTCTAATTCCACTCGACACACATCAAGTTCCATGAGCATTACAACTTGCAAGGTCTTCAGATCAAATGACAACATCACCTGACTTTGACCAAGTCTCTGATTTAGTGCAACAAGGTACATACATATATGTACATGCCATGTTTTAGATTTATAAATTATTAAATGGTCAACTCTTAATGTATTTATAAATTGACTGAACAATTTTACTTTGTGATACATAGGGCACGTTTTTGTAGTTATTGTGATGGAATTTAACGAAGAGGGAACAAACTACTTCTTATCTCATTGTGTAGAGGGGAAAAAATTGACTTCCACAATCATTGATGGTGAAGACCTTGAGTATCCCACTCGATCAAATGGTAGTCACACCGAACTTGGCTTCGATGATATCCTATCAAAAATCAAACATTTGGTTGTTTGAAGACTATGAAGTACATCGAAGATACTTCACTATTCACATTTGGTCCTTGCAACAAATATTAAATTGATCAAATATCGAGGTCGGCCATCAAACAAAAATCTGTGGAAGGTTCGTGAATCAGATCATGAAGCAATTCTTGCGCTATCATCATCAAGAATAGAGTTGATCCTCATGGTTCATCGATTGAATTTGCAAAGGTATGTTCTTCATGAATTTAATTTGAATATTTACTTAAATGATTTTGTTTAAATTTTGTATGATTTAAAATTCTATTTAATTGCTTACTAACATGTTTATGTAGGTTAGTGGTGCCAAAAAGCTTCCACCTTCACGTGGTTGGCACTGTCAGTAGAGAATTTATTATTCTCAAAGCCAAGTGAAGCTAAGAGAAATTAAATATTAGAAAGGAACAACAAACAAAAATTCTCATTTCACCACCTATATTGTAAAAATATCTTATTAAAATTCTCATTTCACCACCTATATTGTATGAACCACCTATATTATTCAGTGATTGGCAATGGACAACCTTACACTGACTTAGTCTAAATGGAGATGGAGAAAACCACAAGAGGATTTCGTAGAGGGCCCCAACATGGAGGTCTCGATCTGACGAGACATCTCTAGGTGCCACGGAGTCCAAGAAATCACCCATCAAGATATGGCGTGTTTGGGCCTCAGGGCTCTTAAGCGACTACGCCCGATGGGGTAGCCCGAAAGCACGGGAGCATAGGGAACCAAAATGAATGCTCCACTAGCATTCACCTAGGCCACCCCGACATGTTGGCGTAGTTGGTTCGGTCCCATGAGCTTCCATTTGTAAACTACAAATCCTCTAAGCCCTACACACTCGACTCTCGACTACGCACTATTTCACGTTTTGCAAACAATAAAGACATCAGAGAGAACCAAATGGAGATGGAGAAAACCATGAGAGGATTTTGTAGAGGGCCCCAACATGGAGGTCTCAGATCTAACAAGAGACATCTCTAGGTGCCACAGAGTCCGAGAAATCACCCAAAGATATGGCGTGTTTGGGCCTCAGGGCTCTTAAGTGACTACGCCTGGACGAGGTAGCCCAAAAGCACGGGGAGCATAGGGAACCAAAAAAAAGCCTCCACTAGCATTTAACTAGCCACCCCGACATGTTGGCGTAGTTGGTTTGGTCCCCCACGAGCTTCCATTGCAAAACTACAACATCTCTGGCAAAGCCCTACACCGACTCAGACTCGCACTATTTCACGTGTTTTCGCAAACAATAACAACAAGAGAGAACCGGATGGAGATGAGAAAAAACCATGAGAGGATTTCATAGGGGCCCAACATGGAGGTCTCGATCTGACGAGACATCTCTAGGTGCCACGGAGTCCGAGAAATCACCCATCAAAGATATGGCGTGTTTGGGCCTCAGTGGGCTCTTAAGGACTACGCCTGACGAGGTAGCCCAAAGCACGGGAGCATGTAGGGAACCAAAAAAAGCCTCCACTAGTTTCACTAGGCCATTTCGACATGTTGGCATAGTTGGTTTTTGGTCCCACGAGCTTCCGTTTGCAAACTACAACCTCTGGCAGCCCTACACTGACTCAAACTACACTATTTCACGTTTACAAACAATAAGACAACGAGAGAACCGATGGAGATGGAGAAAACCACAGAGAGGATTTCATAGAGGGCCCCAACATGGAGGTCTCGGATCTAACGAGATGTCTCTAGGTGCCACGAGTCCGAGAAATCACCCATCGAAGATATGGCGTGATTGGGCCTCAGGGCTCTTAAGCGACTACGCCCGACGAGGTAGCCCGAAAGCACGGGGAGCATAGGGAACCAAAAAAAGCCTCCACTAGCATTCACCTGGCCACCCCATGTGTTGGCATAGTTGGTTTTCGTCCATGAGCTTCCGCTTGCAAACTACAACCCTCCGCAGCCTCTACACCGACTCAAACCGCACTATTTTCGCACGCATTTACAAAAACAATAAAACAAACGAGAGAACCGAGATGGAGATGGAGAAAACCATGAGAGGATTTCATAGAGGGCCCCAACATGGAGGTCTCAGATCTAACGAGACATCTCTAGGTGCCATGGAGTCCGAGAAATCACCCATGTCAAAGATATGGCGTGTTTGGGCCTCAGGGCTCTTAAGCGACTACGCCCGACGAGGTAGCCCGAAAGCACAGAGCATAGGGAACCAAAAAAGCCTCCACTAGTGTTCACCAAGCCACCCCGATGTGTTGGCATAGTTGGTTTGGTCCCATGAGCTTCCATTTGCAAAATACAACATCTAACAGCCCTACACTGACTTAGACTACACTATTTCACGCTGTTTGCAAACAATAAGACAACGAGAGAACCAGATGGAGATGGATAAAACCGAGAGGATTTTGTAGAGGCCCCAAAAGGTTTTCCATGTTAGTATCAAGAGATTCAAACTCTAGTCATCAAATGACTACAAAATCTAACCTAAATAGTCAAAGTAATAGACTAAATCAGCATTCTATTTCTCACATATAAAATGAATTTCTTCCTTCAAAAAAGAAACTATGGGTGAATGCTCAATCAAAAAATAAATTACAATTCTAAATGAGTTTCAAAATCAATCAATATCAATACAATCATTGCAGTTTTCTTGTCAGCATACTGCTGCATTTTTCTACCTACTGCTTGATTTGTGAACACTACGATGAGTGAAGCAGCTAGATTTAATATTAATAAAAATAATCAACTTGGCATGTTGTCCTTAAGATTATCCATGATTCTATCGACAACATCACATAGATCTTCCATTCCAGTTAAGTTGTGATCCTTCCACGCTTCCCATTTTTCCTTTTCTTCTCGCTCGTATCTTCTCTTTAAGTTCTTCCAGATGTTTTTGGGTAATCAAATTGACTCTTTATGACTTTCAGAGGCATTTCTTCTTGAATCATAGTGACATCTTCACCTAATTGTTTTTCTTCACGATGTTCATTGTCATCTAAAGTTGAAGACTAAAATTTATATGGCCTTCAGCTTCTTTTTGGGCACAAACAACCTTTTGTAATGTCCAAAAAAATTCAGGCTCTTCATTCTCTGTTTGATTGAAGATATTCATTCTTTCAAAATGAATAGTTGGAACATTGGTGGTCTCCCCAACAAAAAACTAAGTTCATAGTCTACATAGTTGCATCCTGTGGAAAAATCATTGAACATTGGTGGTTTCCTCCACCCGTGCTTTCTGCTACTACTCTGTCCAGGCAGTAGTCCCTTAAGAGCCCCGAGAGGCCAAACACACCATATCTTCGACGGTGATTTCTCGACTCCATGGCACCTAGAGATGTCTCGTCAGATCTGACACCTCCATGTCGGGGCCCTACTAAAATTATCTCTCATGTTTCCCATCTCCATCTCGGTTCTCTCGTTGTCCTATTTGTTTAAAAACGCAAAATAAAATGTAGTCTCGAGTCAACCAGTAGGGGCTGCTGATGTCAGTAGTTTGCAAAACGGAAGCTCATGGGACCAAACCAACTATGCCAACAACATGTCAAATGGCCTCGGTGAATGCTAGTGGGCTTTTTTTTTGGTTCCCTACGCTCCCCCCGTGCTTTCTGCTACCCGTCCGGCATAGTCGCTTAAGAGCCCCGAGGCCCAAAACACCTTATATCTTCGACGGTGATTTCTCGACTCTCCGTGGCACCTAGAGATGTCTCTTTTAGATCCAAGAAAGAACTATGTGTCAAGGGGCCTCTATGAAATCCTCTCGCAGGTTTTTCCATCTCCATTCCATTCTTCTCTCGTTTGCCTATTGTTTGCAAACACGAAATAAAAAGTGTAGTCTAAGTCAAACAGTGTAAGGGTCTACTAGATGTTGTATTTTGCAAAACATAGCTCATGGGACCAAACCAACTATGGCCAACACATCCAAATGGCCTAGTGAATGCTAGTAGAGGCTTTTTTTGGTTCCCTATGCTCCCGTGCTTTTCTGCTACCTCGTCTCGGCGTATAGTCTCTTAAGAGCCCCGAGACCAAAACACCTTATATCTTCGACATGTGATTTCTTTCTGAAACTCATGGGCACCTAGAGATGTCTCATCAGATCCAAGAGCTCCATGTTGGGCCCTCTACAAAATCCTCTCGTGGTTTTCTCCATCTCCATCTCCATCCAGTTCTTCTCTGTCTCTATTGTATTGTTTGTAAACACAAAATAGTGCGTAGTCTGTAGTCAAGTCAGTCAGAAGGTCAGATGTTGTATTGCAAACGGTAGCTTGTGGGACCAAACCACCAAATCTAACATCAACATGTCAGGTGGCCTAGGTGAAACACTAGTGGAGGCTTTTTTTGGTTCCCTACGCTCCCCGTGCTTTCTGGGCTACCTCGTCCCAGCGCGTAGTCCTTAAGAGCCCCGAGGCCAAAACACGCCATATCTTCGACGGGTGATTTCTCGACTCGGGCACCTAGAGACATCTCATTAGATCCAAAACCTCCATGTCAGGGGCCTCTACAAAATCCTCTCGTGGTTTTCTCCATCTCCATTCGGTTCTCTCTTGTCCTATTGTTTGCAAACGCAAAATAGTGTAGTCTCAAGTCAACAGTAAGGGCAAGCTAGATGTCAGTATTTTTGCAAATGGAAGCTCGTGGGACCAAACCAACTATGCCAACACATCGGGTGGCCTAGGTGAATGCTATGGAGGCTTTTTTTTTGGTTCCCTACGCCCTCCCGTGCTTTCAAGCTACCTCGTCTCGGCGTAGTCCTTTAAGAGCCCCGAGAGGCCAAAACACGCCATATCTTCGACATGTGATTTCTCAGACTCCGTGGCACCTAGAGATGTCTCATCAGATCCAAACCTCCATGTCAAGGCCCTCTATGAAAATCCTCTCATGGTTTTCTCCGTCTCCATCCGGTTCTCTCGTTGTCCTATTGTTTGTAAACGCACAAAATGAAATAGTGTAGTCTAAGTCAGTGTAAGGCTGCTAGATGTTGTATTTTGCAAACGGTAAGTTCATGGGACCAAACCAACTACGCCAACACATCTAAATGGCTTGGTGAACACTAGTGGAGGCTTTTTTTGGTTCCCTACACTCCCCATGCTTTCGGGCTACCTCGTCCGGCGTAGTCCCTTAAGAGCCCTGAGGCCAAAACACGCCATATCTTCGACAGGTGATTTCTCACTCCGTGGCACCTAGAGATGTCTCGTCAGATCCAAAACCTCCATGTCGGGTCCCTCTACAAAATCCTCTCATGGTTTTATCCATCTCCATCCATCCTCTCTCTCGTCCTGTCCTATTGTTTGCAAACGCGCGAAATAGTGTAGTCTGAGTCAGCCAGTAGGGTCTGCTAGATGTCAGTAGTTTGCAAACGGAAGCTCATGGGACCAAACCAACTATGCCAACACATCACAAATGGCCTAGTGAATGCTACTATGGAGGCTTTTTTTTTTGGTTCCCTACGCTCCCCATGCTTTCAGGCTACCTCGTCCGGCGTAGTCGCTTAAGAGCCCTGAGGCCCAAACACACCATATCTTCGACATGTGATTTCTCAGACTCCGTGGCACCTAGAGATGTCTCATCAGATCCAAGACCTCCATGTCAGGGCCCTCTACAAAATCCTCTCATGGTTTTCTCCATCTCCATCCGGTTCTCTCGTTGTCCTATTGTTTGTAAACGCGCAAAATAGTGTAGTCTGAGTCAACAGTAAGGGCTACTAGATGTTGTAGTTTTTGCAAACGGTAAGCTCATGGGACCAAACCAACTACGCCAACACATCCAGGTATGGCCGGTGAACACTAGTGAGAGCTTTTTTTTTGGTTCCCTACGCTCCCCGTGCTTTTTGCTACCTCGTCCGGCGTAGTCCTTAAGAGCCCTGAGGCCCAAACACGCCATATCTTCGACGGGTGATTTCTCGACTCCATGGCACCTAGAGACATCTCATTATATCCAAAACCTCCATGTCAGGCCCTCTATGAAATCCTCTCACGGTTTTCTCCATCTCCATCCGGTTCTCTCGTTGTCCTATTGTTTGCAAACACGTGAAATAGTGTAGTCTAGTCAGCCAGTAGGGTCACAGAGATGTGTAGTTTGCAAACGGAAGCTCGTGGGACCAAACCAACTACGCCAACACATCCAAATGGCCTGTGAACACTAGTGGAGGCTTTTTTTTTGTTCCCTACGCTCCCCGTGCTTTCGGGCTACCTCGTCCGGGCGTAGTCCCTTAAGAGCCCTGAGGCCAAAACACGCCATATCTTCGACATGTGATTTCTCGACTCCGTGGCACCTAGAGATGTCTCATTAGATCCAAAACCTCCATGTCCATGTGGCCCTCTACAAATCCTCTCATGGTTTTCTCCATCTCCATCCGGTTCTCTCTCGTTGTCCTATTGTTTGTAAACGCGTGAAAATAGTGTAGTCTGAGTCAGTCAGTAGGGTCACTAGATGTCAGTATTTTTTGCAAACAAAAGCTCAGTGGGACCAAACCAACTACCCAACACATCAATGGCCTAGTGAATGCTAGTGGAGGATTTTTTTGGTTCCCTATGCTCCCGTGCTTTCAGCTACCTCGTCCGGGTGTAGTCCCTTAAGAGCCCTGAGGCCCAAACACGCCATATCTTCGACGGTGATTTCTCGACTCCGTGGCACCTAGAGATGTCTCATTAGATATCCAACCTCCATGTCAGGGCCCTCTACAAAATCCTCTCATGGTTTTTTCTCCATCTCCATCTCGGTTCTCTCATTGTGCCTATTGTTTGCAAACGCGAAAATAGTGTAGTCTGAGTCAGCCAGGGTCTGAGAGGTCAGTAGTTTGCAAACGGAAGCTCATGGGACCAAACCAACTACGCCAACACATGTCAGGTGGCCTAGTGAATGCTAGTGGAGGATTTTTTTGGTTCCCTACGCTCCCGTGCTTTCGGGCTACCTCGTCCGGCGTAGTCCCTTAAGAGCCCTGAGGCCCAAACACGCCATATCTTCGACGGGTGATTTCTCAGACTCCGTGGCACCTAGAGATGTCTCATCAGATCCAAACCTCCATGTCAGGGCCTCTACAAATCCTCTCATGGTTTTCTCCATCTCCATCCGGTTCTCTCGTTGTGCTATTGTTTGCAAAACGCACAAATAAATAGTGCAGTTTGAGTCAAATGTAGGGCTCAGAGGTCAGTAGTTTGCAAACGAAGCTCATGGGACCAAACCAACTACACCAACACATCAGGGGTGGCTAGGTGAATGCTAGTGGAGGATTTTTTTGGTTCCCTACGCTCCCTGTGCTTTCGGCTACCTCGTCCGGCGTAGTCCTTAAGAGCCCCGAGGAGGCCCAAACACGCCATATCTTCGACAGGTGATTTCTCAGACTCCGTGGCACCTAGAGATGTCTCATCAGATCCGAGACCTCCATGTCGGGGCCCTCTACGAAATCCTCTCATGGTTTTCTCCGTCTCCATCTGGTTCTCTCATTTATGCTATTGTTTGTAAACGTGAAATAAATAGTGCAAATTCAGCTAGTGGCTAGTGAATGTGAGTCAGCAGGGGCCCCCATCCTCGGCTTTTGCTACCTCGTCCGGGTAGTCGCTAAGAGCCCTAAATGACTAGATTGGCTTAAGAATGAATTTGATAGGGGTATGTCTAAGAACACACGGGAGTTATCAATCACCTAGTAAATCTTTCTTGTTTAGTTCTGGATGGGAGTCAGCTGCCTACGGCTTAGTGACCTTCCATTCATTGATAATTTATGTTATGATAAACCCATGGATGCTTTCAAAAGTGCCTTAAAAAGGATAGGGGTAGTCATCAAGCCTAGTGAAGGGTGTGATGTGATTTCCAAATAACTTGAAAATGACAGATTTAAAGGTAATAACATGAATTGATAGATTAGACAATCAAGAATCATTGAGTGTCCGAATCGAATGTCATCATCTCGAGACATTCTCAAGCATTGAGTAATGTATATGGAGAGACATTCTCAAAATATCAACAGATGAAAGGCATCAAATTGTGATGATTGTCGGTGTTTTAACAGGGAGAAGACTACGAAGCATAAGAATGTAGTAAGTGCATGATAAGATAGAACCAAGTACAAAGAGACCATGAGCAAGAAGAAGCAAGTAAGGTAAATACACATATACACATTGATAAATTGAATGAATAATTACTCAGATTAGGTAACTCTTTATATACATACATTATATAAATATTGATTTCCAAAGTTTGATGCATATTATACATTGAAAATGCTAGTACATGTACATCACCAATAAATGAAAAAATAATCCATAATGTCTTAAATATTGTCAAGTGCACATCATATTAGATTCATGCAAAAATAATCTCAAAATGTAAGGTCTCATACAAAATTATCAAGTTCCAAATAGTATTTTAATGTGCATAATAAATACAAAAATGCCCAAATAGGTCATATACCATCAAGTTCAAATGCCATATAGGCATACATACAATGCCATGCACATAGGCATACAAAAACAATGTCATGTAAGACATATATATTTCCTACTCATCAAAATCTATCCCTCTCTTGGCCTTGCTCGAAGAAGGCCCTCCCTTAGACGAAGATGGAGATCCATGAGATGACTTTGGATCATCCGAGCCCATGCTTCGAGTCCTCTTCCGCTAATACTCACCTGTAGATGAGCCTGTAAATGCAAACAATGTTTTTTTGTCAAAACTTAATTTATATATGTTTTCAACATGTATTTAAGACCATGCTAGAATGAAAGTATTTACATAAATACACAAACTTACCGCAAGTTTTCGATCACGCCGAATTTGCATCTCACGCTCAGATGAGTCATCGGAGCTCCTGCAGTATGAACGGGGTACAAAGACGATGAGATGGAGGAGTTCGTGCCCTCAAAGTCAAAATGGAGGGGGTCAAGTTCCCTACATACACATAAGATCAGAAAATCTAACATCAGAATTAGTGAAAATAGAGCTAAGTACATGTATCTACATAATGACAATATTTTAACTAATTTTATCAATATAGAACTATTGTTTTTACCCCGCCACGCCTGTGAATCAAATGAACAGGTCACCCTATCACAGTAACTCCTGCATACACACAATGAAGGACATTATTAACATAATTTAATAATTCTACAATGAAAGACATTACTAACATGTAATTTAACATAATATGAATTACACGAGAAATTTAACAAAATTTACGTGTTGTTTGAATACCTCAATGAGTTGTTGCACATATGAAATCGCAGCGGCAACACCTTTATCTACTTATCGCAGAGATGGTGGGGTGTCTAGTGAAGTCAACATCTTTATCAAACATGTATATCACGTGAGTTAGATGGACAACAAGAACAAGAACATACATATATTTGACTTCAAAACTATATATATATATATATACATACACACACACACACACACACACACACACACACACACACATGTATGTGAAAATTTTACATAATTAACATTCTAAATTACCTCTATGAATGTATGTGTATGCATGGTGCTCGCCGCCTATGGTCGGGATGAAGATGCACCTCCCACACTATAATATCAATGCATGTACATGTACAAATACAATTATTTCAAAAATTTAACATATATAAGTAAATCAAGTACTCCAAAAATTTTGTAACACACATAACAAAACATAACAAATTTACCTGCGAAGGTGACGCCGATGAATGTAATCCAAATGTCTCACTCAAAAGGACATCTGACATAGTGACATTATCATGTTCACCCCTAGCACCAGGTGCACCAAAATCAGTACGCATGAAAGTATCGTCCTCCTCGGCCCCAAACATATGCTACCACATGACGAGAAAAGATGTGGCCTCATGCTAGTACTCCCTGAGGGAATACTCTGTGTACCTCCACGAGCATCTGGCTCAGAAATCTCCCTCGTATGTCGAACAAGGGTCACAGATAGCCCCTGAAGCACGTGGAGTGTATCAATCTCTACTGTCTCCTTCACTGCTTGAGGGACAATCTCAGGGTGAGGGGGCTTCTGTGGGGGAATCTACCCTACTAAATAGGTGCACGTTGTGCACCTTGGTCGATCCTCGTGTGATCCTTTTCTCGCCCCGAAATCTCAGAAATCAAAATAATTTGGGATCTCATTGAGGATAAACTCGCAATAGAGTTTCCTCAGAAAGTATAGTGGCACCTCATTGTTATTACAAGGTGGAAAATCAAACACCATCCACCATCGGTCCCAAAAATTATTTTTAATCAAATTATTATTGCACCAATGGATGGGAAATCATTTACATGTCAACGGAATAGAAAATTAGTGCAGGGGGTCCGTGAATAAGGTGCATATGAGTTCTTTTGAATTTATTTTTTCTTTACATCCACATATGACAATTTGTTGGAATAATAAACCCTACAACCCTCTCTGTAAGTTGTCCAACAATCAATTTTCCCCATTTCCACGTCAATTTGAACAAGTAATGCCTCCAATGTGTTTGCAAGAGAGGCGCAGTGGGGGTTTGTAGATTGTGCATCCCTCATTGTTTTGATTAAATCCTCAATTTCAATTTTGTTTTCAACTATTTGGGCTGCTAAATCTTCTTGACTACCCGAGGGATGTTGAGCAATTGTGGGAGTGTCGAGGGATGTCAGGAATAACAGGTTTGGTTATGGTTGATTCCCTCGACCTCTAACTGTAACAATAAAAATATGTATTCAATTCAAATTTTAATCTATAATTATCATATTTCAATGCAATTTTGAGAAAAGAATTGTGCTTACCTCTTCTCCGTGGTGCCATCGTCGATTCAGATCTTCCCGATGATCCAAAAATGATCCTTTGAGCTTGAGATCCAACTGAATGAAAAAACGTGAGGGCACAAACAAGCTCTGAAACTCACGTTTGAGGGAGGTAAAATGATAGAGGCTCGGGCCTCTTTTTTTTGTTTATAGTAGGCATAACACGTACGCGTTATGTAATGCGTAATCATGTAACGCGTTATTATGTAACATGTATGCATTATGCTACGCATTATGCTTTGGTGATTCCTAAGCCAAACAAATTAAAAATTTATTTCACTCTTTTTCGCCACATCAACTAATCGTGATATTTTCTTATGTAGGGTGCCTCAATATTTTCAATCCATCTTGTTCACTATTTTGTGACTTGTTATCACTATTTAACTCATTTTCGCCCCTCTTTATTTCATTTTCTTCATATCGGGCTAGTTTTCAAACTTGCCAAAATAGGGTTATTGGATGTTTCGGTCCAATTTTTATCATTTTTTCACCATTTTGTGCACATTTAATTGTTTTGCAACATAGTCTAACACTTTCTAATGTATTCTACATACATTTTTCTTTGTCATTTTTTGTTTTTGATAATATTAATCATTGTGTAATCACACGTATGCTCTTCCCTCATTCTTTTCTAAGTGATCTTGCGAATTATAAATGTGATCATTTCTCTTTTTTGTTTTTGTGGAATTAATGCTTTTCACTTAATCAAAGCTAGTTTATGTGTATGCTCTTTCCTCACGCTTTTTAAGTGAACTTGGAAATCAAAAGCATAAACTTGCTTATGTTATATTGGCCTCTACCTTCCTCAAGTGAACATTTTAACCCTCTTTTGCAAGACCCACTCTCACGACGATTCAAAAAACACTTAAAAACTACTAATTGTAGGTTGCATTTTCTCGTGCGCTTCAAACTACTCATTCTTGTGTGTAGGAAATTACGGTTAAACAAGATAAAATGAACATTTCTCTACACACTATATTTATGGGTTTAGATAAGGGTTAAAACCCCATCCGCATAATTGTGGGTAGTACCTTGGCATATGCCATAGAATTTTTTTCGAGGATTACCATATGAACCCTAAAGTAGTTAGCACATTGATGGAACTGGTTGATGAAACAGAACCTTTTATCCCAACTGCCTAGTAAAGCCTTGTGAGTTAGAGTCACAAATATCCTTAGTGGCGACCCCAGTGTGATTCATTCTAAGCAAGATCTTTTCTCAGGGTTTCAAAGGGGTAAATTCAAGCCAACAATGCTAAAAATAGACCGCACTTACTGGTATATTTCGACACCTAGTTGAGTGAACCACCTAGGAAGCCATGCCTTGTCCAAGCCAATCTAAGGTAGAGGCCAAACTTTCACTTCATCATTTTTCATTTTTCTTGTGTGTTACACACTTGTGTTTCACTTTCATCATTCATGTTTTCTCTCTCATCCACCTTTTCATTTTGTCAACGTGTCTAAGTCTTGGGTTGTGGACATCCATATCCACAATTGAAAACTTTCATTTTCATCTAAGTATTAATATTGTGATACTCACTTTATCATAGCCAAACACCCTCTTGATCATCTTGATCTTCCATTGTCATAAGTATTAAGTTTAAATGTTATCTTGTTGAACTCTTAGCATTACACATTATTACGTCATTACATTGCACATTCACTTTGTTGAATTGATGGCATTCTTCAATCTCTTTCTCCCATCATCTTACATCGTCACATTACACATTCACTTTATTGAATTGACGACATTATTCTATCTCGCTTCCATCACTCTTACATTTTCACATTTCACAGTCACTTTTTTGAGTTGACGACAACTTCTCTATCTCTCTTTCATCATCTTACATTGTTGTATACACACAATAATTTTTTTGCATTGTCATGCCAACGCCATTATTTCTTTACTTCTCTCTTTAAATCATCCACTTTGCTTTGATTTGAGATCACTAATCAATCATTTCCCTTTGTCTCTTATCTCCACTTTTGTGAGATTCAAACCTTCTCGTCGTCATTACTTCACTTCTTCTAACAACATTCACTTTTTCATTATTTTTGTGATCCCCTTTCTTTAAATTGTGTTTCCTCTTTCAACATACTTTTGTTAAGAGTAAACCTCTTTCATCGTCTTCTTAAGTCTTCTCTTTTAACACACTTTTTTAAAGATTTGACATTTTTCATCCACTTATTAAGTCTCCCCTTTTAACATACACCTTGTTAAAAGATGAGCAACCTCATCACTTTTCCTAAGTCTCTTCCCTTAACACATTTTTGTTAAGAGTTGAGCATCTTCCATCATGTTTTAAATATCTTCTTGTCAGACTCATTTTGTCGCAAGTTGAGTACACTAACCTTATTTCATCTCTTCCCTCTTTCAATTCATTTGTAAAGAGTCATAATCTAATTCAAACATTTTCATCTTTCTTAACACTCATTTTTTAAGAATCATCTAAACTAACATTTCAATCCACCTTCCACCTTAACATCACTCATTTTTCTAAGTATTGTGAAGTCCCTCCTTTTCATTCCTCTTAACACTCATAGTGTTAGGAGTTAACCTTTTCACATATTTTCGTCACTCTTATCACTCATTTGTTAAGAGTTGACCGCATTCACCTCATCAAGTCTCTTCCTTCTTAACATTCATTTTTGTTACAGAGTAGAGCACATCTAACCTCATTTAGTCCCTTTCCTCTTAACTCTCATTTTTTTAGAGTCGGGCAATAAACTAACCATTTTTCCTCTTCCCTCTTAGCACTTACTTTGTTAAAGGTCGAGATTTTTCACCTTCTTCTCTCTTCCATCTTAGCATTCACTTTGCTAAGGGTTGAGCTTTCTGTTGCACCTCTTGTTATTTATCCCCTATTTTAACAATGGTGGGAACAAGAAATCATGATTATATTCCTTTTCGATGGGAGGAAATAAATCCTTTCCATATCAGCTCTAATGAAGAGGACGAAGACCAACTTAAAAACCTTTCTATCGACGCCACTTTACGGAAAAACAAAGACCAATTCCTTCTTTGTCTCCTCACAATGGGATAAATATTTCCTCTCACTTTGATGAGGATTAATTAAAAGCCTTAAAGGGATGACTTAAATCCCCTAAGGGTCTACCACCTAAGTCAAATAATCAAAACAACAAAGGACCAAGTAAAACAAATGCCAATAGTAAAGGAAAATCTAATGCTTCATCTTCTAATCCCAACCAATCCTTTCTTGTTCAAATCAATGTAATGGTGAAACAATTAGCTCACCTCTCTTCTACAATCACTAACAATGATACTAAAGGTATCGAGCACATGAAGAAAAGTGATAACACATTCAAAATCATTCTCAAGCCAATAACGAGACAACAAACATATGAATGATAAATCACCATTCATCCCACAAAATAATTCACCATTTTCTCAAGAGTGGAAAATGATGAAGGACACCATTTCAGGTATGTAAAAACAACGTAAAAAATTCAATTTTGATGAATTATGTCCATACCCTTTTGACATGGACATCTTATGCATACCCTTCCCATGCTCTTTTCGAGACACCCAAATTTGAAAAATATAAGGGAAAAATTGATCCTAGAGAGCATGTCAAGGAATTTTTCATGGCATGCCAAGAGGTGGATTACAACGATATATTTCTCTTGTGCCTCTTTCCTAAGAGTCTAGGTGGACAATATTTGGAATAGTTCTTACACCTTCTAAAGGGATCTATCTCTACCTACACGAACCTCTCTAAGAAGCTCATCAAACACTTTTATTTCAACCTTGACTTTGAAATCACCATGATGGATTTTTGTAATACCAAACAACAAAAAATGAGAGCTTTGCACATTTCTTACAACAATTGTGAGGAATCGTCAATCGATTCCTATGTTTAATCCCTAAAAACATATGGTTAACATCTTCATCCCTAACCTTAATGATGAGTTGTCCTTTCACATGTAGATGCACTTCCTCAATAGTTTTGAGGAAGTTATCGAAAAGGGAACTCAAATCAAAAAATCCCTAATTTCTAAAGGCTTGATCAAGCCTCATTATAAATAAAATGGGCACAATCATAATCCTCACAACAAAAATAAACCTAGTGCTTCTAAAGATAAACCTAGTTACATCAATCACAATCGTAACATTATCAATTATGGTGTCAGATAATCCCAATGTGTAAAACTTACATAATAACTATTGAAAACAAATTAATTCTAAACCATCTGTCACCATCTCAAATAGAGAGACTTTTCCTCCTCGTGATTACAACCGAAGACAATATATGTGTTTAGGGGAATCTCTTTCAAGTGTTTTAAAACATCTGGAAAATGCCAATATGGTCACTTATCCTATCATGTAACCCTTCCCTAAAGGTGAACCTAAGCCAAGTTGGTATATACCTAACACATATTGTGATTTTCATCACATAGATGGTCATCAAACAGAAAAATGCAAATAACTTCACAATTACATCCAAGACCTCATTGACAATAGAGACATAGTGGCTAGAGACCTACCACCTAGCCATGATACAAAGGGAAAATCTCATGAACATGGTGCATCCTTAAACAACGTTGATTATAAATCCATCATATCTTGTATTGATGACACTACTCCATGCACTATTGAACGATTAGTTTACACCTCTTAAAGAGAGTCTATCTAGTTCCTTTAAATAATTAGTAAAGGATAACATGATTGAATATCCACCTACGAGACCCTTTTTGATGGGGAACCTAATCTTACATCATACAATGCATCTAAATATTATGAATACCATCGCATGGATGGCCATTATACTGATAATTGTACACCTCTTCGTCATTATGTCCAATACTTAATTGACAATAGAACCATTTCCATAGAGCTTGACGAACGAAGCTCTCGCAACCGATGACATGTCAATTTCCACTTCAAATGAAGATTTGACTATTTTCCCCACTTCTATTCATACTAACATTCAACAAGATCACAACGAAGGTCAAGTATCTCTCTCTTCAAACCAATTTATTTCTTCTCCGCATTTTCTTTCGTTAGTCCAAATAGACATCAACCTGCTTCGAAAATCTTCTAACATAAAATGAGAGCTTGCCTTTTCTCCAAGACTCTCTTTCAACCCTTGACATAATAGAAGAGGGTCCATCATAAAGCACAATTGAGCTTAATTTTGTTCTTCCAATTCTATATCCTATTCCTGACATCTCTAGTCTTGTTGTTGAAATACAACCACAACAAGCTTGAAACTTGTAACAATGTAACCTTCTATGTCCAATACACCTCTCGGTAAGATCACAAAGATGGGGGCCATGAAGCGGACAAAATCTGATTTTAATAAAAACACGAGCACATTTTGGGAAAGTGTGAGCGTGTTTTGAATTATTATCGCCAATCCTAAAATGTGAGATTGTTATAACGTGAGTGCGTTATAGTGCACTCACGTTTGTGATTACTATGTGGTATATATTCTTATGGGAGAGATAAAGTATAAATTTTTTTATTAATCTTTATACTTTATTATTTCTTATACTTTAAATTTATTTTAGTAAATACAATAAGTTAGGTTCACTTTGTACCTTATGGAACTAGTCTCACACCCATCTGTCATGGTTTAGAAGATATTTTTTCGATTCTAATCTAGTCATTACATACATATTTTTCAAGATTCAACATCCAAATTTAAGCTTTTAGGGTTTAAATTATACAATTGATATCTATTTTGTGAAAGAATATAGTCATATTTAGGTTTTAGGGTCTTCTTGATTGGTTATTGACATTTGTAGGAGTTTTAGATGTGTCAAAACTATATTTTATAGAGCTCAAAACTCCCAAAGGTAGCAATAATTTCTTGAATATATGGACTCATGAAAATCCTTATAACACATATGTAAGTTTTTATGGATTCAAATAATCAAGGGAATGGTCATCATGAGGTCTAGTGAAGGATCTAAACATCATGAGGATAATGGGTGAAATTATAAAAATCATGAGGTCTTCCTCAAGGCTTCATTCATTCTCAAGTAGTTATCCCTATCCCAAGAATTTCCTCTAGTTCTCTATTTTGGTCCAACTCTACCCTGACTAGTTCAATTGGATTTGTTTCCTTAACTAAGAAGCTTCAAATCTAGGCACATTTGAATTTATTCCTCTCTTATGAGATAGTCTTATCATTCCATCATGTTCTCAGACAACTAAACCACCTATTTCACTTATCTAGTTGCTCAACATTCATCCAAAGACTCCTCTCACTTGTCTTTACCAAAATTGCTTTTCGCATTGCACAAGAGCAAGGTTCACTTATAAATTCTTGGTTTTTCTACTTTGCAAACTCTTCATGCAAGTTAAAATCATCCCTAAACACCCTTCTCAATCTCAAGGAGGTATGACAATTTTGTTTAACATAACCTTCCATTAGCTACTCCATTCACTATCCACTCTCTTAGACTGGCCTTCCCACTTTCTAGCCCTACCTGGGTGTTATGTTGATTGTATCTTCAGCTTTAAACACATACTAAACAAGTTGAGGGAATTGTAGAGTACCCATTAAGGGTTTCTAGTTGCATTAAGAGTTTTAGGTTTGAACTCCAAAGATAAATACCACTTCCTTCATTAAATTGAGCTAACAATTAGGTCTAGTTTGTATTTGTTGTTTCTCCCCTAGACTGTCACTCACACCTCAACATGCACCCAATGAACCTTCCAATTTTCCTTTGAATCTCCTAATATACCTCCTTAGCATCATATCTACCAATTTTCAAGCTTCAACCCTAAACCCTAAACCCTAAACCCTAAGCCCTAAACCCTAAGCCCTAAACCCTAAACCCTAAATCCTAAACCCTATTTTTACCAATTTAAACCCTAAACCCCGAGCCCTAAACCCCGAACCCTAAACCCCGAATCCCGAACCCTAAATCTTGAGCCCTAAACCCTAAACCCTAAGCTCTAAACCTTAAACCCTAAACCCTAAGCCCTAAACCACAAACCCCAAATCCTAAACTGTGATCCCTAAGCCCTAAGCCCTAAACCATAAACCCTAAACCCTAAACTATGAGCCCTAAACCTCAACCTCAAAATGAACCCTAAACCTCAACCTCGAGCCTTAAACCATGAATCCTAAACCCTATACCCTATACCCTAAACCATGATCCCTATACCCTAAACCCTTAGCCTTAAAACCTAAACCCTAAATGCTAAACCCTAAACCATGATCCCTAAACCCTAAACACTAAACACTAAACCCTAAATCATAAAACCTAAACCATAAACCCTAATCCCTAAATTGTACACCCTAAACCCTAAACCATTAACCCTAAACCCTTAACCCTTAACTCTAAACCATGATACCTAGACTTGAGCACCGAGCCTCGAGCCCCGATCCATAATCCCTAAACCCTAAACCCTATTTTTACCACCATGAACCCTAAACCCTAAACACTAAGCCCTAAACAATCTCAATCTCACTCTCACTCTCTTTTCCTCTCACACTCTCACTAAATCTTTCTTTATTTTGAATCAAACAAACTTCAGTTTTATTGACAACTCAACTAGGAGGGCATGACAACCACAAGGAAACCTAGAGGTTATTTAAAATCCCTCTAGTCTATAGTAGTGATTACAAATTGAAAACTACTCTTGATCTTCTCTGCAGACTATAAGGTCTTGTCGTAAAACAAAATTTAATCACGTAAAAGAAGATGGTGCTTGCATAATTTTATTAATATGAAATCAAGCATTACAAAACAAATGAGAGAGCTGCAATATTTATAGATATTGGACAACTTCTATCTCATCCTCAATATATGGAAAAAATCATCTAATCGAGAAAATATGCATAAATAGCATATTTCCCCTATCGCCCTCATGGAAATCATATGGGAACAAAATATGCAAGATAGAACATGATCTCACAAACATTGGGATTAGAACACTATCACTTAGTTAACTAACAACTAAGGATAACTAATATCTATTGACATAAGTTTAAAGTATTTAATTAAATACTTTAACTTATTACATTTATTCAAATATCAACTAATGATGAATTAAGCTAAGTTTATTCATAACATTCCCCCTTTATTCAAAGATGGTCTCAAGTGAACATGAGAGAAATTCTCTAAAGCCCTCAAATTTGTCTCGAGAAAGTGACTTTATGAAGACATCTACACGTTGCATATCTGTGGGTAATATCGAGCTAGATTTTGTTATTTTGAACATGTTCATGAATGAAATGTACCGTACTTCTCAATGTTTTTGGCACACTCATGAAAAAACTGGATTCCAAACAAGTTTTAATACTCCTTTGTTATCAACATGTAGGATAGTAGGATCTTTCTCGTGGTATTCCCATTCCTTCAAGTATACGCTTGAGCCATATCACTTCACAAAAAGGTCCACCTGCCAGCACGATATTCGATTCTATGGAGGATATTTAAACACACGTCTGCTTCTTACTCCCCCATGATATCGGTCTAGATCCCAAAAAGAATAAAATCTTGAAGTGGATTTCCTATCATCTATGTTTCCTGCATGATCTGAATCTGAATATCCTATCAAGAAGAAGTTATTATTCTTCTTGTATTTTAGGCCATAGTCCATAGTTCCTTTGATGTACCTCAATATCCACTTTGCTACTTTCTAGTGAGAAACCCTTGGTTCTTGCATGAACCGTGAAAGATAGTTGACTGCATAGTTGATATCCGATATAGTATAAGTCAAGTAGATGAGACTCCCGATCAACTACCGAGAGAGAGTTGCATTTACTTGTGGTGATGGATCTGTTTGAGACAATTGAAGTCTTGTCTCTATAGATGTGGAAAATGGCTTACAATCCATCATATTGAATTTCTCGAGCTTTCTTGGCGTATTTCAATTGTGACACAAAGATATGATTTTCTCTTTACCAAACTTCAAGTCTAAGACAATAATGCAAAATCCTAAGATTGGTCATGTCAAATGATCATGATAGATCTTTCTTTTTTGACTCAATCATCCTCACTGATCCTCCAGTGATGACTAGATCATCGACATATACTACAACAATCACTATCTCCCCCTTGTTTTTCGTGATAAAGATTAGGATCGTATGGACTCCTGTTGAATCCATGTTGAATGAGATGCTCATTGATTTTAATATACCATGCCCTGGGAGACTGATTTAAACCATATAGTGATTTTATGAGTTTACATACCTTTTCCTCTTTACCTGGTATGACAAAACCTTCTAGTTGAGTCATGTAAACTTCTTCCTATAAATCACCATTAAGAAAGGCACTTTTCACATCAATTTGGTGTATTTCCAACCAAATTGTGCATCTAGAGCAAAGATTATCCTGAAATTTTTTATCTTAGCTGTGGGAGAAAAATTCTCCTCATAATCAATGCCTTCTTTTTAAGCATATCCCTTAGCAACTAGTCTATCCTTATGTTTATCAATTTTGTTGTCTGCTTTGTACTTAGCTTTGAAGATCCATCTACATCCAATCAGATTTTTCCCTGGTGGAAGATCTATAAGTTGCCACATATTATTTTTCATAAGTGACTTATATTCTACATCCATAACATCTTTCCAAGGTTTAGACTATATGGCTTTTAAAACTGTGGATGGCTCAGTAGTTTCAACAACTTTACTCATTAATGCCAAATTGACCTCATTTCGAGCCATACTGCGAGTCCTCATTCCAGTGGTAGATGTGTTAGGGGACACTATCCAATTTTGCATCTTTAATCATACTTGTATACCATTTAGGCATACTTTTAGTGGTTCCTGTGGGAGGTTGAATTTCACCATCTTCCCCATCATCACTATCATTATCAAAGTGATTACCATCCTCTATTTTCACTATAGGGATGATTTTTTCATCATGTGAGTGTATGGAAGGAGCATCTACTTATTTATTCTCAAATAAATCAACATCTCAATTAGTGTATACCCTCCTTGTTTTTGATCCATAAGTCTATAGCCAAGTGCTTCATCACTGTATCCCAAGAAGATAAGTTTTTCTGATTTCATATCAAGCTTAATTCTTTGTTTCTTAGGAATGTGCATAATCACTTTACATCCAAAAACTCTAAGGTGTGAAATAGATGGATTATGCTCTGACCATGCTTCCTGAGGTGTTATACCATCAATAGCTATAGTGGGAACTCTATTTAGTAAATAGACTGTAGTTTTAGCTACTTCGCCCAAAATGTTTTTGATAAACTCACATCATCAATCATACATCACACCATATCCATGATAGTATGATTTCACCTTTCAACAACACCATTTTTCTCGTGGTGTGTGAGGAGAAGCCATTTGACGAAGAATGCCATGTGTTTTCAAAATATCATCAACTCATTGGCCGGTGTATTCTCCCTCGATCCGAGTGGAGTTTTTTATTTTCCTACTAGACTCTGTTTCAACAAGGGCTTTAAACTTCTTGAAAGTTTTAAAAGCTTGGTATTTTGTAGAAAGATAGTATATCCACATTTTTCTTGAAAAATCATCAACAAAGAGCATGAAATATTAAAACCCAGAGTGGCTAGGTCTCATTGGTCCACATAGATCGGTATGCACCAAGTCAAATTTTTTCCTTAGCCCAAAATGTAATATGTTTGAATGGTGCTCTATGTTGTTTTCCTACCAAACAATGTTGACATTTATCTGTACTTTTTTAGAGGTGGTAAACCCCTAACCATGTCATATCAACGAAGTGTGTCAAGATAGCCAAAACTCACATGTCCAAGTTTTCAATGACATAGTTGCTCGGTGATGTATCCTTGGCTACAAGTGCTTGATCATTTCGTTGAATAAAATCCAACTGAAACATTCTTCCCACATTCGAAGCTTTTGCAAAAAAATTGATCTTCGTGACTTATCTCAAATTAGGCACATCTTTTACCGCTTTACAATCAAATTCAATTTTGATATTGTGATCTAATAATTGACTCATGGATAATGATTTTTTGTTAAACTTGGGACATAAAGAACATCTGTAATTTTACAATTATGTTGCCCAAGTGGTAGTGAAATGGAACCAATTCCTTCAACATTGTATGATGTATCATCACCCAAAGAGACGTGATTTTTGGTGGGTGTTTTACCTCATCAGTGAAGAACTAATCTTTCTTTCATGTCATGTGTCGAGTTGCACTCCGAGTCCGACATACCAAATTTCATTTGTAGAATTGATACTTCATTTGACCGTAGAATAGAGGAACTCATCATCATCAAATTGATCTTCCTGTTCGCTACATTTCCTTGTTGAGTTGGTTTCTTCTTCCACTTTTGATAATTTTTTCCCTGTTTACTCTATTGTTGGCCTAATTTTGTTTATTGGTAATTAGTCTTTTTACCACTTGATGATCCTATTACTGCAAAATCACAAAGACCCCCAAATGATTTATAAGGTCAACTTTTCTAAGGCAAGTTCATTTGGTGTGATTTGCATGACATTGATCATTCCCAAGCCGCTGGGACTTGCAAATTTGAATGATCCTCCAGAGAAGGTTGGTTCCTCTTCCTAATCTACCTACCACAAGATATTCCAGTGCATGCAAGCTAATCTAATCCTAATCTAACTTCCAAGGAGACAAGGAGAGAAAGAAAACAAGAAAAAACAGAGCCTACACTAAAACGGTGATACACCAGAGAAGGAAAGTGTTGATCATCTACCAAAACTGCCATGGAACAAGGAGAGGTGAGCAATGGAAAGGATGGACAAGTGCATCACATACCAGAGATGGATTTCACACAGAAAATGTTCCAAACTCCATGAACACAGCTCCCTAGATCTGTAAATAAACATTCAAAACATACACAGATACCCTGTAAATGAAGAGAGGCAAGAAGATGCAATAAAAATGAGCAAAGGATGGACAAATGCATCACAAAAACATGTTTTATTGCTTCATACATTTGCATAGAACATCATTCACGAGAAAGAGGAAAAAATTCCATTTACAGAGCATGGGAAGAGGTTCAACTCCATTTCGACCCTAGGGAAGAAAAGAAGGGAGAGGCAGAGAAGAAAAATGAACAACCCTTGAAAAATGTGCCTCTGTTTACATTTTATAGAAGAAACACGAGAAGAGAGGAAAAACACGAGATTTTTTCCAACCACCTTTAAAAATGCATTTTAATTCTTCATTTGTTGATGGGCTTGATGCAAAAGCTCATATTTCCATGTATCTACTTCACAGACCAAAGAAAATGACCCATACTTCATTAAATCTGGTAGTTGAAATGGGTTTTTTGTCTTTTCCGTGCCAAAACATGTTTTGAAATTTTCTCCCACAAATATCTACCAAAATACAAAATTGAATACTCCATGATGAAGAGAATCTCTAGATCTTTCCATTGGTACCAAGATTGTCAAAAATGGAGCTCTGGATCAAAAGATATGGCCTTCTGCATTTTTTCCTTACGTTTCCAAATTTGGCTTTGGGTGAATTTTGAAAATTTTCCCCACAAATTTGCTAATGATGTGGCATCCATTGAGGTTGATGGAGGTATGGGCTTCCTTTTTCCATTTTACATTTTTTGACAAAAAGTCAAAAAATCCAATTTACCTCCGAAGTCTCGTATCCCCGCATTAGTTTTTTGATGGGGCCGCGGGTCGCATTTTGATTTTATGCCTTTTGGAAGAAAAGGAAATTTTTCACTTTTTCCTCCGATGCCCACCGGTCCAAGTTCCTTTGGCAAAAACTCTCCCAAGCTCCGCAAGTCCGCCTTGGGAAAATTTTCCCTTCTAACTCCGCTGAGCCATAACTCAAAAAATACAAGGAGTTAGAAAGAGTTCTTTACCTTTCTGGAAAGGGGAAGAAATTCTCTATCTAATGGATCATTTTCTAGAAACCTTTGAATGCTTTAAATGTCTAAAATCTGGACTGAAGCATAAAAGGTAGTAAGTTAACCCAAAAATAAGGGGAGCTTATTTTGGTTAACAACTTTGGCGACTCACAGGGGTCATCTGACCTACTAGATGAATGATCAATGGCCTTTTTTGCATCCATTAGGCATGGAGTCAAGCCTGATAACCAATTCTTTGATCTAACTCTAAAATATGACCTCTGAATCACTTGGAAACCCACTGAAACTTGAAGTTGAACTTCACCAAAAGCCAACTGAATGCACTGTGCAAGAGCAATACAACAACACCAAAAACTATGTACAAACTGAAAATCATACATGCTCTAAATGGAACATGCAGAGTGTGCAAAAGCACTTCTTCTACTAAAAACAAACCTACCTACACTACTTTAACCAAGAGCAAAGGGAGCTCAAACAAAGCCTGTAACTAGCAGGGAGAAATAGCTTCCCTTCCTCAAAAATGGCAGCCATGCAACTGATTTGGCACTGAACATGGCTGGTTGGATGAGTGAAAAACTAACTACAAGTTGATCTTCCACCCAAATCACCAAAGTATCAATGAAGAAAAACCAATACCTCTTTTAGTTTCTCTACATTTGGATTGAAGAGGTATGGTAGCTAATCCTTGGTGCTTTGTAGCTCATCCTCATGCCCTGAAATGGGCATGACCATATTTGGCTTCTCCTTTGGCTCCAATGAAGCCAAATACCTGATTAGGGCAAGGTCCGATCCATTTGATATGCCCATGTTTCGATTTTCCACTCCAAAAATGGAGTCTTCTTGTAGACCTCTTTGGGTGAATGGCGTGGAAGGAATGGTGGAACTCTTATGTTGTTTCTCTTCTTCCTCCTATGAAGAGCATGGAAGGTTTGAGTCTCCCAAACTAGATTCCAAAAGGCTGCTATAAAGTACAAACTGCTGCAAATGAGTGCTCTCCTTCATGACAACAGGTTCACATATTTGAAGGGTGAATGAAGGAGAAAACAATAGAAACTCAATTAGTTCTTCTCCATCAAAATAGTCCTCCAAATCAGACAAGTACTCTGCTTCATTGTTGTCCTGCTACAAATGTTCAACCTCTTCCATGGTGTCTTTTTGGTTTGCAACTTGTTCACCATGGTTTCTTTCATCCTCCAACATGAAGTTTGAAAGATCAAACTCTTCTCCAACATTAGAGCTTGAGAAAGATGAAGTGGAAGGAAGAACTAAAGGTTCTTCTATAGCCTATTTTGTGTTCAAAGCCTTTGGATCTGCATTTTTCTCCTCCACAACTGGAATGTACTCCTCTTCTTTTGGATTTGGAGCAGCTTCTCCTTCCTCTGTTGTTTGAAGACCATCTTGCTCTTGATTGAACTCTTCCTCTAGCATGAAGTTTTCCATATCAAACTCCTCAAACTGCTTCTCTAGAGGACAAGTTGGGACTGCAAGATTTATTTTAGAGATTTCCTCCAAAATGGATTCATCAACCAAAAAGCCCTTCGAATGAAAGCAAGAAAACACCAATAATGTCTTCTTCTTCTGCTACTACAAACTCTAATTTGGTCTCATCCACTTGCTCCTTTCCAATGGGACTTTGAGCTGATTTGTTTTCCTTCCTTGCTGATTGGGAAGTTTGAATTGATCAACATTCTCTTCACTTAAAGTGCCAACATGGACACTACATTCTGAGTAAACTGACTGCTGATTTTCTTCTTCCTTTTCTTGTTCTTTCTCTACTACAAATTCAATCTTAGCCACCACTGGCTCTTCAACTTTCTTCTCCTCTAAAGGCTTGACCAACAAAGGAATCTCTGTTATCCCAAACCTAAGAGCTAAGCTCACTAAGCTTTTAACCATTTCTTCTTCTTTCACTTCTTCTTCTTGTCCTTCATGACTGATTTTTAAAATTTCTTCTTCTCCACATGGAATTGGGAAGGCAAGAGAAGGAGTGGGTTGGGATTCAACCATTTTTTCATTTGTTTTTGGTGGTGGAAGAGATGAAACTTCTTGTTTCCTTGGAGTGGAAGGTATTTCTTTTTGCTCTTGTGGAAGGGATTTGGATTTGGAAGAGAAGAGGGTAGAAAAGATGAGATGGGATGGGAGACTAGGGGATGGAGGGATGGTTTTCACAACTGGAGCAACATTGGCTGGGTTTATAACTTGACATTGTTGAAATGGTAAAGCTTGAGATGAAGAAGAAGAAATACAAGGAATTGTTGAATGACTTACCCATTGACAAGGTTGATTCAGACTCTACTCATATGCTTCTATCTCCTCATTCCATTGTGCAAGTTGGGGCAACATCTCAATTATGAAGTCCAGCTTCTCTTGAGGGTTGTAGTGTCTTGGAAAAGGGCCTTCCCATGGACAAGGTGCCCTACAACCAATTCTGAATGCCTTCATTTGAGCTATAGCTCTTGATTGCACCATGTCAATCTCCATTTTTTGGATATTCTCCAACAGACCAACATCTTGCATTTGATTATCTTCATGGTTTGCATACCCTTGCTCTTGGAAAACTCCATAGCCAAACTGATTTTGGCACTATTGCTCATAGGGGTAGACCTGCTGATTTCGAATTTGCTCAAAATGCTGATTTGAAGGAGTTGTAAAGCTTATTGGAGTTGGAATGTGTTGTTGTTGCTGTAGATGTGAATTCCATGGTGGAAATGAAGTCATGATTGCACAACTTCATGGAATGGAAAGAATGAAAGAATATGGAAAGAAGAATGAATGGAAGTGAATGGAAAATAGGTCTGTAACTCATACAATGAGTTTTTTACCAGATGGAGTCACTAGATGTGCAATTTAAAGCTTCTCATAATCGAGATTTACAACAAGTGCACATCAATCTTGTTGCAATGAAGTGAAGACCTCTTAGGTCCCACCGGGCATGCCAAAACTGTTAGTGGCGCACGGTGGTGTAAGTTTTGTTGTTTTTGCTAAGACACTAAGAGAAGATGAAATATCTAACCCCAGTGTCCCACTGGGCATGCCAAAACTATTAGTGCAAAATCATAGCACCCCAAATGAGTTATAAGGTTTGCTTTTCTAAGGTAGGGTCATTTGGTGTGATTTGCATAACATTGGATCATTCCCCAAGCTGTGGGACTTGCAAATGGGAATGATCCTCCAGAGAAGGTTGGTTCCTCTTCTTAATCTACCTACTACAAGATATTCCAGTGCATGCAAGTTAATCTAATCCTAATCTAACTTCCAAGGAGATAAGGAGAGAAGAAAACAAGAAAAAATAGAGCCTACACTAAAATGGTGATACACCAGAGAAGGAAAGTGTTGATCATCTACCAAAACTGCCATGGAACAAGGAGAGGTGAGCAATGGAAAGGATGGACAAGTGCATCACGAAAAGATGGATTTCACATAGAAAATGTTCCAAACTCCATGAACACAGCTCCCAGATCTGCAAATAAACATTCAAAACATACACAAATACCCTGCAAATGAAGAGAGGCAAGAAGATGCAATAAAACAAGCAAAGGATGGACAAATGCATCACAAAAACATGTTTTATTGCTTCATACATTTGCACAGAACATCATTCACAAGAAAGAGGCAAAAATTCCATTTACAGAGCGTGGGAAGAGGTTCAAACTCCATTTCAACCCTGGGGAAGAAAAGAAGGGAGAGGCAGAGAAGAAAAATGAACAACCCTTGAAAAATGTGCCTCTGTTTACATTTTATAGAAGAAATGCGAGAAGAGAGGAAAAACATGGGATTTGTTCCAACCACCTTTAAAAATGTGTTTTAATTCTTCATCTATTGATGGGATCAATGCAAAATCTCATATTTCCATGTATCTACTTCATGGACCAAAGAAAATGACCCATACTTCATTAAATTTGGTAGTTGAAACTGGTTTTTTTTCTTTTCCATGCCAAAACACGTTTTGCAATTTTCTCCCACAAAATCTACCAAAATACAAAATTGAAGACTCCATGATGAATAGAATCTCTAGATCTTTCCATTGGTACCAAGATTGTCAAAAATGGAGCTCTGGATCAAAAGATATGGCCTTCTCGTGTTTTTCCTTACGTTTCCTACAAATTTGGCTTCGGGAGAATTTTGAACTTTTCCCCACAAATCCGCTAATGACATGGCATCCATTGGGGTCGGTGGAGGTAGGGGCTTCCTTTTTCCATTTTACATTTTTTGACAAAAAGTCAAAAAATCCAATTTACCTTCGAAGTCCCGCATCCCCGCATTAGCTTTTTTATGGGGCCGCAGGTCGCATTTTGATTTTATGCCTTTTGGAAGAAAAGGAAATTTTCCACTTTTTCCTTTGATGCCCCGCCGGTCCAATTTCCTTTGGAAAAACTCTCCCAAGCTCCACAAGTCCGCCTTGGGAAATTTTCCTTTCTAACTCCGCCGAGGCATAACTCAAAAAATACAAGGAGTTAGAAAGAGTTCTTTACCTTTCTGGAAAGGGAAAGAAATTATCTATCTGATGGATCATTTCTAGAAACATTTGAATGCTTCAAATGTCTGAAATCTAGACTGAATCACAAAAGGTAGTAAGTTAACCCAAAAATAAGGGAGCTTATTTTGATTAACAAAGGGGACTTCATGCATTTCCTGGAGTATGTTTGTTTTTAAACTTGAAATATCTTACTAGCCTTCAAAATTTATGGTGTTGTTGAGCTCCATGAAATTATATGATTTCTCTTCCTGAAAATCATGTTGTTGCATAAGCTTAAACTAGTGGATTTTGAAACTCGTGCAACTCGTGTCAATCTCAACTAATAGAAATATGGTGTTTTCCTGTTGTAATTTAATGGTTGTAATCGAGTTGTTTAATCATTTTGGAACCCTCTATTCATTGCAAAATATGACTACAACTATTTTTATAGACTTTGCACCTTTGTGGGATAATTATCATTTCTTCTTTGATCATCTTCACCCTATTGAACTCTGGAAGTGTACCTGATTTGATAGCCAAATACTTCATTTAAGTTCCTAGAAATGTATGGATTGTTTTGTTTTTGAGGCTACACATCTTGCCTTTATTTGTACTTAAGGAAAGATGATTTCCATCTTTGATGGTCTCATAAGCAAGATGTATTTTCCATGAATGCAAACTTTACAATACTAGAAAATGCTTTTCTATATTCTCTCAATATTCAATTTTAGATCTACATTCTGAAAGCATGATGTTTTCATTTCTACAAATGATTATTGAATGCATATACATTGAAATATGAGATTATAACGAGGTTGGAACCATGAGCTATGAATCGGTCTCTTTTTCTTCTTTTTAGGTATACAAGGTAGAAATATGAAGCTGGAACAACAAGTTTGAGAAGAAATATGAACGAGAGGGGATCACGTCTACTATGTAATGATGGGTCACTTCTCCTTTAAATTACTAGTTTTCAATTTACATGCATTCCTTTCTTTTAGTTATTTCTCACGACTTGTGTGAGAAACTTGTATAATTTACTTATGAATATATACAATTGTTGCATGTAATGAGTTGTAATGGTTCTTTCTTCCTATTTCTTTTCATTTTCATAACTAAAATGAACCTCTAAAACTCAATACATATACAACTGCATATAATCACAAGAAATTAACAATAACTTACTTGTACCTTTTCCATTAAACTGAATTAAAAATGAGTGAATGATCCCTCTTGAATGGTATTTTCCTTTGATACTTCACATCTCCAACTTGACTTGTTGTTTCAACATCTGGTTTCTTATGTGTATTGTCATTCCCATCTATACCTAGGCTTTACAATGTAGTCTTCCATGGTTGATGCATGGTCTTGGTGAAGATGATAACTTGGAATGACAACATATGCATGGAATTGCAACCTAAAACAACACTTCAAGTCATTGGTTTGCCCATAAACCTGCCCAACTTTCCACTGAACTTAAGAAACCTCAAAAAAATTATACACCTCTCCTATAGTGAACAATAATGATCAACATTCCCGCTTGGCATGCCAAAATGTGAGCATGGAAAATTTGGTAGAAACGGAGAGATAAGAAGAATTAACAAACCTACTCATCCATGTCATCCTTGTAAACCTCGATGTTAAGGTTGTAGAAGCTTTAAGATTGTGAAAACTTGTAAATGAATGATTGTGGGTGCTCTTGAAAGTGATCTCCAAATGGGGATTTGACAATTCTACGAGTAGAGATCAAATTCGGTTATAGCTTCCAATATGTAGATATCTGAGAGATACTTAATAGAGGTTTCTTACTTCAAAGAAAAGAGTTTGATCCAAGAGAGAGACTAAAAATCCAAGATGATTTTTAAGGGGTAAGCATGCTCTTTTATACAAAGTCGGTACTAGTATGAGAGTAATTGTAGGTGGTTGAATGCACATGCTAAAAATAGAAGTTGAGGGAGGTTGAATAATTCAGGGAATTTATTCCCATGAGGGGCAATAAATAAATTCAGTTGCATAAGTTGCATCCAAAAAGGTGGTTGTGTGTGAAATTTAAATGGACCCACCTTCTTAGGATTCTAGAATTATAGTTGATCGGACTGATGAAGTGGAGTTCAAGTGAGGTCCAAAAGGAACCTAATTGGCTTAATTACCTAATTAGAATAGGAAAATAGGTGTATTTTCCTAATTAGGTAACTAATTTAATTAGCTACAATGTGCAAGATAACTAAATAACCATTTATAAATTACCTAATCAAGTGGGATGGGAGAGAGCACTTTTAAATTTAGGAGCGAGAGGGAAAAGGTAAGTGACCGGTCGTAGAGTGATTATGAGGAGAATCATTGATGACAGAAGGATGCACATTTCACAATGAAAAGACACAAGGTGGAGCTGCATAAGGGCCCCCACTACACATGGATGAAGAGACGGGTAGGAAAGTCCAAACAGTATCATCTATTAGCCTCAACCCTGTCTGTAATGAGAATGGTGCTTTTTTGGAAATACCAGATCAAGTTGCCAATCGGGTTAGAACTTCAATGTGCAATACCATTTTAGCTAACAAGCCCAACATAGAGGAGTTTAGGAAATGGGCTAATAGGAAGTGGATTCCCAAAGGTTTGATGGAGATCACAAACTATGCCAATGCTTTATTTGTGATTTTTTTGTCTCTAGAAAGAGGTTTTTTTAATATTATTTCTAGGGGAACATGGTTTGTGGGCAGAGTTGTGGTTTTGGTGCAAAAATGGCAACCTGGTTTCAATCCCTTGGAAAGAACCATTAAAGAATAAATCCATTTGGGTTAGGATTCCCGGTCTACCCCCTCAATACTGGGATTTAGACATTTTGTAGAGGAATGCAAAATCCATCAAGGCTCTAGTCATCACTAATCCTGTAATTTGTGCCAAGACGAGATTCATGTTTTCTCATTCTACATTAATGTGGTTCCCGATACTTCTTTGCCTAGAAGCATTGAGCGTAAGGCCCTTGGGAGTTCAATCCCAAAAATTAACTATGAATTTTCACTATTTATGTGTTTTTCGTGCTTCAAGGTAGGACAAAACATCAAATCTTGTCCAAATCCCAAAGAAGAGGCTTCTCAAAAATCTCATCTCAAGAAGAATAAGGGGATCAATAAGGAAGATTTGAAAGGAAAGGTTTCATGCAATTAAATGGTAGTGGTCCTCAAGGTAAACCTCTCATGGATTCCAGTTAATAAACCTTTATATTTTAAGGCACACGTTTGTAGGACCAAAATCGATTCTAGAAGAAGCAGCTAAGAATGTAGGTCAGAAAAGGTCAAAAATTGGTAGTTGAACCAAGCCCAGAAAAATTAGAGGAATTAGTGGTCATGGAATATCTTCAGGAGGACAATATTGTTGGATCCATAGTACCTAACATAATGTATGAAAGTTTTTTTCTCAAAGACCCGAGGAAAATTTACTAGTAACTAGCAATATGTTTAATGTATTGCACATTAACTTGAAAGACATTCCGATAGTGGTTGAGGATCTTCAATGCACTCTTGAGACTAGAAAGAAGGATTCTATTGAGTCACAAGTTGAGGCCCCAATGAAAGAATCCCCTAAAGAAGTGGATACAAAAAGTTCCATTGAGGTGTGCTCTAAAGCCCAATCTTTAGGGGAGGCCAAACAAAGTCCTGGACCATCACCAAAAAGGAAAGTGACTCTAAGATCAAGAAGAGGTGCTAAAGTGGATGTTGGAGCCAACAAAGCCTCTCTAAGGAGACCATCTTAGAAGGAAAAAGGAATAGGGCCACAAGAAAGGATATTATGGAAGGATGACAGAAATATTTGGTGGTAGGCCAAAAATATGCTCATCTCAAATGATTTTTTTGTCTCGAAATATTAGGGGTCTAAATAACCCCAGTAAACATAGGATTTTGTTTTATATTAAAAGTAGGGAAAAACCTGATGTTATAATGATACAAGAGACGAAGATGAATCAGGATAGAATGAAATACTTTCATGGTTTTTTTGGAAGGAAGCTAGTTTCCACTGTCAATCTTCTGTTGGGACCTTGGGGGTTGATGTGTTTGTGGAATAAGAACATGTTGGAGGTATTTCTACTTTTAATAGCCAAAATCATATAGACATTTTATTTACTAAAGTCTATTCCAAAATAGCTTCATTCTCTCTAATATTTATGCTCTAAATACTACATATAGTAGAAGGATGACTACTTTCAGAAGGATGTTTAATGATTTGAACTAGATCATTGAGGGTGACTTTAATACTCCCTTGATTCCCTCATAAAATAAGGGTGGTGTCAACATGTTCACTAAGAGCATGGAGGATCTTGCTAATTTCTTGGGATGAGATGGTTTGATGGATCTTGAATATAAGTGGCTCTAAATTCACTTAGACCAATAGAAGAGAAGGGGAGAATCTAATTCAAATCAAGTTGGACTGATTCCTTGTGAACCTCTAATGGATTTAGGAACAAAAATACACTCTTTACTCCTTCGCTGCATTGGATCATACCATAACCCTTTGGTCCTAAATTTCAGTGATAGGAAACAACCTATAGGTAGATCTTTTAGGTTCAAAATATGTGGACTACTCACCCAGACTTGGAGAGAATGATAAAATAATGGTGGAGATTCGAATTCAAAGGTAACAACATGTTCAGGGTGGCTATAAAACTTAAAAATGTTAAGATGAAAATAAAAATCTAGAAAAAAGGAGTTTTTGGCAATATTTTTCTTCAAAAAATATAAATTTCAAGATATTTTGGGCTTTGATGAAACTATTGAATAGGAGGATGGAGAAATGAGGAAAAAACCAAGGAAAAATACCTTCTTGCTGAATACCACAACATCCTAAGTAGAGAAGAGATTTATTGAAGAAGAAGTCAAGAATCAATTGGCTCAAAGAGGGAGATTGTAACACCAAATTATTTCATATATCTAGCCACCATTAAAGCTAATAAAGGAAGAATCCAAGAAATAAAGAAAGAGAATGGTGAATTGATATGAAAGATAAGGATATCTCGAATACCATTGTTCTTTTTAAGAAACTTGTTTGCCAAAGGTCAACTTTCAGCTGAGATCTCTAGTGCAAAAATTTTAAATCTTTTTGAGTCGGTCATCAACCATGATGAAAATAGAGAACTCATAGCCATTCCTTCAGAGGAGGAGATAAAATATATTTTAGATGCTATGGAGGGTGAAAAAACTCTAGGGCCGGATGGATTCCTTGCTTTATTTTTTCAAATGTATTGGGATATAGTTAAGAAAGAGGTGGTTTCAAACTATGCAAGAGTTTTTCTAATCACACAAATTTACTTAAACAAATCAATCACGCCTTTATTTTTCTTATACCTAAAAATCCAGGAGCTAAAGACTTGGGGATTTCATACCCATAAGTCTATACAACACAATGTATAAGATAATTTCAAAATCTTTGCTTTTAGATTAAGGGAAACCCTCAGTAACTTTATTTCTCCTAATCAAGGAGCCTTTGTGTGGGCAGGAAAATTTTGGACAACATAATAACCATTCATGAGATGATTCACTCTATGGAAATCTCAAAGAGGAGGCTATGATTGTTAAGTTGGACATGCAAAAGGCCTATGATAGGATATCCTGGGACTTCATGTTCTCCCTTTTACATAGTTTGGGATTTCATCCTCACTTTATCAAAATGATCCAAGCTTGCACTAAATCCCCAAGATTTTCTATTATTAATGGGAAGCCAAATGGTTTTTTCACCTCAAAAGGGGCTTGAGGCAAGGAGATCCCCTATCTCCCTTCCTATATTATTTTTTTGAAACCTTGAGCAGGTTATGCTCTAAATCCCAAATTGAAGGAAAGATGGAGGGTATTAAAGTGGCTAATGGAGTTGATAATCAATGCTTGCAACATTTTGTGGATGACACGGTTCTTCTTGGTCATATTTTTGTCCAGAGCCTCGTGTATTCAAAAAGATAACTAAAAATAAGAATAAGTTACTAGGAAAATGATTAACTTCATAAAGAACTTATTTTTTTAATAAATGTAAGGGAGGAGAAGCGTACCATGTTAGCTAATATTTTGATTGCAATATAAAATATCTTCTAAATACATATCTTGGAATGCATCTACGTGGAAAAAAGTTAGAAGAAGGGGGATGGAACAATTTGATAGAGAGGTTTCAAAAAAATCACCTCTTAGAAAGGATCATTGTTTTCATAAGATGAAAAATCCCAACTTCTTCACAGTTACTTGCAGGTATTTTTGTGTTCATCATGTCCATATTCACTTTACCCGTGAGAGTTAGGAAAGCTATTGAAGGCATACAAAAAGGTTTTTATGGACTGGCTCAAGAAAAGAATAGAATTCCTTTAGTTTCTTGGGATAAGGTCACACAACCTAAGGATAGAGGAGGTCTTGGATTGAATAATCTTCAATTCATGAATCAAGATCTTATAGCCAAGGTGGGCTGGAGATTGCACAGAGAAGAGGGAACCTAGATCAATATTGTGAAAGAAAATATTTGTGGAACTTTGGCTCTTTTCTCAGATTTGGAGCTACCTAGAGGATCAATCTTCTAGAACAATCTTTGTCAAACTAGGAAGTTTCTTATCAAAGGGAGTAAATGGAACCTAGGGGATGGTACTAAGATAAGATTCTGGGAAGACCCATGGATTAAGGATAAATCCCTCAAGACTGAAGAACCATGGAGTGATCTTAGGCATTTCTTCAAATAGGAATTGGGGGAGTTGGTTTGTAGCTATTGGAACGAAGAAAGGAAGTGGGTTCAACTCCAGCCACCCCCTCACTATTTGGGGAATTTACAGCCCTTTGAAGAACTCAATCAACTCCTCAAGGAATATCACATACCCCTACATAGAGCCCAAGATGAGTTGATATGGAGAACCATGGATATCAGGGAATATGAGGTCAAGTCAAGTTACTTGCTTAACTTTGAGCACATAGAACCCAATATCCTCTAGAGGAAGGTTTGGAATAAGAATCTTATACCCAAAATAAATATTTTTTTGGGGAAGTGGTTAAAAGAAAGATTCTAACTGTGGATAGATTAAGGAAGAGGGGGATGATCATTACTAATAGATTCAATCTTTACAAATGTAAAGAAGAGTCAATTCAACATATCTTCCTAGAATGCTCATTTTCCTTTCAAGTCTTCTTTGTTGTCCTTAGTTTTTTTGGGATTCACATGGCTCTTCCTAGGGATGTGGTCTTACTCCTAGACCAATGGAGTTTCAATTTCAAACATGATATGACCAAAGAAATTTGGAAACTTTCCCTCCCGCATACTCTGTGGGGACTTTAGATTGACTTTGAAATTTGGTAAATTTCCTCCCACATTCCTCTTCTCATCTTCTTTTTCTTCTAGAAATATTGCAGTTTGTATGTGGGTACCTCATCATGCCTTTAGTTGTTGGGACCCATATGACGCATCTTTCTTAGTTTTCTAGGGGAGTCCTCTTTCTTTTTTGGGCTTGACATTCCTCTACCTAAGATTTGATGAGGGAAGGTGATGGTGTCGTATTATTTTTTTCCTTCATTTCTTATGAGGCATTTTCCACCTCACACATGGTGAGTCATCTCTCTTAGCAAAGTCATAAGTCTATGTGTCATTAAGAGTTATATGATTTTTTTTTCATAGAATATGTCATATGTGTCAAAGATACATCGTATAGAAAATACATTCCATTTATGGATCAGTAACTCCTTTCTTCCTTACGAAGGTATGATGAGTCCTACATTGGGAGTTACACATCACTCATACTTGTATTTTTTTTTTTTGATCTATGAGAATGCTAGACTAATTTTCCCTTATGCATAAATCTTGTTGTATGGTTAATTCTTGTTGATTACTTGGAGCACATGTTTATTTCCATTAGAGTGCAAAAATCTTGATGTGCATGGGATCCATTAGGTTCTCGTGGTTCACCCTCACATACACCACACTACTACCATGCAGGTAAATTATCTATTCTATAGTTATTTCACTATATTTATGTTAAGATACATAAAGGAACTTATAGAGGGTTGGATTAGATCATACTCACACTTGCACATGTACCTAGGAGAACTACATGAGGCTCAATCCCACAAGAAGACATGTAGTTCATAAGAGTATCCTAACCTTACAACACACATGATTTATCCATGTGTTATTTAATGATTTTATGAAGGGTATTATAAGTGTCTAAAATATCCACTTTATCAGAGGGGTTATAGGTTGTGTCGATGTTGCGTGAAAAGAGTGACATATAATGAATCATATTTCCAGAAATAAAAGCACATAGAAATTTTTGAAGCCTTACTAAAAACTATAAAATACTATATACATCTAGTTAGGACCATACAATTCTAGGTATAAACCATACAATAGCTATACGGTCTTACACCAACATAGTTTTTATTTCTATAATTGATAACAAAGCATCTACAATATTTGATATGTAGTTTCCACTTGTCTTCACATCCGATATCCTTTGTTTTTGCATATACAACTAAGTCTTAGTCTCCTCTTGTCTATTTGAGCTAAACTTGTATTTTTAATCATTTTTACTATAGTGTGCTATTATGATTATGCATGGTTAATTTGAATTAATTATATTGGAATAATCTCTTGTAACACATCCTCACATCATATATTGTTGTGTGATTTCAATAAAATAATTTAATCGTGGTGTAAAAAATTTGAACCTGACATTTGAATCAAATTTATTTCTCAAACCCTAGTGACCATTGGGCTTTCTCTTTTGGTTTTGGTATAATATAACTCCAAGCCTTTCCTTTTGCATATCACCATGGATCATTATCATTATCATTATCATTATCATCATCTCTATCTCAACCTAAAGAGTTATCGTCGCTTTCTCTAGTGGGAGCTATTATCCTTTTAATTAGGTCCATGCTCCTCCATGTGAGAGAGGGGAATTATACGATGATTATACTTGTGTTGATATACACTTTGACACTACTATCTTTAACTCTTACAAGCACACTTATTCTAATGCCGATATTTTTCTCATTATGTTTTTCATGGTTTTCACTAATGTTATTCAAGGAGAAGGATCAAATAACACACCTAATAATAAATCTCTATTTGATGATGATGCACAAATTTTATCTACTTCTTGCAATAACATCATGATAATATTGATATTATTCTCTATACCACCCAAGAACAACTTAATAATATTGTCATATCCTCTATAGGTGATCTCAATCCCCCATTATATAATGTGTATAAATCTATTATTCCTACAACTATGGTTCCTAATTCATTTGGGGAACCTAATATTCCACTTCATAATGTTTTTATGTCTATTTTTATGACCACTATTCTTGATACATTTCCTATCTATATTCAAAGTGGTTCACATTATTTTATTCTAGAACATAGGATATCAACCCCTTGTTCATACTTTACAATCTCAAATGTTAAAATTACAAAAAGGTGCATCTGTTTCTTCTCATGTTATAGATTCTACTCAATTTCTCCTAACCCACTTACACCAAAATTGGCCTCTTACCCTTTTCCCACTATTGTATCTCTCTTAATATTCCAGCTTTATGATGGCAGAGATGATCCTGAACAACACCATAATACATTCCATGTTTCTTTCCTGGATTATTCATCAAATGCTACATTACTCACCAATCTCTTTCCATAGAGTTTCAAATATTTTTATTTATTTGGTTTTATGATCTTCCCATGCATTCTATTTAGAATTTAACTCCTTTAACTAATTTATTTAATACAAAATCCTATATTAATATTTGAGACAAGGTTTCCTATGCCCAAAGGGATAAAATGTGGTAAGGTTCTCATGAGCCTAAAGAATGACTATTTTCTAAGCTATAAGACCCTACTTACTAACATGACCAATATTTTGAAAATGTGAACTATAAGAAATTTTTGTATAAAATCTTCTTTCTCCTTTATAAGAATTAGTTATCTTTGATAAGTTTCACTCACTTGCTCATTTATGTCATACTTTGAAATAACATGAAGCTAATCTCCGAACATGAATAATATTAAATATGTGTCTAATATTCTCGACACCCCTAATCACAAGTTTTTCAAGGAAAACCAAGTTTTAGAGAAAATGTAATGATGATAAATTTAAAGGTAAAGCCATTTCATGAAAACTATATATTAACTTGTAAATCTATTGTTTGCAAAATCCTTAACTTAATTCACTAGTTTTCCTTATGCACCACAAGTAGTTCTTAAACAATTACTTGAGTGCAACTTTGTATATTTCCATCTACCACTTGAGGTCAATACAAGAATGCCTTACCAAAATATTGTTGATGCTAACTCTCATTGTGATCACCATCAATGTGTTAGTCATACTACTATCATTGCATTAAAATGCATCATGTTATACAAGATATTCTTGATAGTGGTGTTATTGAATGGTATGCTTTGAAAATAATCTAATCCTACTAATGCTAATGCCAAGCTCAAAAAATTAGTGACATACATCCCAAGAATAATAGTATTAAATCTACTTTAGAGGTGCACCATGCTTATTGTAATGTATTACCCGATTAACTAAAATGTGGAATTTTAGTGTTATTTTATACTTAATCTAAGTAGGTACATAAATATGAGTAAATGATGTAAATAGAAATACTAATGCTAGATAATTTATTTTTAACTTTAAATGAAACAAAATAATAAAAATGAGAAGGATAAGATACTAACATGTGTATGAATTGCCACTATGTTCTAGAATTGAACAAGCGGATTTGTGGAAAGGATGTAATGTGAAGGTGTTACCCGGGAATTGCAGCAATCAAAGATCTGCCAGACCGATGCACCTAAGAGAGTATCGGAGCACCTACGGGAGCCATGGTCTGTAATTTAGGCACTCGGGTTTGCAAAAAAGCTCAGATCTGAATTTGATAGTGTCGCTAGGTATTTGCATGTTGTCTTTATCCTTGTCGCAATATGTTCTCTTATGTTGACGTGAATCTAATGTGAAGATCTACCTACAAAACCCCATACAAAGCATCAAAATCCTAAAAGAGAAAGATGCATATAAACGGGTTAGACTAACTTAGCTTCCACTTACAACTAATCCTTACTACATTCAAAATCCAATGTAGTTTTATGTTCTTGTGTGTGCAATTATGTGCCTAGGATTCCTAAGCACCAATGACACATGAAGTAGGGTGTAGTAACTAGATGTAAAGATGCAAATGGTGGATGGAATAGAATGAATACAACCCTTTCCCCTATGCTTGTATGATGTATATGTAAATGATGCCAAAATTTAGTCCTTTTCCTTAGTAAATAGCTAGCTAATTTATTTAATACAAAATCCTATATTAATATTTGAGACAAGGTTTCCTATGCCCAAAGGGATAAAATGTGGCAAGGTTCCGATGAGCCTAAGCAATGACTATGTTCTAGGCTATAAGACCCTACTTACTAACATGAACAATATTTTGAAAATGTGAACTATAAGAAATTTTTGTATAAAATCTTCTTTCTCCTTTATAAGAATTAGTTATCTTTGATAAGTTTCACTCATTTGATCATTTATGTCATACTTTGAAATAACATTAAGCTAATCTCCTAACATGAATAATATTAAATATGTGGCTAATATTCTTGACACCCCCGATCATAAGTTTTTCAAGGAAAAACCAAGTTTTAGAGAAAACGTAATGATGATAAATTTAAAGGTAAAGCCATTTCATGAAAACTATATATTAACTTGTAAATCTATTGTTGCAAAATCCTTAACTGTAATTCACTAGTTTTCCTTATGCACCACAAGTAGTTGTTAAACAATTACTTGAGTGCATTTTTGTATATTTCCATCTACCACTTGAGGTCAATACAAGAATGCCTTACCAAAATATTGTTGATGCTAACTCTCATTGTGATCACCATCAATGTGTTAGTCATACTACTATCATTGCATTAAAATTCATCATGTTATACAAGATCTTCTTGATAGTGGTGTTATTGAATGGTATGCTTTGAAAATAATCTAATCCTACTAATGTTAATGCCAAGCTCAAAAAAATTAGTGACATACTTCCCAAGAATAATAGTATTAAATCTACTTTAGAGGTGCACCATGCTTATTGTATCAGACACTCGATTAACTAAAATGTGGAATTTTAGTGTTATTTTATACTTAATCTAAGTAGGTACAGAAATATGAGTAAATGATGTAAATAGAAATACTAATGCTAGATAATTTATTTTTAACTTTGAATGAAACAAAATAATAAAAATGAGAAAGATAAGATACTAACATGTGTATGAATTACCTCACTATGTTCTGTAAATTGAACAAGTGGATGTGTGGAAAGGACAAAATGTGAAGGTGTTACCACAGGAATTGCAGCAATGGAAGATCCGCTGGACTAATGCGCCTAAGAGAGTCTTCGGAGCACTTGTGGGAGCCATGGTCTATAATTTAGGCACTCTGGTTTGCAAAAAGCTCAGATCTGAATTTGATAGTGTCACTAGGTATTTGCAAAGTGTCTTTATCCTTGTCGCAATATGTTCTCTTATGTTGACGTGAATCGATGTGAAGATCTACCTACAAAACCCCATACAAAGCATCAAATTCCTAAAAAAGAAAGATGCATATAAAGGGGTTAGATTGACCTTAGCTTCCACAATGGTGGACTTACAACTAATCATTGCACTACATTCTAAATCCAATGTAGTTCTATGTTCTTGTGTGTGTAATTATGTGCCTAGGATTCCCTAGCACCAATGACGTTGAAGTAGGTGTAGAAACTAGATGTAAAGATGTAAATGGTGGATGGAATAGAATGAATACAACCCTTTCCCCTATGCTTGTGTGATGTATATGTAAATGATTGCAAAATTTAGTCATTTTCCTTAGTAAATAGCTAGCTCTTTGATAGTAGATAGTCCGCCCATAATATGGTGAGTATGCTATGTTTATATAGGGATCTCTTGCTCAAATTTTGACACTAATGACCTAATATGCCAACTAGTACCTAGGGGAATGAATGGGAAAATGACAAAGAATGACCTCAAATAGATAAATTAGACCCAAGTGTTATAGGTACCATGGTGCCTAAAATCACAGATCAGTGGTGCCCCATCACTACCTTAGGTGCCCCAATTAGAGACTAGAGATGAAAAATGAATAAATAACAACACCTAGTACTCCCTAAGAGATGACCAAAACCATGTAAACAACTAACAAATACGGAAGAAAATGATGATGATGGCCAAATAACTCGATGATGACAGACTAGGGGATAGGTCATTAGTGAATACTTTTATTACACGAGATCCATATATAAAATATCATACTTAGTGGTACAAATGTAATAGTAAGTGCATGATTTTGTGACTACATTTTCCCCCACTTTATATTGGTGAGCAAAAAGATCGGTAACATAAAGTAGATAGAGATGCGTACCTGAGAGAAGTCAAAGAAGCCCATGTTGTAGTAGAAGTATTCCGATAGAACCATATAGCGTGTTGAACCATGGATCAACATGTTGATCCATGCAACATAATGAAAAGTGTATTGTGGTGATGAAGTGCACTAAATAAGAGTGATGATAGAAATGTGAGATGATTTATGATTTTGAATGTTGTATGATGACGATGAGATGGGGTAGGGAGTGATCAATTCCCAACCCGATCCGTGTATATGAATAATCGACTGGAGGATTTGGGTGTCCTGCCACTAGAGGAAGAGTGTAGGGAGAAAAGTGTGTTATTCTCCAATATTTAACTACATCCTCAAGATCTAGCCACTGCAGATGGACTTAGATCAAATTTGTGGTTTTTGATCCAAATAATTTTGATCAAACAGTTGACCCATATAGGAGTGATATAGGAAAGGAACTCTTGCCCCACTCCACGGGTGTCACCGCAATGTGATAGCTTCCAAGTTAGGTCATCTGGAAGCGAATGAAAATGTATGATGGCTTCCAAGTTAGGTCATCTGGAAGTAAGTGAAAAATGTAGAATAACTTCCCAAGTTAGGTCATCTAGGAAAAGTGATGAATGCAACTCCCAAGTTAGGTCATCTGGGAGGCCAATTGTGTTGTACTTGTGTTGATTAAATGATTTTTATTGTTAGAAATTTTAACATGTGGATTGATTGATTGATTTGGTTACTCGTATAGACATTTTATGCTAGTTTCCCACATGTTAGGTAATTAGGGGAAATTGATGGAAATTGGTGAATAATCACCTGGAAATATTTTTAATTTCTTGTTTCCCCCAAGTTAGGTCATTAGGGGGAGTGATGAAATGTCGCATAGAAAAATTATATGTTTTTGTCCCCAAATTAGGTCATTAAGGGGAATTAATGGTGAAATGTCACATGATGAATTAGTAAATGTTTGAAAATGGTGAATTGGTAGTGTTGATTGATCGTGTGGTAACGTAAGGGGAATTATAGGATGACCCCAATGATATGCCCCCTTTCGGTGAAAGGGGAGTGATGAGAAGAATGAACGCTAAGCCAAAGTAAGTATAAAATAGATATGAAGTGGTAAAAATCACTAAAATGTGTATAAATATAATGCAAGACAACGTCAAATAGATATAATGCACGTAGAATGTGTTCAATGTGGTGGTAAATATAATTCTAAAAAGAATGCCACAAATGGGGTGTAAATCGGAATAGAAATGTTAGATATGACGAAAAAAGTGTAGTGTGTATTAGTTGTGGTAATAAGCGTGAAATAATGACTATAGTAAAGTAAGTGATGAAAATATAACTATAAATAGTAATGTGAAAAAGTGTGTAGTCACTTCATTTGTTTTGTACGTGATTGTGAGAGTGTGTATGAAGTGAGTGAAAATTTCATAAGTGAGAGCAAAGGCATCCTAGTCGGTTTGAGAGAGTGGCGACCATCAGTAGCGTCACATTTGACCATGGAGTTGGTAAGGAGTTGATTGTTGAAAAATGTAGGGTGTAGTAGTTGTTTTAGTTGAATTTTTGTAATTTTTATATTTTTAAATTTCTCTACATTTTTGACCTGACAATAGCGGTGAGGGCACTAATGACCCTTGGGACAAGAGCACCCATAACTAGGCGCTAGTGTCATGTTCCCGGTGCCCTAGTCCCGCATCCGGCACCCCGGTCTAGAATGTGTGTATTTTTTGTATAGTGATGAAAAACATGTGGCTATTTTGTTAAGTGAGTGTATTTGATCTTGTAATGTGTTCTAACGTTGTGTTTATTGTCGTTTGGTGGTGTGCAGAGGGATATCCACTTGAGGGAGTTCCACGATGAGCGTCATATGAGTATGTTGCTTGGAATGGGCTTGTCAAATGATTATTAGGATGTGATGGATCGTGTCACCTCGGCACATAGCACAAATGGGGATCTGCCCATAATATGCCCATGTTAACTATATTATGCGAGAGGTGGTGTGCCGATACATGCACATTTTGGTTTCCTATGGGGAGATGACAATTACTTTGGAGGATGTATATCACATATTACAATTTCTAGTTGTTGGGGAGAGAGTACGAGTTATGCCAGTGGAGGATATGGAGTGGCATATGTGAGTAGTGAGATGGTATTTTATGGGGACTCAAGTACCTACCAAGGCCCATATCAATTTAGATGTTATTTTTGGTTTGGGGTTTCACACTTATAGAAGTTCATAGCGGTTGTGATTGCTTCATGTATAGTCGTAGAGGGAGGAGGTGTAGGAATCTTGTATAAGATGCATGACATATGCCAGTAGATAGAGGAGGAGGGTACCAGAGATACACATGGGCACGGTGTGTGTTGGCCCACCTATATAAAGAACTATATTGATTTACTCATGAGGAGCATGGTGGAGGGATAGGATCCACCACACTATTAGCATGTATGGTTATATGAGCACATAGCTATATTGAGACCAGTTGGAGGTCCACAAGGAGAGTGGGATAGGCCAAAGATATATGTGTGATGGTGGATTGATATTCATGGTAGGAAGATGGACATAGATACCTATAGGGAAATGATAGATATGATGGGGCCTAAGGTAGTTATATGGAGGCCATATCATGACTATGGGGGATGGCCCGAGGATGCTATAGAGTTGCAATGTATTAGAGGAATATGTGGCTAGAGGACCACTTTCTAGGTGTGGTGGAGCATTTTCAGTGGATAGGTGTCACGTCAGTTTGGCATGGCTTAGGATGTGCCCCTAGAGCCATATATATGGTTGAGAGCCATCAGAGCACCTAAGAGGGATGGAGCTAGACCAGGCCCACAACAAAGCAACTAGTACCATTAGGGCTAGATGAGTTGACATGACTATAGATCCGTAGATTTAGATGATGCGGGTTGTACGGAGGAGTACCACGCATCATGGGTGGCACATCGGTGGGTATTTTTGTTCCTATTATTTGTAGGTCTAGTAGGGTTTCCGCATGGAGGAGGAGAGGGGAAGCACATGTCCCCGACCACAATGCAGCTTGATAGCTTAGCATAAGTATTTATATAGTTGCATTTTGTACTTCATTTTTTACCTATATTGTTTTGTATGGTTGTTTAATGCATTGTGTAATTTTTGTTTGTAGAGGCGATACATATTGGTTATTGATTGTTGACACATCCATCTACACATTGATGTGGAATTTTCAAAGCTATGTGCTCTGTGGATGTATACTTGAGCATGTGGATGATATTATGGGTGAGCATGCCCATTTATTTGAGCTGGTGGCCATAAGCAGTGACGACATGTATTGTGTTGCTAGGTGAGAGGGACGAGGCATGTGAGGAGACTCAACCATACGGAGAGACGATAGGAGGTGGTCCCTTGACAAAATATGTGTTTTGATGATATGTGGATGTGTAGCGCTAGTGTTTCGAGTAGGCTATGGAGATTACCTTGCTACGAGGTAGGTTGAGAGATATCGAGGCCACAAACAATGGCGTCGTGTTGGTGGAGAGGCATCTAGTTCTAGAGCTCTTATAGTGCACCTGAGAGTGACAGTGATGATGAGGTTTGATTTGTACCATGGTATATTACGATGTAGGGTGTTGCCCCTCAGTGATGAGACATGTTTTGGTTATGATTTTTGTATTCACTACATATGTATGGAAACATGTTTATGATATATGATAATTTTTCATTGTCATGGATATGTGTTGCAATGTGTTGTATGATTCGATGTTTATTGTATGTGTGGTGTATTGTTTGATTAGTGGATATTTGCATTATAATATTGGTAATGGTAGACAATATGTGTATGGTGAATGATAGTAGATAATAAATGTAATGTGATTGATGAAAAATGTTTATTTGTAGTGCATAGTTAATGTAATGATGATAGTAGAATAAAATGTAAAAATGGATGATGTATAATCGCCAAAGAAAGCAATGTGTTATGGTAAATGATAATAGGATGTGATCGTAAAATTTTAGTATGATGAAATTAGGGGGGAGAATGAGCAATTCCCCCCAGCATATGGATGAATAGGATCATTTAGTTAGGACCCCTCAACAGTCAATAATGAGCCACGTAAGAAAGAGTGTGTCATCGATAAATGATGGAGTGCATGAGATGAACAACAGAGCTTGTGATGAAAGGTTATTAGAAAAATCCCTCAATATTCATGTAGGAACTGTAAGAACAAAAGTGCATCATTAGGGAGTGAGGTGATAAAAATCACCTACCAAAGACCGAGACAACGTGAAGCAAGTGGATACATGTGGAATGGAAGAATTGTGTGAAAATGTGCCAAACCGAATGTCATATAGGGCTACGGTGGGAAATGTAGAGAGCTATGGAAGCCTATGTGTGGTAGAAGTATGATGTGTTGGATAACATGAATGTGATAGATGTGAATGGAGGAAGTGAATTATGTAATGGATGTAAGGATGCAAAGTGGTGTATGGATGTAGTGGAGAATGTGTATGAGTAATGCAGATCGTGGTGGACATACTAGAACATGAGCACCATATGTAGAAGATGATGCATCGGTAGAATAAATCTTGAGCGAGGTAGGGAGAAATGGAATGCGCACGTGAGTGAGAACCAAAGGAGATGATGTCATTATCCTCTAGTTGTTGTAATCTATCATGAAGGGAAAGACAATCATTGTCCATATGGCCATTTATGTGATGATAATTATAATAAGGTTGGTCACACCAACGTTGTATCGGTGTTGTGGATGATGATAGTTGAGGGTAAGTAAATTAATCACTCATTAAGTAAAACATGTAGCACATCATGTGGTCAAGCGTGATGAGAGAAATGTAAAGGCTCACATGACCTAGGTGGAGTGGTAGGAGTAGTAGCTTGTCGTGAAGCCAGAGGAGGAGTATGATTTTGTGGTGGAGTGGGTTGAGCCTATTTGCTTGTTTATGAGGAAAAGGTTGAGATTACTTTGGATGCTCAACCGGAGGTACTGGTGGAGAACTAGATGATGCAATAGTCATAGAGATATGTGGAGGCCCTATGATGTGTGATGAGAGAAGATCTTGTTCTAGGTCAATAACTTTATAACATAGGAGAATGAATGACTCACACGTGTCATATTGCAATATTTTCTTGAGTGGAGGAATTAGGCCATGACAGAAAATAAATTACTTTTCTAAATCAATAGGTTGGAATATTATTTGGTGTATACAAGCATTGAATCGTAAGATATAATCCTTGATAGGTTTAGAAGAGCCTTGATGTAAAGTAGGTATGCGATCATAAGTGACTCTAGGGCCATTTTTTATGATGAAACGATGGAGGAAAGTGCCCTCCATGTCATAGAAAGTACTAATGGACCCAAAGGGTGATGAGCATACAAATGTAATGCCTCATCAACAAAACTATATCGAAATGCCTTAAGTTACAATCTATCATTAGAGTGAGAGGCCATAAGCACGTGGGAATTTAGGAGATGAGAATGAGGGTCACCATTACCACCAAAACATGTGAAATTAGGCATGATAAAATCTTGAGGAATGCAGAGTTATGAATTTTCTTAGGGACAGGATTACCATGTAATGAATTGTTGTCAACAAAACATAATAAGCCCTAATTTCTAAAGTAAGAGATTGAACTTGAGGTTGGAGTTAACCTAATACATGCATGAGAGAGATGATATCTTGTGAAGGAATGGTGGAAGATGGCAATAATGTATTAAGCGGTTGTAGCTTTCCATTATGGGTAATCATAGGAATATCAAGAGGTGACAAGGAAGATTCTGATGCTAAGGGAACACTAGGAGTAGGTGCAAGGAAGCTATAGTAGGTGAAATAGATGGAATATCCATAGCTATGGTAGGACTAGCATCAGAAACAACCTTAATAGATGAGGTGATTGATGGAGACACATCTATAGGAGAGGATGGACTAGTAGATGTAGATGATATAACAATAGGAGAAGAAGAAGAAGATAGATGGCGGTGACTCATGCACAGTGGTAGATGTGATCTCAAGAGAAGGTAATGATGGAACAAGGAGTCACACTCAGTGGTATAGAAATAAGGATAACCATGACTATCGTCTACCTCACTAGTGTCGATCGAGACTCGAAATGAGAATATAGCTAATAGGGTCATCAACATAATGTGAAGGAACATGTAAAATAGTAGGAGATGTATCGGAGAAGCAATGTCGAAGTGATAGAATCATAAGAGGGAATTATATCGGTGGACGGAGTAAAATCAATATGAACATGTGAATTATTGTCAAATACCAAATAAGTGTTCAATAAGAGAATTATCTAAATTTTCTTGTGAAATATCATAAGGAAGATCACAAGTAACCAGATAACATGGTGTATAACGATTAAAGGCTATTCGGTCTTTCATCACCAATCCGGCACTATGATAATTCTTCACCGGAACTCCTCATGCTATGATTATTTACTAATGCACACCTTTAGTTTGGTGGATGTGATCCGAAACAAAACAACAACATAACACAAGAATACCATCGACTATGATAAGACAGAATGATGAAAAATCTGAAATATCAAAATAAATTATAATATTAACATGAAAGGTTACAATTTCACCCATGAGGTACTTCAAGTGTTATTGACTTCACTTGCCTTTCACCAAGACTATGGGAGAAACTTTACAATTACACCTCTTAATGGCTTCTTCAACACACCTTTAAACTGATGGCTTCCTTCGCACACTTCCTACAATATTTCTCACTACTTCCTTCTATGCTAAATGAGGGGGGTGGCCTCTCTATTTATAGAACTTCCAGGCTTATCCATCTTATCTCTAAGATAGGATAAGAAATCCACTGACGAATCATATTCCATACCTTAACTCTTATCCGTACATGTAAGCTTATCACCTCGAAGATAAGATAAACCTTATCATTTTACATGGGTTCCACATTTTTAGACTTTTTACAAATAAAATACACAAAATATTTATGACCTCACTCCTTGTCTTTATTACCAATATAATATTTCTAATTCCTAATCATGTAGACCCTACTTCTCTAATTACCCAAACTTTGACATTTTAACATTACCGGACCACTTACGACAAATATTTACTTTTTACAACATTCCTATTGTACTTTGACTGTTACCGTACTCCACATTATTGGTGGCACCGTACTGACGGCGCCGTTATCTTCTATCAGACACTACTACTAATTATACTTAACAACATCCTATTCCTAATACATACATTAATGAAATAGAAATTACGGAGGAAAATTTTAGTGTCGACGTGAGTCCTCAAAAATGCTAATGCCTATAGGAGAATCTTTAAAACTAGTAGGCACATGTTGTTGGGCATCTAAAATTTATTGAATATGATCGTGAGGAGCAATCGTAGTACCATATAGAGATTTGAGATCAACTATTGCAGCCTCATCATAGATAGGGTAAACGCTAAAGTGAGACGTGATAGGCAAAGAAGATGGTAAATCTTTAGTCAATAGGGTTTGATTACATCTTAGGAAAACTATTCAAAAGATCAAGTTTCACCAATATGATTAACTAAAATATGGTTTTTTAATGTTATTCTATAGTTAATCTAAGTATGTATGTAAATGCGAATAAATGATCTAAATAGAAATACTAATGTTAGATAATTTATTTTGAAGATTAAATGAAACAAAATAATAAAAATGAGAAGGATAAGCTATTAACACGAGTATGACTTACCTTGTTGTGTCTTTGGATCGAACAGTGGATATGCGGAAAGGATAGAATGTGAAGGTCCTACCTTGGGAATTGCAACAATCAAAGATCTAGCTATACTAGGCACCTCAAAGAGTACTAGAGCACCTACGGGTGCCCTGGTCTATAATATGGGTGCTCAAGTCTCTGCGTAAAAGCTCACGATATGAATCGATAGTGTCACTAGGTCTTTGCAATGTATTTATCCTTGTCGCAATATGTTCACTTATGTCACCATGAATCTGATGTGAAGATCTACCTGCAAAACCCCATACAAAGCATCAAACTCCTAAAAAATAAAGATGCATATGAAGAGGTCTTGACGACTTAGCTAACACGATGGTGGACTTACAACTAAGTGTTGCACTACATTCAAGACCCAATTTAGTTATGTGTACTTGTGTGTGTAATTATGTTTTAAGGATTCCCTAGCGCGAAAGACGTAGTAGGTGCATTAACTAGATGTAAAGATGTAAATGGTGGATGGGATAGAATACATATAATGCTTTCCCCTATGCTTATGTGATGCGAGATGTAAAGGATGCCAAAATGTAGTCCTTTTCCTTAGTAGATAGCTAGCTCTTAATAGTAGATAGTCCGCCAATAATATGGTGAGTATGCTATGTTTATATACAAATCTCTTACTCAAATTTCAATACTAATGACCTGACATGCCAACTAGTACCTAGGAGAATGAACGGGAAAATGACAAAGACCGACCTCAAACAGATAAATTAGAGCCAAGTGTGATGGGGATCCGAGGCACCTAAAATCATGGATCGAGGCGCCCATGGGCACCCCAACACAACCATAGGCACTCTATTTGGATACTAGAGATGACAAATGACTAAATAATGACACATATTAATCCCCGAGAGATGAAAAAAACCGTGTAAACAACAGATGAATGTGCAAGAAAAATGATGATGACGACAGACTAGGGGATAGGTCATTAGTGAATAATTTTATTACATGATATCCATATATAAAATAACATACTTGGCGGTAAAAATGTAATAGTAAGTGCATGATTTTGTGACTACACCACCTCCACCTTATTATGATCACCCATTGGATGTTATGATTGGTACTATTACTACTACACATTCTTTTCCAAATATTACTTTGTATGATACTAATATGGCTCACAACTTTGTTTTTGTTATCCTTTACATTCATGATTTTTTCGACCAATATATTATATGTAATTGTTTGATTGATATTACTTGCTCAACATAATATGTGCAATATTAAGTTACTTCATTATCTTGGGTATACTAAAAATAATATAACATTTGATCCTAGGAAAAAAATAGGGAATATTTTTCTCCCTATTAAAATTGGTTGTGATACTTTTAATGTTCCCTTTTTAGATGAATCTTCTATTAGCTCATGTGACATGACTCTAGGTTTCCTTTGGCTACGTAATTTTTAGATACCCCTCAATACTACATCAATGTGTCAATTTCATTAATAATTAAAAATTAATTATGATTAGGGGTATACCATTTGAGGACCCCGCATCTCAATTTTTTCCCCAATACATAAAATTACTATTTTTAGTCCTAGTGTATCTATGTCAAGGATGTCTAGTTCTCATGCTAGAATTAGTAGGACACTCCCTCGTAGGCCATCTATGTGTAGGTATTCTAGTTCACATACTATTTCTAGATGGATATGATATCATTGGCCTTATTTTATCATTTTAAGTCACATACTACTTATCATAGTACATTTTCACCTAGGACTCTAACTAGCTTTCTTTCTACGCATGCCACTCATCATCGATCTTCCTATATGACAACATAAGATGGATCCACACTTGGGTTTTTAAATGTTAGGGATCAAATATAGGCCTGCCCATAAGATGTAGAGACTAAGGGTCCTCAAGGAGTGTTAGTATTGTAATTTCAAGATAAGGAGTCCGATTTCATATTTCCTAGGCTTGACAAGTTTGTTGTTGTTTTTAGTGGTGAATTATTTATATTTGTGGCTATGATGATCAAAATTACAACATTTTTAATCAAGGATACCAATGGTATGTAAACCATCCCCATGGATTTCCTTATCAAAGATGATTTTGTGGAGAGAAATATGAAGGAAAGGAAGTTCCACCTCAAGTGTAAGGACCACTTAAGTGTCATAAATAAGAAAGAATGAGGTTTCCCTTTTAGTTGTATGGATACTAGTACGATAAGCCCATAGTGTGGGATAAAGATTTAAATTATAGTCGAGTGTGATTCACAAATGGTCTTCTAGATAATTAAATGATTTGAATTTCCCATTAAATTGTGGATGATAGGGAGTTGAGAAATTGTACTTGATTTTGAATTTAGAAAAAAATTATTTCAATTTTTTACATTAGAAGTTCCAATAATTATAAGAGATAATTATATGAGGGGTTCCAAATAAGAAAATGATTTGGTTAAGGATAAATTTAGAATTGGTAAGGTTAGTCATATTTGTGAGAGCCATAACTTCAACCCACTTAATGATATTCTTAGTGGTTTTAATGAGAAAAATATTTCCATCTTGGGAGTAAGGTAGATTATCGATGCAAATTAATCTTCAAAAAATGAAGGGATAGGGAGCTTTGATTAATTGAAATGCATATGGTGGAGAGTGAATTAGGTAATCGTGATATTGGTGTAGTTTACATATCTTAACAAAGGAATGAGTGTTATCTTATATAGTAGGCTAGCATAACCCATACATAGGAATTTTCAAGATTTGGAGTGGCCATCACAATGTCCACCGAAGTGCCCCTATGTTCTTCCTCAAGGAGAGGACGGACCTTATCCTCATAAACACATCAAAGTAAGTTGCCTTCAAATTTTTGGTAATAGAGAATGCCATTTTGAATTACCTACTTGAGAGATTTATTTCATATTTTGGTGTTTTTATAGTGATCACCATCGTGGGGTAAGTTTGATGTTGGATAAATTGGATGACTTCTTTATACCATGAACTTTGAGTAGTAGAGATAATGGCCATATGGTAGATAAAGGTAGAGTCAAGAGAAGGTTGTGTGGAAGGGATTTTATGGATTTAGAATATGTACTTGGTCCTTTTGAATATCTAAATCAGGTTGAAATCGGTAGTATATGAGGATAATGAATCAAATAAAGAAACATGTTTTTGAGAAATAGATTCAATTATAAAAGAAGCAACTAATTGAAGCTATTTCTCAAGAAAATATTTCTTTATCAACTCTATCGATAGATACCATTAAATCATTCAATTATCGATAAAATAAATTGAATACATTGATAGATGCCACTAAATTATTGAAAAAAATGGAATCACCCATGGCATCGAGGTATGTAATATTGGATACAAGATAAATTTTCATGCTAAGAGAAAGGGATTCGTATTCATCCATTGTGTTGGTTACATTGAATTCAAGTTGAAATGAGAATGGAAGTGTTTTTCCCAAGGGTTCATTTAGAACAAAACTTACACTAACTCCATTGAAATGGAGATTCCAAGTATCTTTATGAAGATCAAAAATATTTCTTCTTCAATTTTGAATTTTTTTATAGGTTTAGTCTTAGCTTTCATCACTAGTTATGAGGTACTATGCCTTGAAAAAAATGGTGAAGCTACTATAATAATACTTAATTATAATATCTTGATCTATTCCTTTGATAAGTAAGATATCCTCATCAAGTAAAGCATATGAAATGGGATGGGTTGTGGGTATAGGAGTGAAAATGAGTTGATTCATGATGAATTAGTCTTTAATATCCTTTTATGTGATGATACAAAATCAAATTCCATGATGAGTGGAATCCACTTACTGATGCATTTTAGAGGAAGAAAATTATGGGAAAAACAATGATAAAGTGGTTTAATAAGAATGATGACATAGGTGGTTTGGTAGATCATATAGTGTCAAAGCTTAGTGGAAATAACGTATATGTTTAGGAAAGCTCATTCTTTAGATGTGTAATGGGTTTAATAACTAATAATATCTCACTAATATAGTAGGTGGAATGATCCTTATATTTTTCCTCTTCTTGAGCCAACATTACCCAAACAAAGACAAGGATAGAGGAGGTATAAAGGATGAGTAGACAATCGAAGATTAAGGTTTTAATGTAGGGGTAGTAAGGAGAGACATTTCTATATTCTCAAAGGCCTATTGATAGTCCTCATTCCACACAAGTGTGACATCCATTTTAGGATATTGTTTATCGTGTGAGTTTGATAGGAAAATTTGGGAACAAACCAAACAGATTTCCCAAGTTTCCCTTAAAAGTTATGGATACCAATAACGGATTTAGGATGAGGCATGCCTAGGATATATTTAATCTTTATAGGGTCCACATTTATTCCATGTATGGAGATGAAGATATTTTTTTTTTTCCTTGAGTGACACAAAAGATAAATTTCTCTAGATTAAGTCAAACCTTGTATTTATGAAGGAATTTGAGGTAAACGTCTAATTCATGGGCATGATCCTCTCAGTGCATCAAGATTTGTTAAGAAATTAATCCAAATAGACTTCAAAAATTTTACAAATGAGGTCATTAAATATGTGTATCATGGATCACGATAAGTTTCCCCAACATTTTCAAGGCCAAAGGGGGATTTTAACATAGTAATAGGTGCTCCATTTTGAAGTGAATATGAAATTTTTCTAAAAGGATCAATATGGAAACCTGTGCACATTGAAGAGGTTGCACTCCAACGGTGACGTGAACACTCCAAGTAATAAACAAGAGTAATCAAACAAGGAAAATCATGCATGAAAGAATATGTCTACTCATTCTCATATATCGAAATAAGAGGGTACATATGGGAGTGTTGTGTAACTCCCGTGCCTAGACAATCATTCCCTCCATGAGGGAAAGAGGATTTATGATTCTAAAATGGAATGTAACTCCTATGACACCACTGATGCATATGACAATGATATATTCTATGATAGAATATACCATGTGTCATATAACTCCTATGACCTATGATCTCACTTAAGCAAGTTACACACACCAAAACCCCCTTCATCAAAGCTGAGGTAGAGGTCATGAAAACTTATAAATAGAAAGAGAAATACCCTAAAAACTAAGAAAAATGTGTCAATTGGGCTATCCAACTAAATGCATGATAAAGTACCCATGTACAAACAACATCTTTCGGATGGATGTAGAAGACCTCACCCCAAGAAGAGTTCGCAGTGAAAAAACTTCACCTCGGTGAAGGGCTTGGTGAAATTTTTCAAACATGATTAGAAGTTTGACAATAATAAAATTTAATGATGTCTTCATATATCATCTCCCAAATAAAGTGCATGTGGATATCAATGTTCTTCATCCGTTTATGATGAACCAAATTTTAGAAAATTGAGATGGTGCTCATGTTGTCATAGTAGATAATGATAGGCCACCAAAAGTGAATACCAAAATTAGTCAAGATACCTTGTAACCAAACAAATTTCATGGTAGTGTTAACTACTCCTCTATACTCTACCTTTGTAGATGATATGACAATCACATTTTGCTTCTTTTTAGACCAACTTACAGGACTCAAACCAAGAGATAAATCGTAGCCTTTGAGGTATATTTATGATGATCAAGATTAGCACCCCAATCGAGTCTCAGTATATCCAACAAATTTAATCTTTGTCCATCATAAGTAGTGAATTCCATCTGTATGAGTGCCATGAACATAGTGAAGGATCCGCTCTAGTTACTTTCCAACGCAACTCATGAGGCTCTGCATAAATCTGAGACAGGATCCTATAAACATACAAAATATTCGAGACAAGTGTGAGTCAGGTAAATCAATATCCCCACCAACTTTTGATAAAGGGTACCATCAACCATAGGAGTAGAGAAATTAGAAACCAACTTAACCACATAAAGGAAAGGAGTAGGATAAGGATTACAATCGAACATGTGAAATTGAGCTAGAAAATCAAGGGAGTAGTTAGGATGCGAAATTACAATTCTGAGTCAAATTGGGAAATATAAATCCCAAGAAAGTAATGAAGCAAGCCAAATTCGAGAAATGGAAAACTTATTGAAAAAGTAATTCTTCATAGAATTGATCATCGAGGAAGAGTTTCCCATAATCAATAGGTATTCAACATATAGAATGAGGATGAGCATGGAGTCATCATGTCATAGAATCTAAACATTTGGGTTAGAGTGACACTAAGTGAACCCTGATGCAAGTAGAAAGGATTCCATCTTGGCATACCAAGCTGAGGGGCTTGCTTAAGGCCGTAGAGAGATACTTCTTTAACTTGCAAATGAGGGAGGGATCATAGACATAACATAGGGTTTATTCCAGTATAGATCTCTTCCTCTAGATCCTAATGAAGGAAGACACTCTTAATGTCCATCTGGTGGAATTACCATCTATTCATGGCAGTGATGATGAGGGATAGTTGAATGGAATTCATCTTCACAACTAGAGAAAAGGTTTTTGAATAATCAACCCCAGCTACCTAGGAGAAACCCTTAGCTATAAGTTACACTTTATACTTCTCGACTTCTCCATCGACACCATACTTTGTTCGGTAAACCCACTTACACCAAATGATTTTTCTTCCTTTCGGAAGAGGGTGAGGATCCTAAGTATCATTCTTCATGAGTGAGGAATACTCCTCATCCATGGCATAATCCCACTCAAGAATCCCAAAGCCTCCTAGAAAACCGAGGGTTGGAAGTGAAGTTAAAGAAGGATTGGGGTCTAGTGAACTATGAATGAGTCTCATATCTCATCCAAAGGATCCCCAATCCACTCTCCAACACTCTACAAAGTCTATCTATCCCAATGAGGACCACGAGGGGAGTAAGACTTAAAATTTTAGATTCTTCACTCGAGTGAGATGGGACTAAATCCTCATCATCAATATTGTCGAATCGAAGATTTCAAGCATAATGGTCGGGAAGAGTAGGAGGATCTGGAATATCATGTGGAGGATGAGGAACATGTTCAACACCATTATCATCTAAAGATTCATAATTAGAATAAAAGAGAAGAAGCACTCTAGAGGGTGGAGAATTAGAATTAGAAGATGACTCGTCAAAATTCACACTTCTCTCAATATAAAGTTGATGAGTAGTAAGGTTCATCAATCTATATCCCTTCATGTTATTAGGATACCCTATAAAAATATAAGGTATGGACTTGGGTTCCAAGTCCTTGTGTTTATTTTTGGGAATTTAGGCCATAACATTGGATCCAAAGATGTGAAAGTGCTTGACATCATGTTTGTGTCCAAACTAGGCTTCAAAGGGTGTTATCTTACGGCCTTGTGTGGAACAAAGTTCTTAATTTAGCAAGAAAAATTCACTTCTTCATCCCAATACAATGGAGGAAGGGATTTCAAGTGAACCATACAAGTGGTCATCTCCTTAAGTGTTCATTTCTTTCTTTCCACAACTCCATTTTGTGAAGGGCTATAAGAAAATGTACGCTACTGATCCCTTCGAGGTACAAAAATATTTTAGCCTATTTCTCACATACTCACCTCCATTTTTGGTTCTAAGAATATTGATATACCTTTTAGCTTGTTTCTTAACAAGAGCCTTAAAGTCTCGAAAGTGATCAAAAACTTCAGATTTTTGCTTAGGAAAATACACCCAAGTGTAACATGAACATTTATCAATAAAGGTAATCTTGGTATAACAAAGAGAGGTGAATGCAGAATAAACACAAAAAAATTATTCATTCATTCTTCATATTTAATTTATACACATATATATAGGAAATGGTCTTCCTATATTTTAGGAGGTAGCCTTAACTAATTCTCCCACGAATCCCTTCCACACACCATATATGTGAGCGGTTAAAACTCACTAACAAATAGTTGTTATTTTTGTTTTATATAACAACCATATATCAAAATATAATAAGTTAAATAATGATTACCCGCAAATAAATTAATGTAGTACTAATAGTTAGGATATTTCTAACATTCCCCCTTAGTGTGAACATGGGGAAAACATCCATTTTGCACTGCACCTAATTTTGTGATGGTGTGATTTTCCATTGGTTTATCACAAACCAAGACAAAGATGGTTTTCTATCGGTTAACCAAAAACCGAGAGTTGTGTGATTTTCTATTGGCTTATCACAAACCAAGGTAGAGATATGGTTTTCTATTAGTTGACCAAAAAACTAAGACAAAAGAGGTTTTCAAATGGTTTACCCCAAACCATATCACGATGTGTCAATGTTACTTCAACTATCATCATGTCTTCACCTTCAAGAGATTACTTTGGAATCCATACATATCAATCAACTCAAACTAAAACATTGTGTCACTTCTCCCCCATAATGTGAAATCTGATGACACATTATTCTAAAAATTTTGAAATCAAAACTCACCACGCTGAAAGAAAACACATTCACACACACATGTCACCAAATCAGTATTTACGGCCTCATCGGTGGTGACTGATGAGAGGATGTTGTATGTCCTCCATCCTCCTATGCCTCCATCCTCTAGTGTGACGTTGCTAGCTCTTCAAAATGTGACCATGAAGCTCAATAGTTTCTAGGGTGTTAACATAAAAAATGCGTCCCTAAGACAATTTTTTTAATTTTTACAATATTTGACTCTTTGAATTTTTGTCAATGGACAAAAAAGACTTGACAATAACTTGATAATGGACTTTGACAATAACGATGATATTGTGACAGAGGATACAATATCGTTAACTACATGGGACAAATACTATATACACAATCGACTTGATTTTTAACTCATGATAATTAATCTCTAATAACTATGGATACTCAAAAATATACACATATATGTTTTATTACGCCGAAGGCATTCTTGTAGTGAGACTACACCTGCTGGGGCTGACAACAGTCAGATATCTAACCGACCACATTCCTCCTCCCGCATTCGTTGAAATCCAATGGATCACAAAATTTCAGGCATGAGTTTCGCAGAAGTTGACAGTTGGAGGCTCCACATTTTCAGGACGTGTTTGATGTTTGACTGACAGCTGGTTGTTGTTGCTGCAGATCCGAGCCAAGTGGTTTTTTCTTGCATTTAGGACAATTGTTTGTACAAGGCTGAGACAGGTGGTTCGACGTCTGCAATTCGTTTGTAACTGTATGATTTTATGACTTTTGCAGTTGGAGAAATAGGGTGCCAACTATCCGAAGGTGATCTGAGAGAGATAGCTTACGAGATCTTCATTGCAGCATGTAGTCCCTTTGCTGGAAAATCCACCCTTACATACATACCTCAATCAGAGAAGGCAACAGAGAAGCTTGACAGATCATTGTATGTTTCTCCTGCTCTGCAAAAGTCATTGACCTCGGCTGCACAAGTAAGATGAAGAAGGGCGCCCTTGGTTAGAGATCATCCTCAAAGAAGACTCACAACATCCCTTCCAGATCCAAGAAGCCACAAACAATTGGAGAGCTCACGAGGATGCAGATGAATGTGACCGAACAGATCGATGATGTGTTAGGCGAGCTTTGTTGAGAATTTCCGTTGGACAGGTACAGTGCAATAATCGCACTCGTGTTTTGGTTCCTTTTATTTCACCAAGCAGTGCAGGTTAGATAGTGAGGATTTGTTGAAAGCTTATATATAAAAGGATCGCACTAATAATAACATGACTTCATTGTTCTTGAATACTCTCACTGGTACATCATCTACAGAGAATCTGTACATGTAATTATGATGCTCAATTCAACATGATGATTTAATAAACTGGAAGGAATTAGAATTGGGTTAGCATAAACTATGCTTACACTATATGATAGTGGTTCCATAGAATGGAGTAGGTGTGAAAATCTGCAGAAGGATCAAACCAGAGATTAACTCTCTACTCTCTGTCACCCTTGCCATGGGAAAAGACATTGGTTTGGACAGTATATGGTTGTCCTGATTTGTTTCCCAAAAACTCAAAATCCAATTCATCTCTCTGCGTCTGTGTCTGAATTCATCTGCTCATAGGGACAAACCCAATACCACAAGTTAATTGAAAAAGAGCATTCAGATAAATTACATTCTTAACCCTGAAGGGGGGACTAGAAGAGAGACCTGGTTTACAATTGGTGGGGAAATTCTCAAAACTTGAAAACTAAAAGCAAGTAGAATAGAACAGTTAGACCTTGCTTCAGTGTTGAAAGAAGGAAAAGTATATGAGTAAATGTAAAATTGTAAAGACAATTTGACTAGGCACCATTCATGAGACCCCCTTTGTGGAACTGGAAGCCCACGAAGGTAATTGTTTCCATTTATATTATATACTATTCAAATGTTATATTCCTAGGTTTGCCACTAGGCAGATTGGAAGGGGGTAACCCTAAAATCAAGAAAATTCTCGACAACCATAAATATTGCACATCTTTCATCAAGCTTGAATTCTTGGACAAAAATAAAGAAGACATGCATACCTTCACCCATCTTTCATCAAGCAGAAATGTGATCCAATGTTGAATGCTCAAGAGTTTAAATATTGACTTGTTGACACTGTGTAGGCGTTTGTTTTTAAAAAGGTGTGCATATGTATAGTCAACAGCTGGTTGGTTTATTGGGGAAGTTGTTTGGCTTATTACGACTGTATCGTAGATAAAATTTTGCTGAGTGTATTGCAAAAGTCATGTTGGATAGAGTATTGGATTCCCTACTTGATTTTCTTTTAAAAATCTATTAAAATTAGTCACATATTTTAAACATGGGATAAGTAAATACAAAATGTTCTTTTATATAAACATTGATGCAAGTCATTAATTATGTAGTTCACACAATAGTGTTCATTGAGAAATTTGGACTTTTAATGCTTATGGATATAACCCAATTTTATTGGGAACTTGCATTTATATTTGTTCCATCGAGTGCTTGCCAATTTAGGATCTTAATTTCTTTGGAGATCGCCATTTGTCGCTCAAATTAAATTCTTAAATGTCGTATTCATATATCTCTCTCTTGCAAACGCATCAAGCGTTCTCTTCGAAGAAACACAAGTCCTCCAGTAGGATATACACAAGTAGATGCATCGTAGGGGTAAGTGTTACGCTCATTGTAATCCGCCTGACATTTCTCAAAAACACTGCTGCGAAGTATTTAACAAACCCTAATCTAAGTTTTGATTGCGGGTGGTCAAAATATTGTTAAAATAATCTTGTTATTCCTTACAATTATCTTTATTGATATAATCTTTTATATAAAACCTTTTATTTTGTATATTATTTAACAAGTGTGTTGATGGTTAAGAAAATTATTTAGATTGATTAACTTCTGGCCATCTGACCGTCTGAAGCTACATCAGGCCAGAGATGAGAAGGTTTTTAGATCCACAATGCATACAAAGGCGATGGGCCAAATGTTGAAATATTTATTCTATCAATTAAATGTTAGTCTTTGTGTTCATCTATTGATCATCAAGGTGTAGTCAACAAGGTTACATTCACGTCGATGTCGTCTCAGAAATCATTCACAGAAGCCAAGAAATCATAGGCATTCATCTGTGACCAGTTGTTGGAAGGTCTTAATTATTGAAACATGTCCGTCCATATATTCCCTCCAACTACTTGACATTACAACTAGATACATAGTTTTTATAAACTTATGCAACGAATAGTCATTGAGGACAAGTTCCAAAATTAGAACATATTGAATTTTCCCTTTTTTATTTTCCCCTTTAAACACCACTGACTCTCCTGTAATTACTGCACTACTCCAATCATCAACCTAATAGTTGGACAAAAACACCAATCTTTATTTTGCATGGTATTAATACTTGAACATTCTAAGTGTGCTCTGTGTCTCCTTGCCATTGCCCTTGATGTGTCCCATGAAACATGCGTTCAACTTCCCCTTACATCTACATTATTTCTATCTAGCCGCATAAAGTCAATTCCGAAACATGGGTTTTCTCCTTTTTGAGATTTACAAACATGTCATGCTCTTTATAGATGGTATTTTTTTACATTGGCTCTTTGATTACTCTTTCCTTTCGACGCATTGTTCCACCCTCAAATGCCATTTTCTACACCGTTTTTCTTATTTCATTTTTCAATTTCATCTAATTTCACTTTCTCGCTCTATCTCTTTCGGCGTTCACATCGTACACTTCACGTTTATTGCTAGTTTTAGATGACAAGACACTAATAACATGAACAGTAAACTTATAGACCATACACCAAGACTAATAATAATTATAAAAGCTATATTAAAAAACAACTTAAGACCACAAAACTACCACTTTTCTTCATTCAAGATCAAAACGTAAAAATATATGTATATCTCACGAGGATGGTGACAGATCGCAACTTTTTGCACATTTCGGGAATGGATCGAGGAGATAAGTGCTCCTTCTGAGAAATCACGCTTCCCAGAAAACCCAAACCATTCATTTGTTTGATGTCTCGATATAACTCATTGAATACACTTGCTCACAAATTACATCGATTTAGATCCATCGTATTTTGCCTCTGGTAGTATTGTGTAGAGCCTTAAGAGGGTAAGTCATGGGATGGGTGGAAAAATCAAGACCAATATGCTTCCTTTCCCAAATGAGAGCCACGAGCCACCAAATAGAAGGTCAGATGAAACTGATTCACTGTTATGTAGACAAACGAATGGATTCGTAGCAGTCTTATCTATTGATAGGCCGTACAAATTTTATAATGAATAAGTGAAGAAATTATTAAGGAGATATTGACATCGATGTAGCTTCCATTGTTCAAGTGACTCAGAATATGCATGTGGTGTGGTGGAGATCAGACATGCATGCTACCAATCCCTAAATATGATGAATTTGACCGATCTGGATATAACAGGGATGCGAATTACTTTCAACTTTTTATTTGTTTAAAATTTTCTTTCTCAGAGTGAATCTCAAAACAACTGCCCCCTTTCTCATATCATTCTAAATTCTCATCGCAGAACCCTGGAACTATCTCAGATAATCAATGCTCTTAGAATTTCGCTCTGATACCAAATCTTGGTATAGCAGCAGAGGTGAACAGAATAAACGCAACAATTCTTCGTTCATTCTTCATATGTAAATTATAAACATATATAATAGGAAATGGTCTTCCTATATTTTTCGTTCCTTAACTAATTCTCCCATGAATCCCTTCCACACACCATATACGTGAGTGGTTAAAACTCACTAACAAATAGTTGTTATATGTTGTTTTATATAACAACCATATAACAAAATATACTAACTTAAATAATGATTACACACAAATAAACTAATGGAGCACTAATATTTAGGATATTCCTAATAGATAAGTATATAAAGAGCTCTAGTAAACAAAGGAGATGGGAAAGGGCCATAATGTCACTATGAACAAGATCCAAAAGATGAGTAGCTCTCCAAACTTTTCCTTTGCCAAAAATTTCTTCGGAGGTGATTCTTGAGTGAAAAAACCTCACAAAGAACTTTAGAAAATTTAACACGGGGTAACCTATTGACCATTTTGTTTTAGCTCAATTGTTTAAGGTAACGATAGTTAAGATAGGAAAAATGATCATGCCATAGCTTTCTAACCTCATCTACATGAGTAAGCAAGGCATTGGATTTCAAACCAGAGGTAAAGTGGGAGAAGGTATACAATTGTAAATGGTGATATGCATTTCCCTCATCCACGGTGGATTCAAAATGAAGCCCATGTATAATCACCGAGTTAGGACCAAATTCCAATTTCATTCCTTCACCAAGGTGAGTGATTTGGTGAATTTATAGGAGATTGGTAGAGAGATTACGAACACTTAACACTTGGCCAAATGTTCAACCGTCATCTCTATCGATCCAATACCGTAAACTCGAAATCGTAGTATCATCACCCAACGTGATTTGGGACATGCCACATGGTTTGATGTTGGAAAACTCAACATGCAAAGAGGCCATGTGGTGCAGTAACTAGAATCAATAATCAACGTTGATGGAGTTTCTCTAGCTACAAGGGCCTTTCCTTTCTTCTTCTTAGATTTAGACTCCTTTGCTTTGGAAGACTCGCCTTCGAATCATTTTGTTTGATAGAATCAAGAACACTTATTTTATTCTTCTCAAGTAAATGAGTTAAGTGATCAATTTGTTTTCTCATACATTAATGCTCTTCATGTCCAATATTTTTGCAATAGGAACACTTACACTTTTCCTTTTTCACTTTAGGCTTAGAAGTAAAAGTGTTCATGTTAGGTTTGGTTTGGGATTGGTTAGTCTTGGTTTCCTTATTCGGTTGTTCTTTTTCTCTTTCTTATTTTTAGTTTTCTTTCCCTTACCATTACTTTCTACAAGGGCATGTGACTTGGATTTGAGAGTCCCCATTTGAATGAGTTTTTCCTATTCTCGAATGAGTTAGGATTAAAAATGTTAAATGACGGAATTTTCCAAATACTACCCAAAGCAGATTTTGTAGCATGGAAAGTCAAAATGAAGGCGAGTATTCGAGACCTAACTTAGAAAGAATTGACAAAATCAAATGGGAATATTTTTTCTCCACTTAAATTCCTTTAAAAGTATTGGAAGTGGAGCTTGATCTTATTGATTAACACTCATAGCCCGGTGGGTTGCGAGGGCCATTCATTATTAGGTCACAAATCTAACGGTATAGGTTAGGGTGGTTTTTATTTGTTTCTTAAAAGGGCTGTGAGGTGTGGCTCATTGGTATTTATATTTTTAATGTAATCATGAGGACACTATGATATAGGGAAGAGGAAGTTACATCATATTTGTTGTAGGGTGTATCCCTTCTTGTATTTTGTTGGACAAAATAAAAGAAGGACTGGTTGTTTTGTGGATGTAGCCCAGATCTAGGTGAACCACGTTAAATATTGTCTTTGAAGTTGTGTTATTTTATTTTCTGCACCTTTAATTTCAGATCTGTAATATATTTTGCATTTTAGTTTCTATTGTTGTGATTCTGTGGGATTGTTCCGCATAATTTTTATCCCTTATTTCCTAATAAAAAACAATCTAGTGTGGATGAAAATTGAGAAGACGGCTTGTAGGTTTTCAAAGTCATTAGGATTTAACCATAGTAGTTTGTTTTCCAACTCATGTGTTCTCATATCATATTTTTGTCCTAACATACCATCTAAACTTTCCCATACTTCATCAAATTTTTTGAAAGAATCGATGTGGAAGAGAAAGTTAGGAGAAACTGACATACAAATAAGACCTAAGGCTTCATCACATTAGTTCATCCACGTAGATATTTTGGGCTCATCATCAATTTCAGTCTTTACTCCCATGGTAATGCGAAATAAACCTTTTACCCTTAGTTTCATGACCATTTTTGATATGCATTTAAAAAAATTGAGTGGCATGAGAAAAGGTACTAAAAGAGAATCCATCGTGAAGAGAGAGAAAAAAGGAAAAAAGAAACACAATTACTCTAGAACGATATCATCATCAACTATTTGCGGTAATTTTTAGTTTAGTATATTGATTACAATCAGGTGTGAATGTTCATCGTGAAATAGTCTATCACTCACCTTGTAATCATCGTAATAACGCGCAAGTGTGGAGACCACAATTAAGCTTTGGCCATCGCAACAATTCAACACCGTAAGTAAAAGCACAAAACAATGCTAAAAACAAGAGAAGGGAGAAAACACACATTCCTATGTGAGAAATATCATCTCACATCACAACAGAAGCCCCCTTTCCGTAAGGATGTGGCGGACGCGTTATCCACTCCATAAGAAATAAAAGGGTGATACAATGCAAGAAGGGCTCACAACAAGTCAAAGGACCTCTAAGATGCAATAAAAGCTCCTCGAAGGTAAAAAAGAGGTCTAAAAGGTGCTACACACTCCCATATGGATTAATGATAAAAAAAAGTCTAATAACATTGATTTTCACAAATTTAATTTTTTCGATTAATCTAATTTTAAAAATTAAAGGGGTTTTAAAATGTGAAAAATATGTTAATAAACGATAATAAATCACTAGTTAAATTTAAAGCTCCTAGATAAATTTTAACCTCATAATTAAATAATGACTTATCTTACTTTTAAATTAATTTACCTTTCTTTTATAGGACTAAGCCCTTAAAAATCCAATAAAAACTTAGGAAAAAATAATTTATCCTAAGTTAATATTTAAACAAGGCTTTAGAAATGAAAAAATGTGGGCTAAGGTTTAAAAGGGGAGAGGCAATTCAAGGCTTGGTCAAATCCGATGAGCGAGTCAAGGAGAGTCACTTGGTCAAAAGGTAGGGGGCTTGAGAAGTGAGCTGGAAGGTTAACAGCTTGATAGGCTTCGGTGAAATCACCGCATAACTCACGTAAGGCGGGAGCAAAGGTAAGGTACGGCAGGGGAAGAGAAACACATGTGAGGCGAAGGTAACGGATTGAGAGGGACAAAGTTGCATGACACACAAGGTAGGTAAACATAAGAGGAGGGGTTAAAATGGTTGGGCTAAGCGTGACCAAGGTGAGGATCCCACATGCCAAACCGGGAGCAATTCGTTCACTCGAGTGCGGGACCAACTAGTATAGGTGAGCCGGGGTTAGAGGTCGATGGTATAAAGCAAGGCGAGTGGTTGAAAAAGGATAGATAAATGCAAGAACAAGCTCAAATGAGGGCTCATCAAGCTAGGATTGAGAGGAACACATGGTAGAGAGGCGAGGTCACATAAGGCACGAGCACGCCAAATCAAAGAAAACATAGGACAAAAAAAGCCAACGCGAGTCAAGCATAAGGCGAGAGCCAAGTGCGCAACACGAGTGAGCGGGACACAAGATGGATGGGGATCTAGAGCGGGGGGTTGAGTGGCCAAAGAAATGAGCTTGTAAAACAAGAATGAACCACCAAGACAAGTAAAATAGACCAATCCAAAAAAAACAATTTGACGAGCCAAGAAGAACTCGAATCGCTAGGGAAAAGCAACCCGCCGAACACCAAATCAACTCATTTGCAAAGCTCGCTAAGCTAGGAATGAGCTCGCTTGAGCTAGGTGAAGGAGAAGGTATCGATGAAGGAAAACCATAGATGCATAGCAACATGGAAGAAGGTAGAAAGGTTCCAAACATAGAATTTTCAAGAAAATGAAATTTGTAATAAAAAATAAATTTGATAAAACCAAAAATGATCCTACCTCTAAATTAGCTTTCCCTCTAAATTTAGCTACAACTAGTTAAATCAAGCAGATAAATTACTAAAATGTGTACATGCAAAAAAACCCCAAAAACTCACAATCTCCAAAAATGAGACTGTTAATACTAATTAGAAAGATTCCAAAAACAATTGAAAAATTTACACAAGAAGCACTAATAAGCGAAACTAGAAGTAATTAGAAACCAGAATGAAATGAGTGCATGTTTACCAAAAACCACTCTGATACCATGTGATATTATTTTGTAAGGATCAATACGGAACCCCATGCACATCGAATAGGTTACACTCCAATGGTGATGTGAAAGCTCCAAGTATCAACAAGAGTAATCGAACAACAAGGAAAAACATGCATGAAAGAATAGGTCTACTCATTCTCATAGATCAAAATAAGAGGGTACATATGGGAGTGTTGTGTAACTCCCATTCCTAGACAATCATTCCCTCCATGAGGGAAAAATGATTTACAATTAAAAAATGGAATGTAACTCCTATGATGCCATTGACACATATGATAATGACAAATTCTATGACGAGAATATGTCATGTGTCATATAACTCCTATGACCTATGATCTCACCTAAGAGAGATGAATCACCATATGAGGTGGAAAATATGATGACTGATGATGAGGCAAGTCACACAGACCAACAATGAATGTGGTCTTGTGTCGATCTTCAGGTGATATTTGGATTTTTTGTAACCAGAAAATCCATCCATAAGGAATAACATCTCATAATTGATCATAACATTGATGTTGGCATTGATGGAAGGTAGAGGGAAGTTATCCTTAGGGAATGTAATGTTGAGATTATTGAAGTCAATGAAAATATGTATGGCTAATGTGACTTTTTATGAACAAGGATAATGTTATAGACCCGTTCGAATCGTCAAGTAGATGAATGAATTTTGTATCAAATAAGTTAACAAGATACTTATGGAAAATATTATTGATTTTAGGGGTAAAGTTGTGAATTTTTTTATCTAACGGTGAAAAATTGGAGTATGTGATAATGCTATGTACTACAATATCACGATCGATGCTAACCATGTTAGAGTATCCCCAAGATAAAACCTCATTATTTTAAAAGGGAATTGACAATGTTTATTGTAGATGTGGGGGGACAATTTCCTAACATGACTACATGGGATGGATCATCATCAATTTGGACATTAATTGGTCTTTCAACAGACATGCCATTACCATTTCAAAATGGTAAGGGGATTTAGGGAGCTTGAAAACCTCATCATTCATAGGAGTAGCTACAACAATGAAAATTGTCAAAGAGAGGTGATTGATTTTGAATATGACCAAGTTTATGGTGTTGGTGAGGAATATTAACTTCACATTCATGGAGAAACTCAAGTATAGCCTCATCATTGTCAAGGGTTTGGTAGTGGTTCGTTACATTCAACACATATTTAAAGATCCACATACCAATTTTCATCAAATTTTGTTTGTAACTAATTTTTCCAACATCAAAACCTTAACATCTAGAGTGATGTCATGATGAGGGGGATGAACATGGAGTATTAAAAGTGACGATATTGGTCATGCTAGTAGCACATGGTTTGATGGAATTATGAGAGGGTGAATCAATACATATAGGACTAGTCCTGCAATATACAAATTGGTTGATTGTGTTCTATAGAATGGTGTTACTCTAAATGAGATTAGGTCTAGAGGTTGTAAGATTAATCATGGGAGGAGGAGAATTTTTATGTATGGTGGTGTAGTTATAAATTTTTTAGAACCCAAGGATTGTATAAGAGAGGAAAATTAGCTAGGGAATGTAGGGTAAGGTTTCCTCATCCTCACTATTTCTAGTATAATGTTCAAAGTAGAATGTAGTAGAAATCATGTTAGTATTATGATTAAAACCATGCATTATTGTTTATCTATGTTAGTATTGAAGAACACATAAATGTTAGGATTCAACATGAGATATAAAATATTAATTTTTGTCATGAATAAGATATAAATGTTAGGATTTAACAAGAGATAAAATATATCCTTCATTGATAATAGATGAGTTTGAATGAGGTATGACCTCATCACAATCATGCATATTATATTTTAAGGAATATTCTTTGGTGATGAATCCTAGTTGCTAAAAGAACATGGAGATGGTGGGTTTGGAAAAGGTTATAGATCCCAAGTCAATTTTACTCAAGGGATTATCATTATTATGAATAAAAGAATTGGTGTTCTGAGGGGGCTCTTCATATTCTAAAATTGGAGAAAACCAGTCCCAAGGTAGTAGAAATATAGGAATCTAGAACGTAGCAAGGTTACGTAGGCAATTCTTATTAACTATATTTTTCAAGTCATTATGTCCATCATAATTTGAGTAAGCTGCAATGACATGGATGTTAGGTATTTAGTTATAAAACTCATGGTATGGAATGATAGGTAATATGGGAGAAGTGGTGATGTAAAAGGGTTTTTCGGAAAAAGGAACATATATTTGCTAAGGATTAGGATCAATGTCATGTTTATATTACAATTGGTTATAATGAATGTATTTAATGCATTTATACTAAGATGATGTGACTACATGCATGTAATGTGTCCAAGGTTTGTCGAGTAGAATATTTTAAGAGAGAGGTTGATCGAGAACCATTAACTTGTTGTATATGGTTTTGGGGCCAACAAAGATGGGAATCCAAATAAAATTGAGTGGCTTCGGATGGGTTTTATCAAATCCATGACAAGCAAGTTTGGGTATAATTAAGGTTATTAGAAAAGAATCCAAAGTTTTTAATGAGAGAGAAATAAATGACATTTATTCTAGAGCCTCTTTCCACCTAGAATATTTTTACTTGGGCATCATGAATCATCACACTTATATGAAGGGGATGATTTTCAACATAGAATAACATTTCATCATTAATCATGTCATCCTTAGGGAAATTTATGGATTTTGATTCAAATGGATGAGAAGTTAAGGGGATATTGGTTTCGATGTTGTGATCTCAAGATTAGGAAAAGGTGGGATGTAGGGAGAGTCCTTTTATCATCAAAAGAATCCTCTAAACAATAAATTTATTACATGATGAATTTTAAATGATGTGGATAATTACACATAATATCCATCAAATGAATCTTGTAAGTCATCAAATTGAGTTCATATAGGAAGTTCCACCTTGTGCCAAGGATAATTTCCATAATGATACTTGGGAGGATGAGATGTCAATGAAGGATCTATGGTGGGATGAGGTTTGTAAGATTAAGAAAAAATATCTGAATATGGAGGAATACACTCTTTATAGGGAAATCCTAGTGGAAATTTAAGATGAATCTCAACCGAAGGAAGAGTAGACTCATCATTAATTTTCTCTGGAAAGTATCGATAATATTTTAATCAAAGTGAAGCATTTTATGGTTTATGGATGACGTCCTTGTGCATGTGATTTCATTGGTAGTTAACCTTAAATCTACATTAACATATTGTGAATTGAGATAGAAAAATGGGGTCATCCGTGGACGTCATATTGCAAAAACAAAAAATCTCAACTTGTAGGGATTATTAGCAATACGCGCATTCAAAATTAGAAAAAAATATATAAATATGAATCATAGCATCTAGAATCTAGTTTCTAAAATACTAATTTTTTAAAAAATGGACAAGTTTAGCTATATTAAACACTTAAAATTATATGACTTGGTTTTTTTTTTTTTTTTTTTTAAACTTATAAGATTGTAGTCCGTTTGCCCGCGATTTGGATGACGAAATCTTGTTATTTTTTTTTCATTTGGTGAAAAGTTAGATGTAGTTGTCTATCTTGGGATGGATTTTATTTTGTATTTTTTTTCAGCAATATTTTTTTTAATGATTTTTTCCGTGAAAGTGGTCTGAAAATATTTAGAAAACGGAGCGCTTTCCGTTTGCCCGCCATAACTATATCAAAAATATCAAATAATTTTTTTTTTTTTAACGTGTATAGAATTTGTCCACGCTTGGGATGGTATAAGTTTTATCACATTTTGATAAGCGAAACAAAAGTTACAGTCTTAAACGTAGACATGAACATTCACGGGAAAATATGTCTTAAAAACCTATTGTTAATAAAAAATTATAAAATGATATTTATCTTATTCTATTCACTTTAAAATCAATATTTCTATGAAGCTAACAGTCTCCCCTACGCGATGGCACCATTTTTGTGAAATGTTTTCAATTTTTTAGCATGGTTCAAGTCTTTGGAAGAGCAAATTTGAGGTTTTTGACCTTTTACACTTCATAATGACCTTCCATAGCTTTGGTTGGGGAAAAACAAAGATTTCCCGAGGCTTAGGTTCGGTAGATAGATCCGCGATCGTGGTTTATAAAGCATGATCACGGTTTTTAACACAAACCATATGAGCACGCTTTATAAACCATGATCGCGGTTTATAAAGTGCGCTCATGGTTCATAAATCATATTTACACACATCCCAATGTCTGAATTACCATGTGATTTTTACTCTCTGACCTTACCGTATGAATTACTGTGAAATTCTATCTTTTTCTACACGTTTTTCTTATCACCAAAGAAAACATCATGGGAGACAAGAAAAAAGTCAAAAAGGAAGTCATTAAGTAAAAAACACCAAACAAATTAGAGGCCAACAAAATTCAAAATGTTGAGCGAATGCGAATCTTCGTGAATCAAGAAGAGGTTCATCTTCAACCCCAACTATTATAAGCAATGAAGAACCAGGTAATGTTTCTACTGTCAATGTTGAAGTTGAATTAAATACTCGTGATGAAGATGTTTTTACTGATCAATGTTGAAGAAGAATTAAATACTCATGATGTAGCAAATGTTGAAATTGAAGGAGACAATGAAAATGTGAATAAGGAAATTCATGTTGAAACTGTAGACAGACAAAATTTGACAAAAACACCTCCTAGGATTTTACGTAAGAAACCTAATTTTTTTATTGAAATTGATGAAAACATTTTGAAACCAATGTCTGACAAACTTTCTAAACAAAAAATCAAAAGAAAAGCCACTGAAATTTGGGATAATCATTTTGAAATTTTAAATGATTCCCAAAGATGTCAGTTGTTGGTTAGTTTGATGAAATTGATTAAAATGAGACCTACATTAAACACCTTAGGATTGACAACATCTAATATACGTGGTCAAACCTCTACAATTGTTGAAAACCTTCATGATGCATATCACATTGTTGGTGTCAAGAGACGCACTAGGGATAGTAATATTGTGCATTGTGTACTTGCTACTAGTGTTGTAAGTGAATCAATAAAAAAACAACGTTTGATTACGCAAACAAGTTGAATGTTGCAAGTTAATCGAAAAACTCTAATGAAAGCAATTGAAAGACGTAATATCCTTCAATCACTCAATAACGCTTGATTTTTGGGCATTTTCTGCTAGAGCACCATAAGGAAAAAAATAATTTTGATGCTATAAGAGAAGTTTGTTATTCAATTTTGGCATGATAACACTAGAGTTTCACCTAATACAAGAGATGTTATAAAATGGAGAGTTGGTTCTACTAATCGTGAACCACATCCAAAGCATTTCTTAGATATGACTCAAACTCAATTTTTTCATAAGTTTGAATAAGAGAATCTAGAAATTAAAATTAGTCAACATTTTTTTGAAATGTTGAAACCATTCTATGTGAAAATCAACCACGCTCGCACCACTTGTTGTAGTAGGCAAACATGTTGAATTTGTGATGCATTATGCTAAATTTTTACGTATTCATTTTATTTTTCATTCTAAAACTATGTTATCGAATGTGGTGTTCAAGTTCCACCAATATCTTCCAGGGATTTCATTCCTACTATATTTTGTGAAAAAGAAGTTGGACAATTTTTTTATAGTCATGATTGTTTAGATGGAAGTTATAGTACATGCATGATTACCTAAATTGGAAAGTTACATCCATGAGCAAATTGAAGGTACAATAGGACATAATTTAGTTGAGTTTGATAAATATAAATCAGTTGCATACCATTTGAAAGATGGAAAAGAGTCTAAACGGTGTGAGCTAGTTACAGAACAAATGCCTGTTTTCTAATTTTTGAGAAAATTTAAGGATGAAATTGTTTATGAGTATGCTAGGCATACACATAGAGCTCGATGGTTGGATGAATAGTTCAAGATATGCAAGGACACATTTCCTATTGGTACTATTGTTTTAGTGGTCGATTTTGCAGAGAATTACACATTGCAACCACAAATGGAGGTTCAATCGCAATATTACAACTCAATACAAGTTGTCATTTTTGTGCATATAGCATTTCTACATTCTCCGACAAATACAAAGAATGATCAAAAATTTTTAAGAGAGTACCACTTTTATATCAGTGATGATCATACTCATTCTACTTGAATTTGTGCAAGGGTGTTTCCAGTTATTTTATGGAAACTTGTCTGATAGGGACATCCACTTCAAACAACATTATATATGGTCAGATAATTACACGTCTCAGTTTAAGAATGCATGAATGTTTTATTGGATGAGTAGAATGCACATCAAGATGGGTGTGCAACATATTTGGAGTTTCACTGAGGCTGACATGGAAAAGGAGAGCATGACGGTGCAGGGGCATGTGTGAAAAGAGCTCTTGCAAGAGAAGAGTTGAAGTACAAAGATGGTGCTAAATTAAAAGATGCAAAGAGCATAGTGGAATGGTGTATTGACAACATGGCCCGAGGTTCTCAAGAAAATTCCATAGTTCATAGATATTTTTGGTTGATAGAGGAACAACAAATTGCTAACTACGAGGATTGTATGACACTCACTAGGTCCAGTGATATGCACTCATTTTGTAGCTCAGACACTACTTCATGGGCCGTATGGACAAGAAATTTGACATGTTTTTGTGCATCTTGTATCAATTTGTCACTGACTGAGTGTGATTCACAAGAATGGGTGGATGGATGGATTTGTAGGCCTCTAACTCCGCTTCCTAGTTATCAACCTCCACAAGCATTACGACTTGTTTCTACAGATGAAGTTGCAACATCCAAGGACTTTGATGAAATTTTGATTTTGGTGCGACAAGGTATTTATGGTTATTTATTTAATTTTTGTATTGAGTTATGTCCATTGAAATTTTAATATGTAATTTAAATTTGAGTTGTTCAACCTTTATTTTTTTGTAGGACATGTGTTTGCAATTATTATGATAAAAGACAAATGAAGAAGGAACAAACTATTTCTTATGTCATTGCATCGAGGAAAGAAAGAAGTTGACTTCTCCTATTATAGATGGTGAAGATATTGAGTATCCTACAGGGTCAGTGGTAGTTACTGGAACTTGGCTTCGATGGTATCCATTAAAAACTCCTCTGTTTGGGTGTTTGAAGACTTTGAGACACACAGAAAATACTCTTATATTCACATCTAGTTCTAGCGACAAATATTCAACTATATAGATATCGAGGAAGGCCTAATAACAAGATTCTTTGAAGGTTCGAGAGTCAGATCATGAAGCAATCTTGTCCGCTATTTAGAGTAGATCCGATCCTGATGGTTCATTGGAATGAATTTACAATGCTCATGTCTGGTATATATAATTTCTTTGATATATATAAATTTTTTAGTTAGATAGATTTAAGTTCATATATTTTATTTTAAATTTGTGTATTTTGTATATATCTAGTATGGTTTTGATTTGAAACTTAAATTTCTTTGACTAACACTTTTATGTTCAGGTTAGTGGTGCCAGAAAAGCTTCCACCTTCACGTGGTTGGCACTATTAGTAGAGAATTTTAAATTCTTGAAGCTAAGAGAAGCTTTCATTGTTTTACAAGAAAAGAGAAGCAATTAACAATGATTTATGTACCCGTGGAGGGGGTTCTTGGCTCCGGAGGAGGTAGCCCAGAAGCACTTGGTGCTTAGAGAACTAAAAAAATCCTCCCCAAGTGTTTACAAGACCATACCTATGCGTGTGCACAATCGGTTTGGTGCCACGACCCACCGTTTGCAAAATATAGCATTTGACAACCTTACACTAGCTCAAACTACACTATTTTCACGTGTTTACAAACAATAGGGCAGCGAAAGAGCACCGATCTAGAAGGAAAAAACTAAGAGAGGCTATTATAGAGGGTCCCTACACCGAGGTTTTGGATCAAACGAGATGTCTCTAGGTGCCACATGGAGTCCGAGTAGTCACCCATCGAAGTTGAACGATATTTTGGTCTCAGGGCTCTTAAGGGACTACGCCCAACGAAGTAGCCCGAAGCAAAAACCTTGTCACGCACCAAAACACCACCTCCTCTAGCATTCACCTAGCCACCTGGACTTTTCAGATTTGGTTTGGTGCCATGACCCACCATTTTGCAAAATATAGCATTTGACAACCTTACACTAGCTCAAACTGCACTATTTCACGTGTTTGCAAACAATAGGGCAGTGAGAGCACTAATCTGAGAAGGAAAAAAACTAAGAGAGGCTATTGTAGAGGGTCCCTACGCCAAGGTGTTGGATCAAACGAGACATCTCTAGGTGTCATGGAGTCCGAGTAGTCACCCGTCGAAGTTGAACGATATTTTGGTCTCAGGGCTCTTAACGGACTACGCCCGAACGAAGTAGCCCGAAGCTGAAAAAAATCCTCCTCTAGCATTCACTAGCCACCCAAACATGTCGAAGCATTAAGTTTGGTGCCACGACCCACCGTTTAAAAATATAGCATTTAACAACCTTACACTGGCTCAAACTGCACTATTTCACGTGTTTGCAAAATAATAGGGCAGCGAGAGCACCGATCTGAGAAGGAAAAAAACTAAGAGAGGCTATTGTAGAGGGTCCCTACACCGAGGTTTCAGATTAGATGAGATGTCTCTCTAGGTGCCACGGAGTCCGAGTAGTCACCCGTCGAAGTTGAATGATATTTTGGTCTCAGGGCTCTTAAGGGACTACGCCCGAACGAAGTAGCCCAGAAGCAACGACCTTGTCGCGCACCAAAACACCACCTCCTCTAGTGTTCACCTAGCCACCTAGACATGTTTGACACATAGTCGGTTCGGTGCCACGACCCACCGTTTGCAAAATATAGCGTTTGACAACCTTACACTGGCTCAAACTGCACTATTTCACGCGTTTGCAAACAATAGGGCAACGAGAGCACCGATCTGGAAGGAAAAAACAAGAGAGGCTATTGTAGAGGGTCCATATGCCAAGGTTTTGGATCAGATGAGACATCTCTAGGTGCCATGAGTCCGAGTAGTCACCTGTCGAAGTTGAACGATATTTTGGTCTCAGGGCTCTTAAGGGACTACGCCCAAACGAAGTAGCCCGGAAGCAATGACCTTGTCACGCACCAAAACACCACCTCCTCTAGCATTCACCTAGCCACCCGGACATGTCATCAGTAGTTCGGTTTGGTGCCACGACCCACCGTTTGCAAAATATAGCGTTTGACAACCTTACACTGGCTCAAACTGCACTATTTCACGTGTTTACAAACAATAGGGCAGCTGAGAGCACCGATCTGAGAAGGAAAAAACTGAGAGAGGATATTGTAGAGGGTCCCTACGCCAAGGTTTTGGATCAGATGAGATGTCTCTAGGTGCCACGAGTCCGAGTAGTCACCCGTCGAAGTTGAACGATATTTTGGTCTCAGGGCTCTTAAGGGACTACGCCCGAACGAAGTAGCCGAAGCAACGACCTTGTCACGCACCAAAACACCACCTCCTCTAGCATTCACCTAGCCACCCGGATGTCATTATATTTGGTTTGGTGCCATGACCCACCACCGTTTGTAAAATATAGCATTTGACAACCTTACACTGGCTCAAACTGCACTATTTCACACGTTTGCAAACAATAGGGCAACGAGAGCACCGATCTGAGAAGGAAAAAACCGAGAGAGGATATTGTAGAGGGTCCCTACACTAAGGTGTTGGATCAAACGAGATGTCTCTAGGTGCCATGGAGTCTAAGTAGTCACCCGTCAAAGTTGAACGATATTTTGGTCTCAGGGCTCTTAAGGGACTACGCCCGAACGAAAGTAGCCCGGAAGCAACGACCTTGTTGCACACCAAAAACCACCTCCTCTAGTGTTCACCTAGCCACCTAGATGTGTTGGTGTATTCATTTTGGTGCCATGACCCACCATTTGCAAAATATAGCGTTTGACAACCTTACACTGGCTCAAATTGCACTATTTCGTGCGTTTGCAAACAATAGGGCAACGAGAGCACCGATATGAGAAGGAAAAAACTGAGAGAGGATATTGTATAGGGTCCTACGCTAAGGTGTTGATTAGACAAGATGTCTCTAGGTGCCACGAAGTCCAAGTAGTCACCTGTCGAAGTTGAACAATATTTTGGTCTCAGGGCTCTTAAGGGACTACGCCCGAACGAAGTAGCCCGAAGCAAAACCTTGTCATGCACACAAAACACTACCTCCTCTAGCATTCACCTTGCCACCCGATGTTTTGGTGCATTTGGTTCGATGCCACGACCCACCGTTTGCAAAATATAGCATTGACAACCTTACACTGGCTCAAACTACACTATTTCGCGTGTTTGCAAACAATAGGGCAGTGAGAGCACCGATCTGAGAAGGAAAAAACTGAGAGAGGCTATTGTAGAGGGTCCCTACACAAGGTGTTAGATCAGATGAGATGTCTCTAGGTGCCATAGAGTCCGAGTAGTCACCCGTCAAAGTTGAACGATATTTTGGTCTCAGGGCTCTTAAGGGACTACGCCCAAATGAAGTAGCCTAGCAGCAACGACCTTGTCACACACCAAAACAATGCCTCCTCTAGTATTCACCTAGCCATTTGGATGTGTCGGCAGTATTCGGTTTGGTGCCATGACCCACCGTTTGCAAAATATAGCATTTGACAACCTTATACTGGCTCAAATTGCACTATTTCGCACGTTTGCAAACAATAATAGGCACAACGAGAGCACCGATATGAGAAGGAAAAAACTGAGAGAGGCTATTATAGAGGGTCCCTACACCAAGGTTTCAGATCATATGAGATGTCTCTAGGTGCCACGGAGTTCGAGTAGTCACCCGTCAAGTTGAACGATATTTTGGTCTCAGGGCTCTTAAGGGACTACGCCCGAACGAAGTAGCCCGAAAGCAACGACCTTGTCACACACCAAAACACCACCTCCTCTAGCATTCACCTGGCCACCCGCATAAATGTTTGGTACATTTTTTAGTGTCACGACCCACCGTTTGCAAAATATAGCGTTTGACAACCTTACACTGGCTCAAACTGCACTATTTCATGCACGTTGCAAACAATAGGGCAGCGAGAGCACCGATCTGAGAAGGAAAAAAACTGAGAGAGGCTATTGTAGAGGGTCCCTACACCAAGGTTTTGGATCAGACAAGACATCTCTAGGTGCCACGAGTCCGAGTAGTCACCCGTCGAAGTTGAACGATATTTTGGTCTCAAGGCTCTTAAGGGACTACGCCCGAACGAAGTAGCCCGGAAGCAATGACCTTGTCACGCACCAAAACACCACCTCCTCTAGTGTTCACCTAGCCACCTAGATGTGTTGGCACATTTGGTTTGGTGCCACGACCCACCGTTTGCAAAATATAGCGTTTGACAACCTTACACTGGCTCAAACTGCACTATTTCGCGCGTTTGCAAACAATAGGGCAGCGAGAGCACCGATTAGAAGGAAAAAAAACTGAGAGAGGCTATTGTAGAGGGTCCCTACACCAAGGTTTTGGATCAGATGAGATGTCTCTAGGTGCCACGGAGTTTGAGTAGTCACCTGTCAAGTTGAAACGATATTTTGGTCTCAGGGCTCTTAAGGGACTACGCCCGAATGAAGTAGCCCGGAAGCAACGACCTTGTCACACACCAAAACAATGCCTCCTCTAACATTCACCTGGCCACCTGGACATGTCAGCACATTCATTTTCATGCCACGATGTCCAGGCATGACTTCTCACTCCTTGCCTCCGTTCATTTCCTAAGACTCAAAACATTCAATGTCACTTGTTTACCTTTCATCTCTCTTGTTCTCTTTGAACTTGCCTCTGTCCTTTTAGGTGCTTCATCATTGTCCTTGCTTTTCTCTCTTGAGTTATGTTGTTATGGTGATATCTCTCCATCCTCTACTTCCCCAGCTATGTGCTTACATGCTCATTATGTTTGCATTGTAATATGGTCATGCTCTTGGCTACCTTGAAACTTTTTACATACTTTTCATCCCTTAATGGGTATCTAATACCCTAATTATCATGCTTTGAAGATTCACAAGTATAAAGCATTCCCTTGTTATTCTAATAGTGGATTAAGTATTTGAATATAGGTCAATAATACTAAATGGAGTTGAAATGAAATGAGCCATAATTGCTAGTGAAGCAAGAACTAGTGAAAAGTGGTGAGTAAAGGTAAGTCATGTTAAAGGAATGAAATGCATTTATTCATTGTTTCTAATAGTATGGTGAGAATGTGAACATATGAATAAGATTATCAATAAAATGCTAAGGCAAGTAGCTTCAAGTTTGCATATTTGGATGGAATTTTAGAAAGAGAGTGAAGTGGCCAATCAAGTCACTTATGAAGCATGCTAAAAGAAGTGAAGGAAACAAATAAGTGAGAGCCTATGAAGGAATAAGAGGAAAATAGTTTCCATGCACGAGAAACATGAAGAAGAGAAAATAATTCTCATAATGGAGAACATAGCATGAAAGAAGAATAATGGAGGAGAAAGGAAGTGCAAAATGAAATGCTTAGAGAATAAATAGGTACTCATTCAATATGAAATGGGAAACAAGAGGAAAGTGGTGAGAAAAGGTCAAATTTCAGTTTGAGGCAAGCATGTAATGGTTGTGATCAATAAATGAAGAAAGTGAAGGAGAGAGTGAATACTTGTTGTACATGAGGAAATACAAAGGCTTGAGGAGATATTTATGACAGGATATTCAAAGCAACAAGAGACAAGTCAAGAGAAAAAAGAGTGAACAATGGAAAATAAGAAGGAGAAAGAAAGAAGTCTTGAATACATACAAGAAAATAAAAGGAAAGAGAGGATGGTAAGTCCAAGAAGAAAGAGACAAACAATGAAAATGAAAGAGAGAAGTGAATCTACTTTAAACGATAATCAAATTGAATGTTTAACTTCTTAGTTGATTGGCATATAGCACCAAATTATAAAGAGATAAGGTGTGTACATCTATTGATTCCCTTAATTTCTCTAAAACAATGTAAATGCTTCCCTTAATTTCTTAACAATTGTACCATGCAATGTTGCACCATAAGTAACGTTATATTCATATAGTTCAAGATGAACTCTACCTCGCTTATTTCTATCAATGTTCGCATTAGTTGATATGCAACAGATGAGTGTTAGCTTTAAAAGAAAAAAAAGTAATTACGTATTGCCCTTTTGTAGTTCACCTAGCATGGTTTTGCTTAATGGAATAGGTTTGCTTAACAATTGTACCATGTAGTGCTCCTGGGACATGGTTTTTTAATTTTAAATCAAACATATATATCTAGAACTAATAAATGGTTATGAAAACATACATAGAAGGATATCATACATGCAATGAAATCAAATCAAACATATAGAAGTAATATCGTTATGAAAACCAACACACATGGATATATAAGAATCAAACAAAGTGTGCTCCAAACACACGTCTCTGAAAATATGTAAGTTCATAACATGTGTACATCTTGAACTAAGTGTGTCATAATGTATATAGGACCACATGCGGTCGCAAAAGGCTATATATATATACAATGGACTATATGAAGAAACATGTTCACTAGGACCAGATGGCCCATATATATATCTATGTACATCCAGTGGACTATGAATCTACTCATGAAACATCTTCCCTCTCTTCGCCCTACTAGAAGTAGCACGTCCATGACCTGGGGATGTAGTGGAGGGAGATGCCACTACGGATTTCATCCAGTGTGGTCCTAGGCATCTCTAAGCAGGCCTGTAACCTAACCTGCACATTCATAAACAACAAGTTTTTAACACCCAAAATTTTAAAATACATTCAAAATTTAGAAACTTGTACAATTTAGTTAAAATGCATGTGAAATCTTACCGCAATGTCATGATCCCTATCAATTTGTTGTTGACGCATCGTAGGGACAACAATAGACTCACGAGGGGTAAGCTACATACAAATAATTAATTTTCAAATTAAATATTTCACATACATACAAAATTTGATATTGTAGATTTAAGTAATAAGAAATAATGAACCTCCAAAATTTAACAAATTTGAAAAATTGTACCTCAGTTAGTGGATCTGCAGATGCTATGGCAAAGATCTACAACAGCTCCACAATCTGCATATATGGAGGAGTCTCTCTGCAGTCATAAGCTATACAAAAAACATGTACAAATCAATATTAAAATCTACATGACTGCACCACATAACAGAGGTCCAAAGCATGTAATCCACGTGAACTTCCACAATTAGAAACAAAGTGTAAAGAGAAACTAACCTGCGTAAAACTCATGTGAGGCATGCCAGTAGCCTTAGTTCCCAGAGCAGATGATGACCCGCCAGGCTCCTATGTATAAAAGACAAACATATTAATATGTACAACATACACGTGAAACATTATAATAATAATCTAGTGCAATCAAATGAAATTAAAAATGTAAGTTTGTACAACTTGAAACTTACGTTTGAAACACGCCCAATCACAAAGAGATAGCATGTCGATGCTGGGATGTTTCCTTCACTGGCTCTTGCTATTTAAAATAAAATAAAAATTAGTTTTTTACATGTATGTACATGACGTACAATCAAATACATATATATTAAAATCTCAAACATGTGAATTAAACTATGTGTGTGTGTGTATATATATATATATATATATATATATATATATATATATATTTGAATATTTATTTGAAATTTACATGTGAAAGACCAATATCAGTGGCACCAGCCCAAAAACATCCCCAACATCTCATCTATAGAAAAGAAATCATGTGAACCAGTAAATGATGTCTCACCCAAGAAGTGCATACGGCACCACATGATCCACAGTGGTGTGGTGCGCTAGAACTAACACCTCCACCAACATCACCGATGCAATCCGGGTCACTATGCTAGGTCGAGTGTCGTGAGCTCCTCAATGCATGCAGTGTGTCAATCTCCACAACCTCCTTCACTGTAGGAGGGATAACTGAAGGCAAGTGGGGGTTTTGGGGCATGGGGGATCCTTGGTTGACCTATGCGTGCACCAGGTCTACTCTGTACAGAGCCACCTCCTCGACCAAAAAAGTCAAAAGTCAAAATAATTTGGGACCTCATTAAGCACGAACTCGCAATATAATTTCTTCAAAAAATAAAGAGGAACCTCATTGTTGTTGCATGGTGGATAATCAAAAACCATCCACCATCGGTCCCAAAAATTGTTTTTGATTCGATCATCGTGGCACCAATGGATTGGGAACCGTTTGCAAGTAACTATAGGGGATTGGTTCTCGGGTTAGTAAATAATGCACAAATGAGGTCTTTTCCAATTCTTTTATCTTTTACGGCCACATGGGATAATTTATCCACATACCACCGCCTACAATCACCTTTAAAGGTATTCCATCTATGTATTTGGTTGGTTGCGGAGTCGACTTCGCCAATCAATGTTTGCAATGTGTTGGCTAAAGTCATGAGGGATGGATTTGTGGCATGATTTTGTCTTATAGTCTGAATAAGGTTCTCAATGACAATTTTATTTTCTCGATTATTCCAATGATATTATCTTGTGTTCCCGCTGGTTCAAGTGGGGGACAAGGATCCACAGGAGGTGGATCTATGTTTGAGGAGGGTTTTGAGGAATGTTCGAGAGGGTTTTGAGAAATGTTTTGACGTTTTGCACGATTTCAAGCTTGTCGACCAACCGAGAGTACAAGAAAATTATATATAAACAAACATTTCAAAAAACCCATGAAAATGCAATAAAATAACCTAAAATGCAAAAAAATGATTAAAATCGGGGGCTTACCTCCTCATCTTGGTGGCATGGTTGAATCTATCGCGATCCAAAGTCCGATGAGCAATTTTGAGGTGGTATTCAAAGCTCGAGTGAAAAATGTCTAGGAGAAATCGTGGTTTGAAATGAAAAATGGGGAAAATGAGGACTCGTGGGACTACTTTTTTGTCTCAGAGTTCCGCGATCGCAGCTTTCTAAAGTTCGATTTTATTGCGAACTCGAACTTCAAGAACCACGATCGCAGTTCCTAAATTTCGAGTTTTTATGTCCATGGAATTGTCCACCAACTTCATGCACTTACCCCATAGTAAGAGAACAATGTGTGGAGTGATAAATGACACGTGAGGATTTTAAACTTATAAAGGACATGAAAAGGTATACTTATATATTTTTACGTCCCTAGTCATCGATAAGTACACCATGTGAGTGGTATTTCTAGTTTTCTAACTCGAAAATTGAAACTAAAATTTGTCAAATATCTTGGCCTTAATGAGGATATTTGTGATAGATAAGAATTAAATGGTGGGATAAACATAGCGAACATTTCTTATTGCAACACACATGGTGTGCAATATGTAGTATTAATAGGCATTACTAATGTTACCATGACAAATGTTTGCATGGGACATTGATGAACAACATGGTAAATTTTAGTGGTGATTCTTCACTAATTCATGAATATTTACATTTTTAAAATTTGTATTTAGCGATTTTGAGGAGTTGTATGGAGAACCATTTCACCTAAAATTTTAGGATACACGTTATTTTTGTGAGTCGACTTTCCTCTACCTTGAAACACCAATTGAGAACATTCACCAATTATAATCTTCATTATAGTATGAAATTAATGTAATATTGGAGTAGTTTATGTGCAACCAGCTTATATGCATGCACAAATTCCCGACTATTAGGTGTCTATACACGCAACTACCCAAATGAATTTGTAGAAGGCGTCGACCATGCAGACGCCTATTTTCATATCGCAATCGGGTGGTGCATGCATAGACGCATACATGCATGCATGGGTTATTAGGGCTAGAAGATCAAAAAGTCTCATTCATTTTTAAGTGGGAAGCTACTATATTATAGTGGAACACATTCAAGTGAAGAAATGCAGGGTTTGAAGGAAAATGGTTAGCATTCTTTCTTCATCCATGAAAACACTTTATCTCAATTGTGTTATCTTCATTATAGTATGAAATTAATGTAATGTTAGATCTATGTCATGTATAGTTTAGATTCATTTTTATTTTCTCTGTGAAGTCTTATATCATTTGATATGGTGACTAGATGTTACCCTCGTTCATATTTGGGAAGTTTCAATTACAAATTTATTTGTGTTCATAGTCACATGGTAGTATATGTAGTCACCCAGTAGTATATGCACTCGCCCAATAGTTATTTTATATAGACAACTCGTCAAATCGCACTTGTAGACACATACTTACTCGGATTCTCAATGCAGTGCACATCTGTGCCTTTTTCGGTTTCTCCCCGCAACCTTCCCTAGCATGCCTTTTCTAGGATAAATTATTCAACTACATCACAAAATACATTTTTCTCATATTCACCATCAACACGAAATCCATTTTTCTAAATTTTCCAAAAAATACAAGTTGTATTTTGGTACGGGTTCTTAAAATTTACCTTGATGGTACAACAAAAATCACCTTATTTTATAAGTTTTTCATATAACTCAAAGTATGATGTAGATTTATAATTGATTCACTCATGTAATATCATGTTATACACATTATAGAGGTGATGGAAAGGAACACTCTTAATTGTCATCTCGTATATTCAAGGTCCTACATGCCTACACATCAAAGGTATTTGTTGCATACAAGAAATATACTTTTTGTACGTAAACAATATTTTAAGTCGGGAGGGAAGTCGTTAATGACGTCATTAAAAGAAAAATTAAGAATGTATATTATTGTGAAGCTTTTTTTTCCATTGAATATTAAACCTAAATCATTGTTGTAAAAGTTTCATAATTTTTTCAAATTTCACACACATCCCATTATATATTTACAATTTTCATAATGTTTTTTTAAAAATTGAAAACATCCCTATTGACAATTTTGGCCCCCAGGAAAAATTAGCCAACCCGGGCCCACACCAGCCCGGGAAAGTGAAAAATGGGTAAAATATGATGATTCCAAAGGATTCCCCATACACCTTACATTCAAGCCTCCAACTCGGGAAAATTCCAAAAATCCCTAAAAGGGGCTTTAGAAAATTAAAAAAACCTCATTTTGCCCTCAACACCAACCGAGATAAAAACAACTCGATGAGCTACTCGGTGAGCTAGCAGAGGTGCATTGGGGGAATTCAAATGGACGGGTCACCGAGTAGCTTGAAAATATACTCAAGGTGAGCCGAGTTAGAAAGGATTATGTCAAGTTTGTAACAGAGATGATGACGATTCACGGGAGCTCGTCTGGGAGATAGCTTCGAGCCAAAATGACTCAAGCAAATGGTGATCTGGAGGCTCGACCATGAGGTCAAAGATGCTGCAGAAATCCCAAATTCTTGGGGTGAGTGGAGCGAAATGGGGCCGACTCAGCCATGTGGATCACGAGCTCACAAGGAGGGAAGGACAAAGGGTTGAGTTCCTCGAGCTCACCTGGTGTATGCATTAGTGGGTGACATGCACACAAGGAAGGAGATATCTTGTAGAAGAATCGCGGGACATGGAGCCACCAAAGGTAAAGAAAAAGGGCTTGGGTGGTGGGTAAGTGCACGAATTTGGTGGACAATTCTGTGGACATAAAGACCTGAAATTCAAGAACCACGATCACGGTTCCGAATTCCGTGTTCGAAATTACTCAACCTACAAACCATGATCATGGTTTAGAACCGTGCTCGTGGTTTAGAACCACGAGCGCAGTTATAAACCGTGATCATGGAACTCTGAGACAAAAATTAGCAGTCCCGCAACTCCTTATTTTCCCCATTTTTCATTTCAAACCGTGATTTTTACTAGACGTTTTTCACTCGAGCTTTGAATACCACCTCAAAATTGCTTATCGGACTTCTGGATAGCGATAGATTCAACCATGCCACCAAGACGAGGAGGTAAGCCCCCGATTTTAATCATTTTTTTTTCATTTTACATTTTTTTTACATTTTAGGTTATTTTTGCATTTTCATGGGTTTTCTGAAATGTTTGTTTATGTATACAATTTTCTTGTTTTATCACTCGGTACGACAAGCTTGAAATCATGCAAACCATCAAAACATTCCTCAAAACCCACCAAACATTCCTCAAAACCCTCCGAGCATTCCTCAAAACCCTCCTCCAAACATAGATATGCCTCTTGTGGCTCTTTCTATCCCCACTGAGCCAACAAGAACACAAGATAATATCATTAGAATAATTTGAGAAAATAAAATTGTCATTGAGAACCTAATTCAGACTATAAGACAAAATCATGCTGAAATGCATCTCGCATGACTTTAGCCAATACATTGCAAACATTGATTGGTGAAGTCAAGTCTCGCAACCAACCAAATACATAGATGGAATACCTTTAGAGGTGACTGTAGGTGGTGGTATGCGGATAAACTATCCCATGCAGCCAGTAAAAGACAAAAAAATGGAAAAGACCTCATTTGTGCATTATTTACCGACCCTAGAACCAATGCCCCCATGATTACTTGCAAATGGTTCCCAATCCATTGGTGCCATGATGACCGAATCAAAAACAATTTTTGGGACCGATTGTGGATGGTTTTTTATTATCCACCATGCAACAACAATGAGGTTCCTCTTTATTTTTAAATAAATTATATCATGAGTTCGTTCTCAATAAGGTCCCAATATATTTTGACTTTTCTGACTTTTTGGTCAAGGAGGTGGCTCTGCAGAGAGTAAACTGGTGCACGCATAGGTCAGCCTAGGATCCCTCATGCCCCAAAACCCTCACTGCCTTTATTTATCCCTCCTACAGTGAAGGATGTTGTGGAGATTGATACATTGCATGCATTGAGGGAGCTCACCGACACTCGACCCAAGATATCACCCGTTGCATCTAGGTGATGTTGGTGGAGGCACCAGTTCTAGCACACCACACCACTTGTGGGTCATGTGGTGTTGTATGCACTGCAAGTGAGACATCATTTGCTATTTCATAGGATTTCTTTTCTCTAGATGAGATGTTGGGGATGTTTTGGGAACTGTGCCACTTGTTATTGGTCTTTCACGAGTAAATTTCAAATAAATATAAATAATATATATATATATATATATATATATATATATATATATATCAATAGTTTAATTCATATATATCTGTGTGTGTGTGTGTGATTTTACGTCATGTACATACATGTAAAAACTAATTTTTATTTTATTTTAAATAGCAAGAGTTGGTGAAGGAAACATCTGGCGTCGACATGCTAGCTACTTGGGCATGTTTCAAATGTAAGTTTCAAGTTGTACAAACTTACATTTTTAATTTCATTTGATTGCACTAGATTATTATTATAATGTTTCACGTGTATGTTGTACATATTAATATGTTTCTCTTTTATACACAGGAGCCTGGCGGGTCATCATCTGCTCTGGGAACTGAGGCTACTAGCACGCCTCACATGAGTTTTACGTAGGTTAGTAAATCTCTTTACACTTTGTTTCTAATTACTGAAGTTCACGTGGATTACATGCTTTGGACCTCTGTTATGTGGTGCACAGTCATGTAGATTTTAATATTGATTTGTACATGTTTTTTGTATAGCTTATGACTGCTAGAGAGACTCCTCCATATATGCGCAGATGTGGAGCTCGCAGAGATACTTTGCCATAGCATCTGTAGATCCACTAACTGAGGTACAATTTTTCAAATTTGTTAAATTTTGGAGGTTCATTATTTCTTATTACTTAAATCTACAATATCAAATTTTGTATGTATGTGAAATATTTAATTTGAAAATTAATTATTTGTATGTAGCTTACCCCTCGTGAGTCTATTGTTGTCCATGCGATGCGTCAACAACAAATTGATAGGGATCATGACATTGCGTAAGATTTCACATGCATTTTAACTAAATTGTACAAGTTTCTAAATTTTGAATGTATTTTAAAATTTTGGGTGTTAAAAACTTGTTGTTTATGAATGTGCAGGTTAGGTTGCAGGCATGCTTAGAGACACCTAGGACCACATGGATGAAATCCGTAGTGGCATCTCCCTCCACTACATCCCTAGGTCATGGATGTGCTACTTCTAGTAGGGTGAAGAGAGGGAAGATGTTTCATGAGTAGATTCATAGTCCACCTGGATGTACATAGATATATATATGGGCCATCTGGTCCTAGTGAACATGTTTCTTCATATAGTCCATTGTATATATATAGCCTTTACGACCGCATGTGGTCCCATATGTACATTATGACACACTTAGTTTGAGATGTACACATACATTATGAACTTATGTATATATTTTCAGAGACGTGCGTCTAGAGCACACTTTGTTTGATTCTTATATATCCATGTGTGTTGGTTTTCATAACGATAAATCGAACTATATGTTTGATTTGATTTCATTGCATGTATGATATCCTTCTATGTATGTTTTCATAACCATTTAAATTAGTTCTCGATACATGTGTTTGATTTAAATATTTAATAATGTCTTCTTGTATTTGGATTGAGATGAAATTTTTTCAATACATCGGTATTTTCATATGGTTTCTGTTCAAATTTCAAGTGTTTTCGATCTCTAGAATTGCAAGGATCTAAAAAGGCAAGTTTTTTCTCTGAAATTTTAAATGGGATGCTATAAAAAATTAGGGTACCAATGGAAAATATTTTTAGATCATCTTCAAGGAGTTCATGAGTAGAAGTTACGGGAAAAATTGGAGGGGAAATGGAGCAAAAATGAAGGAGATATGAGCAAAAATGTGATTTTTGCAATAGGGTTTCTTGAAAATTTAGTTGCATAACTAAATACTAACAGCAATGAAGGAAAAGGAAATATTAAAAATGGATTAAAAAATGGCTAATCGTATGTTTATACATACCTCTTAACATTAACCTAGCTAACTCACCTTCTAACTCATCCTTGACCATTCTGGATTAACCCAGGTTACATGGCATGACAGGGTAGGGTTACAAGCCTTAAGTGACAAAGGGACTTAAAGGGGTGATAATGTGAGAAGGGGTTAAGTATTAATGAGAGGGGGAAACATAATCAAGTTGGCGCACCGAGGAACCGAATAACTAGTGAGAATGTTACAAGCCTTAAGTGACAAAAGGGAGAGATTTCATGTGGTGGTGCATTCTGATGTCCCAAGTTGAAAAGGGTAAAAATTTGACAGTAAGCCCTTATTAGTATTCTTAGGTTCCACCCATCGCATGAAGAATCCTCCTCTAATGAAGAATCAACTCATGTCTTCCTCCGCAAAATATCTTGAATGATGAGGCTTTTCCATAGACCATCTTGTTGAATCTGGAAACTACAAATGAAACTTTCTCATCTTCCAAGATGTTCACATGCTCCAATGTGTTGAGTCAATTCTTAGGAATGGCATTGATATTTCCACATTGACTAAAATATTTTTCATTTAACTCTTCATAGGATTCTAGAGATATAACCTATGATCTCTACAAGGGCTGAACTAAAGTATTGACTATTGAAGGAAAGGGTCACAAATATTTTCTTGAACCAATTCTTAAAATTTGAATCCTGAAGATTCTTCATGTGGAATTATTCTCCCTGAGAGGAGTACCAAGCTCATGCATTCTTGTGCCAAGATCTTCCAAAAATTTGATACATTCTCCTCATGGGATTCAAAATCATAAATGGCTTCTTTTAGAGCATCAAACCTCTAGGTGATGGTATGGGACAAAATGTCATACAAGTTCTCTGAGTCAGATGAAAACACACCTGATCTCACCAAGGAATGAGAATCAAAATTATTCATCTCACTCGCAAATGGGAGATTATTTTCCCAATGGAATTTCTCTTTCTTGATCTCAACTCTATTCCTATTGATTTTCAAAAATATGACCAAGAACAATCTAAACAAAGAGATAATCTCAGGAAATAGATCATGTTCCCTTTTTCAAGGATCATGCTCACCCAATGGTCACATGTCCTTCTTTACAGTATGAATGCTTGATCTTGCTTGATGGACTAGGGGGTTGAAGTTTCAGATGGGAGACATTGCTTCAATTTGAGGCAGAGATGATTAATCTCATGCAATCAATGATGGCACTTATGAATAAAAGGTCCTCACACATGTGTTCCCTTAATTGTTTGATGATTTACTTATACTTTTAATTATGTGTCTAGTGATTTGTGATGAAGAATCCTATTACAATGCAAAAATAATGAGCATGTAAGCTCATAGGCAAAGCAGCAGAGGATGGAGAGAGATCACCACAAAAACATAGCTCAAGAGAGAAAAGCAAGGACATTGATGAAGTAGGTCTAAGAAGACAGAGGCAAGTCCAAAGAGAACAAGAGAGATGGAAGGTAAACAAGTGACATTGAATGTTTTGAGTCCTAGGAAATGAACGGAGGAAAGGAGTGAGAAGTCATGCCTCAGGATGTCATGGCACCGAACCAACTATGCCGGCACATCTGGGTGGCCAGGTGAATGCTAGAGGTGGTGGTGTTTTGGTGCGTGACAATGTCGTTGCTTCCATGCTACTTCATTTGGGCGTAGTCCCTTAAGAGCCCTGAGACCAAAATATCGTTCAACTTCGACGGGTGACTACTCGGACTCCGTGGCACCTAGATATGCCTTGTCTAATCTGACACCTCAGCGTAGGGACCCTCTATAAAAGCCTCTTTCAGTTTTTTCCTTCTCATTTCGGTGCTCTTGTTTCCCTATTGTTTGTAAACGCGTAAAATAGTGTAGTTGGAGCCAGTGTAAAGGTCACAAACGCTATATTTTGCAAACGGTGGGTCATGGCACCGAACCGACTACACCGACACGTCCGGGTGGCCAGTGAATGCTAGAGGAGGTGGTGTTTCGATGCGCAACAAGGTCATTGCTTCCGAGCTACTTCGTTCGAGCGTAGTCCCTTAAGAGCCCTGAGACCAAAATATCGTTCAACTTCGACGAGTGACTACTCAAACTCCGTGGCACCTAGATACACCTCATTTGATCTAAAACCTCAGCGTAGGGACCCTCTACAAAAGCCTCTCTCAGTTTTTTCCTTCTCATTTCGATGCTCTCATGGCCCTATTGTTTGCAAACGTGCGAAATAGTGCAGTTGAAGCCAGTGATTGGTTTTCAAACGCTATATTTGTAACACCCTGATTTTGTAAGTTATCTTGGTGAATATTTTTCATACTGTTATAGCTGCTGAAATGAAGGCAAACATGTTAAGATATATTCTGATCTTAAAGGAATGTGTTGCTAACTTGGATTCTTGCATGCTGTAATTTATTGCATAGGACAGCAGTTATTGTTGCTTGTGTGTTTGCTGATGTGACGAAAAATTGTCGTATACTTGCTAAACTCTCTTTGCTGATTGACAGCACACCTTGAATCAATTCCATTGATCCAAAGTATGCTGTGGTATTCTTGTGATTGCTTTGTCGATTTACTCTTGAACCGAACCGGAGGTTGATATAAATGTGCAGCGCCTGATTGCAGGTATGAGCAGCTGGCACGTAAATGCCAACGACAAAGGTTCGATTCTTGAACCCTGTACTGTCGAACTTAAGACCTCGTGAGGCAGGAAACGTCTGGACACGGGTGGCTTTGGCATGTGAAACAAGGGACGAAACGTCCTGCACAACATTGACATGAGTGTCAGTTGGAAGACTGGATGGAGGTTGATTAGTGTTAGTGGTTAGAAGGAATTAAATCCTAAGCTAATCCTAAGTTCTATCATACATCCTAAACTACTATCCTAAGTGGATTTTTAAATTATAAAAAAAAAAAAAAGGGAAATAAACCTAAGTCCTATTAACCTAAAACTAAACTATGACCTAGGTTGAATAACTAATATACATCCTAAACTAATCCTAACCTAAAGGGGGCGCGCAGACCCTTGGAGGGAGAGGATAAGGATGAAGGGGTGTTTAATGGCATTAAATGAGAGTCCATACGTGGACAGGCCAGTTTGGCGGGGGCAGGTAAGTGGCGGAGGTATTTAGTTGGACATGGAGCTAAATTTGGTTTTGCATGTGAAATTTAAAATTTGGAGTTCGCCAACTCAAGTTGGCAGTGGCGTGGGAAGTTGGGAAAAAGCCAGAGCCTTTAATGCATTAAATTTTCTTGGTCCTCGCGACCAGCTCGCCTTGGAAGGCGTAGGAGGGAAATGTTGATTGTTTATTGTGTCGATTCGGATTTTGTGAAGTTGCTCTGCATTTGGTTTTTTTGTTTGGTTCAGTCGAACCAGTTTCTTTGGGTTTATCACTGTTCTTTGGAAAATTGGAGGTTGTTGCTGAGCCTGAAGAGGAAAGGATTGTTGGAAAGCTCGTGTTGTCGCCGAGGAAGGAAATATCTTCGGCAAACGCAGTTTTCTTCGAGTTTTGGAAAAGAAATTGCAGGCATGTTAAGCCCTTCTCTTTAAAAATACTTGCTTTGTTTAAACGTCTCATTAAAACAACCCTGCTCTTGGGTTTTGGGTTTATGTGATTGTTGATGAGTTGATACGATTTGGATTTAGTCGATTCTTGCTGTCATTTTTGGAAATGATAGGTAAAATCATTCTGGTTGTTGTGTTTAAACTGTCTTTGCATTTTCTTTGAGTGGAATATCTCCATGCTGTGTTGGTTTGTTTGGCAGTTTGGAGAATAACGTTTTGGGTATTTTTCTCTGTTAATGGTTATATTTACAAAAAAGACAGCGGATGTGTTGTTCTCATCACTGTATAATCATTCTCTTGTTTTACGAACTTGAATGATGAAGTCTGAATAGACAATAGGAGCTGTCTTTCAGTGTCGAGCAATTGTTCTTTGATATATGAACTTCTGTGATAATACTGTACTGGATGTGCGAGTTGTATGAAGTCGTATTCTCTACTGAAATTTCTTTTAAAAAGGAAATAGATCCTTTCTCTTTCTGCTGTGTTTGATTATGATGGATACGGCATTTGGGTTTTGTATGATCATACGAATTTGATTTGAGGGAAGAAATGGTAATACGTTTTTGCTGTCCCTTTTTCTTGCTTAAAGAAATAGACGAATATGGTTGAGTATTCGTGGGAGTTGGAAAAGAAATAGTTTTTCCTTCTGAACTTATAATGAATTATATTGTTTTCTTCTTTGAGAAAGTAGGATGATTAGTTGTGGTTATTGATGTTGTTTGGTCTACCGTTCGGACTGTAGACACGATTAAAAATCTTGGCTTTGCATTCCTGAGCAATGAATGAATATTTATGTACTGTACTTCTTCTTGCCTTGGAGGAAAGATGATTTGTTATGTCTTTGCAAAAATGCATTTTAATTTGATTTGCTGTGCAAGGAGGAAATGCTTGGGAAGTTGTATTGCTATTGGACCTGTTTTGATTATACTTTGTTGTGCATCTGATATCCTATGCGGGTTTTTAATAATAAGGGTATTATTGTATGAAAATCACATTTTTGGGTTCTGTACATCATTGTGAATAGAAGAATGGATTCGGGTAGAAACATTTATTGGTAAGGAATTCTTCTTCTGTCTGCTGTTTTGATTTGGTAAAATCAGTAGTTGGATGGTTTATTGAACTTGTAAGTTCAGTCTGAATAGAGAACAGTGGCATTTAAATCGTTTCCTAAGTGCTGTGTATTTCTGTATAAACGGAATTTTGAATGTTTCGTGTGGTCTTCTGATCTTTGCACGGTCATTTAGAAGAAATGAAATCAGCATGAATAGTTCTTGTTGAGTTGAAGAAAATGGTTGTTTTCTTATATGAATAGTTATAGAACGAATTCTTCTCTTTTGTTGTCTGAATTCTGGAAATAGCATTGAAGTCTTACTGTGCATTATGATTGGACTTGCTGTAGGTAACAACGCAATGAATAAATTTTATTTTGAACGGAATGCGTTCATAGAATTAGAAAATCATGTGAATAATTGATTGCATGATTGTATAACTGTTTATCTGGTTTAAATACAATGAACGAATGATGGTTTCTTCTAAACGGTAAATACATAGTATGCAACCTTATACTATTTGATCTATGATAAACACGATGATGTACTAACCTGTTCTGGATATGCACATGAGCCTGATTTAAATGAAGTATTGATAAGGATGATAAATTCTTCCTTGTTTTCATTTAAAGCTGATTATGAATGAAATTACTCTTGCTGCCGGAAAGTGAATTCCGAATGGATTTTGTAAGTTTCACTCTGAACTGTTATCTTGATTTGTGTCTCGTTTGGATTCCATTTTTAGGACAGTCATGAGGAAGGAGATAGTAATGTGGATGAATGACTTGGAAAATGATCTTTTCTTCTTTCATACAGTTGAAAATTTGTAATCATTATTAACGAATTTTGTAGTGCTTAGATATGAGCAACTATATGCATTGTTGTTCACTTTCTCGTCTGTGCGTGATTGCTAGGAACCTAATATGATGCATGAACTGAAAGGAAAGTAATGGGTTTACATTTCAGTTAGTTTTATCCTTTGTTTTTATTATTAATGAAAGGAGTGGAAAAGATAACAGTATGTTATATCAGCAGTACGCTATTTGTATTCCTAACTTTACAAATATTGTAATTTGGAACTTGTAACGGTTATGTGGAAAATAGGACAGCAGTTCTTTGGTTGATTGTGATGGTATTTTGATGGTTCAGTTGTTATGCTGATCATTCTTTGGTGCCTATTTCTTGATTGATGTCTTACTGTCGTTTCATAAAAGCAGGGTTCTTTTATTGAGACAGTTAATTGAAGCACCTCATTTTAATGGTAAGTGCTTAATATGCTCAGTTCATTGAACTGACCCGTGCAAATAATTTTACAGATGGAATTTGATTAGAATGAAGACATGGCTGTTTTCTGATGCTTCTTGATTGGTTGAAGATGAATTGTATTTGTTTACTTTTATTCCTCTTTGAGGAATTGTAAAAAGAAGAAAGTGTATTCTTCTATCTATGAGTTGTAATGATGTTTTATGTAAACAATGCCCATTCAGTTGGATTGGCAAATGTATGGATTATGACATGAATTAATGAATACAAATACAAGTGTGATATTTTAATGACTATATCAGTTGATATTGTTGATTAAATTGGAAACATAATGTTATTCCTGATTTGGATTTATTTAATTGTCCGTGGATGGATGCTAAATGGGAATTGATATCTATTCTTACCTTATTGCAACTTTTAAGTTGAAATGTGCAATTAGTTCATACTTGGGTAAAGATGAATTCTTAATTGACATTAGAAAGGATTAGGAAGAATATGATTCCATAACTGATAGGTATTCAGGATTAGCTTGGAAGCTAAGGAATATCAATTAACTTCGGAGTAATCGAACTTCGCTTTCGAACTCCATTAATGACCTCGTATGTTAAATTCAGAATAAAGGATATGGGATAAGTATATCCATAACTAATGGACCTTAACTGTGTAAGGTTAAGGAAAATAAATGAATACATTTATTGGGAATTAGACCTCGTTTAAATGACGTCTAATAACTAGAATTCTGAATTTAGTTACAGTTGGGAAAAATCTTGGTTAAGTTTAACAGGTTAAACTTATCACGTCCGTCGGTAACGGGCTGCTTAATCCAATGATTAAGAAGAGAACCAAGTAGAGAAATGCAGCCCTTCGGTACGAAGGAGAAGATGCATAGCAAGCTAAAGGACGGATTTAGTCTCTCTTAGCTATATACAACTGTAACGGGAACGAGGATAAAGGGATCAGCATGGTTGCTGAAAGTTGATTTTAAAATATTAAGATCATATCCAAATCACTTGAGCAGGATGTGTACTCTCGATGGGAGGATTCCGTAGGACATTGACATACGCCAGCTACAGCAAGGTGTCTTCATGAAGACAGGGTCTTCATGACGACACAATGTTATAGCTGACATATTACAATGCCCTCCCGAATTAAAACATCAAGAATACATAGGCTGAATGTGAAGTTCTTGACAGGGGATAGGAGTATGATCATGTATACGGAGTGACCCCGGAATACTAAAGATAACTAGACACACGGAGTCATGGGGAACGACACCGTATGTCTGCGTATCTTTAGTTACCAGGGGTGCCTTCCTATATTCGTTCATATTGCTAGTTGGAAATTAGAAATTTAAATCTGACCTTAAATCGAGAGGACTGGTAGGAACCAGGAAAGACCATTCTAGATAACAGGTGAAGTGAGGTGAAGGACGTATTCCATTGATGTGTATCACATCCAGGAATATGATCATGCAAAGCATGTGAAAATCTTTGGCCAAAGTATCGCAAGTGCTGGTTGCGTTGTCCTTATCACTTAATTTAAGATGCAGGATGTCAGATGAATATCAGTAACAAATATTCAGATAGGCTTCTTAAATGGATCACTTCGATAACCGGAAACGGTTAAGAGAACTGGTATATATATTATACTATACATAAACGAACATGAAGGATCGGTTGTTGCCGAGTCATGAAATGAAGGATCGATGAAACTCCGAGCCATGAAAATGGAAGATCGGCAGTTCCTCGAGTCATTTATAGCAGCATATAGAATCTGTTATAAGATTGAATGGCATTGAATGTGTGTTCCATATTGTAAATATGCGAACAGGGAACATTAGTTTTAAAAAGAAGTTGTGTGATCCAAACTGTGTTGTTGGGAAGAGAACAATTATTAAAACTTGAACGTGTGTTTGAATTTTATAATTCATAACAGAGAACGTTATCAAAAAAAAAAAAAAAAATTCCCTTGTTCTAGTATCTTAAAATAGGGATGTTACAATATTTTACAAACGGTGGGTCATGGCACCGAACCGATCAAGCATGGACACATCCAGGTGGCTAGGTGAATGCTAGAGGAGGCAAGTTTTGATGCGCGACAAGGTCGTTGCTTCCAAGCTACTTCGTTCGGGCGTAGTCCCTTAAGAGCCCTGAGACCAAAATATTGTTCAACTTCAACGGGTGACTACTCAGACTCCGTGGCACCTAGAGATGCCCACCTGATCCAATACCTCGGCATAGGACCCTCTACAAAAATTATCTCTCGGTTTTTTCCTTCTCATTTCAGTGCTCTCGCTACCCTATTGTTTGCAAACGTGTGAAATAGTGTAGTTGGAGACAGTGATTGGTTGTCAAATGCTATATTTTGCAAATGGTGGGTCGTGGCACCGAATCGACTATGCTTGCACGCGTTGGTGGCCAGTGAATGCTAGAGGAGGTGGTGTTTTGGTGCGCGATAAGGTTGTTGCTTCCCGAGTGCTACTTTGTTTGGGCATATTCCCTTAAGAGCCCCGAGACCAAAATATCGTTCAACTTCGACGGTGACTACTCTCGACTCGTGGCACCTAGAGATGTATCGTCTCATCCGACACCTCAGCCGTAAGGACCCTCTATAAAATTCTCTCTCTATTTTTCCTTCTCATTTCGAGTGCTCTCGCTGCCTATTGTTTGCAAAACGCATGAAATAGTGCAGGCAAGGGCTGGATCCAGGTGTAAGGTTGTGAGAAGCAAACGCTATATTTTACAAACGGTGGGTTATGGCACTAAACGTAATGTCTCGTTTCATCGCCCCTAGTCCTTGACCCGCCAACCCCGCATGCTTCAAGCCTAGGAGGCTGGTGTGTGTGTGCTTTTGTTGACCGTGTCCAAGTCGCAGGTGAAGATTTTTCACCTTCCCTCTCCTTCTTGCCTTTCGAGTCATTGTCGACACCCCAAACTGTGGACCCCGTAGCGTCATGGACGGTTATACGGTTAAAGGAAAATTTGGTTCTCGGCTCTTCGAGTTTGTCGGGTCGTCGACATTAATAGGATTAATAATTATTATCATTATTTTAAGCCGTAAAATCATAATAATAATGTTTGTAATAATATTATAATTTATATTGTCGATCTGTGCTTATTATTGTATTACTCTTTGTTGACGGGCTATGATTAATAAATTTTGCGTTATTTTTATTATTAATAAATTTGTGTTATCTTTGTTAATGTGCGATCATTATTATTCGTACTTATTGTTATTCTACTTCGTTTTAGGGTTTTATGATGTTTTTAGATCAAAACAAACAAAAAGATATAGATAAATAAATTTAAAAGAAATTAAAAATAAAATCAAAAAGCCCGTAAAGGGGTGGATTAGGGCAAAACCCTTCCCACATTTTAGAAATGCAAGCCTGCAATGCATTGGGTTAGGAGGTTGGGTGGCTGGTTTGGGGGCGCAGAGATCTGCACACAAAAATGAGTCTCACAAACTTGACCTTGGAAACTTTCAAGCAAATTCAATGATTCATGCAAAGCCAGACTCCACAACCGTTTCAACATCCTCCCAGGCCGCGCCACACACCCCTGCGTGGGAAAAACGAGCACATTGGAGAGGGGGTTTGTCAAATGTTGTTGCAGTCACAAATGCCTTGGGGACAGAGTATGGGCGCTCATCAAAGCAAATGGAGGAGGATTTCTGCCTGTTTTCTTGTCACTTTGCCCGATCCTCCCAGCCGCATCCGCACTGCATGTGTGGGCTCCCAGAAATAAAAAAAATAGATTAACTTTGTCGAGATGTTACGATTCAAGTGCCCTAGTAGATTCATATGTAAAAACGTGGAAGCATGCAAACTGCTCGCCTAATCTAGCTGCGTGGAAAAAATGTAGTTCCATGGACTGCAATGATTTCGGGATATGCACAAATGCATTTGTTGAAAAGGCCTTTGAAACTTCCAAGCAAATGTATTTAGTGCCCAGTTTGGCACGTATGCAAAATGTGAAGGCATACACAACTCATGCGAACTGTTTGACAAAATACCTGAAAGATATGTGGCCTCCTGGACGGCAATGATAGCAGGTATGCAAAAAAAGATGGGTCTGTTAAAAATATGTTGAACTGTTTGATAGAATGCCTCAAAGAAATGTTGTCTCATGGAATGCCATGATGGCAGCATATGCACAAAATGGATGTGAAGAAAAGGCCTGTGATTTGTTTGGCAGAATGCCTCAAAAGATGTGGTCTTCTGGAACATACCCTGACCATGTAAATTTTGAGGTTCATTATTTCTTATTACTTAAATCTACAATATCAAATTTTGTATGTATGTGAAATATTTAATTTGAAAATCAATTATTTGTATGTAGCTTACCCCTCGTGAGTCTATTGTTGTCCATGCGATGCGTCAACAACAAATTGATAGGGATCATCACATTGCAGTAAGATTTCACATGCATTTTAACTAAATTGTATAAGTTTCTAAATTTTGAATGTATTTTAAAATTTTGGGTGTTAAAAACTTGTTGTTTATGAATGTGCGAGTTAGGTTGCGGGCATGCTTAGAGACACCTAGGAACACATGGATGAAATCAGTAGCGAATCTCCCTCCACTACATCCCTAGGTCACGGATGTGCTACTTCTAGTAGGGTGAAGAGAGGGAAGATGTTTCATGAGTAGATTCATAGTCCACCTGGATGTATATAGATATATATATGGGCCATCTGGTCCTAGTGAACATGTTTCTTCATATAGTCCATTGTATATATATAGCCTTTTACGACCGCATGTGGTCCCATATGTACATTATGACACACTTAGTTTGAGATGTACACATACATTATGAACTTATGTATATATTTTCAGAGACGTGTGTCTAGAGCACACTTTGTTTGATTCTTATATATCCATGTGTGTTGGTTTTCATAACGATAAATCTGAACTATATGTTTGATTTGATTTCATTGCATGTATGATATCCTTCTATGTATGTTTTCATAACCATTTAAATTAGTTCTCGATACATGTGTTTGATTTAAATATTTAATCATGTCTTCTTGTATTTGGATTGAGATGAAATTTTTCAATAGATCGGTATTTTCATATGGTTTCTGCTTTAAATTTCAAGTGTTTTCGATCTCTAGAATTGCCAAGGATCTAAAAAGGCAAGATTTTTCTCCGAAATTTTAAATGGGATGCTATAAAAAATTAGGGTACCAATGGAAAATATTTTTAGATCATCTTAAAGGAGTTCATGAGTCGAAGTTACGGGAAAAATTGGGGGAAATGGAGCAAAAATGAAAGAGATATGAGCAAAAATGTGATTTTTGCAATAGGGTTTCTTGAAAATTTAGTTGCATAACTAAATACTAGCAGCAATGAAGGAAAAGGAAATATTAAAAATGGATTAAAAAATGGCTAAGTGTATGTTTATACATACCTCTTAACATTAACCTAGCTAACTCACCTTCTAACTCATCCTTGACCATTATGGATTAACTCGGTTTACATGGCATGACAGGGGTAGGGTTACAAGCCTTAAGTGACAAAGGGACTTAAAGGGGTGATAATGTGAGAAGGGGTTAAGTATTAATGAGAGGGGCATAATCAAGTTGGTGTACTTGAGGAATTGAATAACTAGTGAGAATGTTACAAGCCTTAAGTGATGAAAGGGAGAGATTTCATGTGGTGGTGCATTCTCGATGTCCCAAGTCAAAAGGGTAAAAATTTGACAGAAGCCCTTATTAGTATTCTTAGGTTCCACCCATCGCATGAAGAATCCTCCTCTAATGAAGAATCAACTCATGTCTTCCTCCGTGAAAATATCTTGAATGATGAGGCTTTTCCATAGACCATCTTGTTGAATCTGGAAACTACAAATGAAACTTTCTCATCTTCCAAGATGTTCACATGCTCCAATGTGTTGAGTCAATTCTCAGGAATGGCATTGATATTTCCACATTGACTAAAATATTTTTCATTTAACTCTTCATAGGATTCTAGAGATATAACCTATGATCTCTACAAGGGCTGAACTAAAGTATTGACTATTGAAGGAAAGGGTCACAAATATTTTCTTGAACCAATTCTTAAAATTTGAATCCTGAAGATTTTTCATGTGGAATTATTCTCCCTGAGAGGAGTACCAAGCTCATGCATTCTTGTGTCAAGATCTTCCAAAAATTTGATACATTCTCCTCATTGGATTCAAAATCATAAATGGCTTCTTTTAGAGCATCAAACCTCTAGGTGATGGTATGGGACAAAATGTCATAGAAGTTCTCGAGTCGATGAAAACACACCTGATTTCACCAAGGAATGAGAATCAAAATTATTCATCTCACTCACAAATGGGAGATTATTTTCCCAATGGAATTTCTCTTTCTTGATCTCAACTCTATTCCTATTGATTTTCAAAAATATGACCAAGAACAATCTAAACAAAGAGATAATCTCAGGAAATAGATCATGTTCCCTTTTTCAAGGATCATGCTCACCCAATGGTCACATGTCCTTCTTTGCAGTATGAATGCTTGATCTTGCTTGATGGACTGGGGGGTTGAAGTTTCAGATGGACATTGCTTCAATTTGAGGCAGAGATGATTAATCTCATGCAATCAATGATGGCACTTATGAATAAAAGGTCCTCACACATGTGTTCCCTTAATTTTTGATGATTTACTTGTACTTTTAATTATGTGTCTAGTGATCTGTGATGAAGAATCCTATTACAATGCAAAAATAATGAGCATGTAAGCACATAGCTGGGGTAGCAGAGGATGGAGAGAGATCACCACAAAAACATAGCTCAAGAGAGCAAAGCAAGGACAGTGATGAAGTAGGTCTAAGAGGACAGAGGCAAGTCCAAAGAGAACAAGAGAGATGGAAGGTAAACAAGTGACATTGAATGTTTTGAGTCCTAGGAAATGAACGGAGGCGAGGAGTGAGAAGTCATGCCTCAGGACATCATGGCACTAAACCAACTACATCGGCATGTCCGGGTGGCTAGGTGAATGCTAGAGGAGGTGTTGTTTTGGTGCACGACAAGGTCGTTGCTTCCGGGCTACTTCATTCGGGCATAGTCTCTTAAGAGCCCTGAGACCAAAATATCGTTCAACTTCGACGGGTGACTACTCGAGACGCAGTGGCACCTGGAGATGCCTCATCTAATCTAACACCTCAAAGCATAGGAACCCTCTAAAAATCCTCTCTCGTTTTTTCCTTCTCATTTCGGTGCTCTCGTTGCCCTATTGTTTGTAAACACGTAAAATAGTGTAGTTGGAGTCAGTGTAAGGTTGTCAAACGCTATATTTTGCAAACGGTGGGTCGTGGCACCAAACCGACTACTTCGGCATGTCTTGGTGGCTAGGTGAATGCTATAGGAGGTGGTGTTTTGGTGCATGACAAGGTCATTGCTTTTGGGCTACTTCGTTCGGGCGTAGTCCCTTAAGAGCCCTGAGACCAAAATATCGTTCAACTTCGACGAGTGACTCTTTAGACTCCATGGTACCTAGATACACCTTATCTAATCTTGAAACCTTAGCATAGGGACCCTCTACAAAATCCTCTCTCAATTTTTTCCTTCTCATTTTGGTGCTCTTGTTGCCCTATTGTTTGCAAACGCACGAAATAGTGCAGTTGGAGCCAATGATTGGTTGTCAAACACTATATTTTACAAACGGTGGGTCATGGCACCAAATCGAACTTGCGCACCGACACATACGTGTGCTAGGTGAATGCTAGAGGAGGTGGTTTTTCGGTGCGTGACAAGGTCATTGCTTAGGCTACTTCACTTCGTTCGGGCGTAGTCCCTTAAGAGCCCCGAGACCAAAATATCGCTCAACTTTGACGGTGACTACTTAGACTCCATGGAACCTAGAGATGCCCCATTTGATCGATACCTCGGCATAGGGACCCTCTAAAAATCCTCTCTCAGTTTTTTCCTTCTCATTTCGGTGCTCTCGCTGCCCTATTGTTTGCAAACACATGAAATAGTGCAGTTGGAGCCAGTGATTGGTTGTCAAACGCTATATTTTGTAAATGGTGGGTCATGGCACCGAACCGACTGTGCCGACACGTCCGGGTGGCTAGGTGAATGCTAGAGGAGGTGGTGTTTTTGTGGGTGATAAGGTCATTACTTCCGGCTACTTTGTTTGGGCATATTCCCTTAAGAGCCTTGAGACCAAAATATCGTTCAACTTCGACGGTGACTACTCAAACTCTGTGGTACCTAGAGATTTATCATCTCATCTGACACCTTGGCATAGGGACCCTCTACAAAACCCTCTTACTCATTTCCTCTCTCAAACGCGTGAAATAGTGCAGTTAGAGCCAGTGTAAGGTTGTCAAATGTTATATTTTACAAACGGTGGGTCGTGGCACTAAACCAACTACTCCGGGACATCTAGGTGGCTAGGTGAATGCTATGGGAGGTGGTGTTTCAAAGGCATGACAAAGTCATTGCTTCCGGCTACTTCGTTGGGCGTAGTCCCTTAAGAGCCCCGAGACCAAAATATCATTCAACTTTGACGGTGACTACTTGAACTCCATGGCACCTAGAGACGTCTCATCTCATCCAACACCTCAGCATTGGGACCCTCTAAAAATCCTCTCTCAATTTTTCCTTCTCATTTCGGTGCTCACGCCCTATTGTTTGCAAACGCGCGAAATAGTGCGGTTAGAGCCGATGATTGGTTGTGAAACACTATATTTTGCAAATGGTGGGTCATAACACCAAACTAACTACGCTGGCACATCTAGGTGACCAATTTAACGCTAGAGGAGGTGGTTTTTCGGTGCGCGACAAGGTCATTGCTTCCGGGCTACTTCGTTCGGGCATAGTCCCTTTAAGAGCCCTGAGACCAAAATATCATTCAACTTCGATGAGTGACTACTCGGACTTCGTGGCACCTAGAGATGTCTCATCTAATCTAACACCTCAGCGTAGGGACCCTCTACAAAATCCTCTCTTGGTTTTTTCCTTCTCATTTCGGTGCTCTCGTTGCCCTATTGTTTGTAAATGCGCGAAATAGTGCAATTGGAGCCAGTGATTGGTTGTCAAATGCTATATTTTACAAATGGTGGGTCGTGGCACCGAACCAACTACACCGACACGTTTGGGTGGCTAGGTGAATGCTAGAGGAGGTGGTGTTTCAATACGCAACAAGGTCATTTCTTCCGGGCTACTTTGTTCGGGCGTAGTCCCTTAAGATCCCTGAGACCAAAATATCGTTCAATTTCGACTTGTGACTACTCAGACTCCGTGGCACCTAGAGATGCCTTGTCTAATCTAACACCTCGGCATAGGGACCCTCTACAAAATCCTCTCTTAGTTTTTTCCTTCTCATTTCGGTGCTCTCGTTGCCCTATTGTTTGTAAATGCGTGAAAAAGTGTAGTTGAAGCTAGTGTAAGGTTGTCAAACGCTATATTTTGCAAATGGTGGGTCATGGCACCAAACCGACCGTGCTTGACACATCCAGTGGCCAGTGAACACTACAAGAGGTGGTGTTTTGGTGCGCGACAAGGTCGTTGCTTCCGGCCGCTTTGTTGCCTAGTCCCTTAAGAGCCCTGAGACCAAAATATCGTTCAACTTCGACGGGTGACTACTCAAACTCCATCGCACCTAGAGACATCTCATCTAATCCAACACCTTGGCATAGAGACTCTCTACAAAACCCTCTCTCGGTTTTTTCCTTCTCATTTCGGTGCTCTCGCTGCCCTATTGTTTGCAAACACGTGAAATAGTGTAGTTGGAGCCAGTGTAAGGTTGTCAAACACTATATTTTACAAACGGTGGGTCATGGCACCGAACCAACTGTGTCGGCATGTCCGGGTGGCTAGGTGAACACTAGAGGAGGTGGTGTTTTAGTGCGCGACAAGGTCGTTGCTTCCGGCTACTTCGTTCGAGGCATAGTCCCTTAAGAGCCCTGAGACCAAAATATCATTCAACTTCGATGGGACTACTCGGACTCCGTGGCACCTAGAGATGTCTCATCTGATCCAACACCTCAGCGTAGGGACTCTCTACAATATCATCTCTCTCGATTTTTCCTTCTCAGATCGGTGCACACGCGTAGGTATGGTCTTGTAAACACTTGGGAGGAGTCATTTTCAAAATTTACAACTTTTTCAAAATTTACAACTTTGTCAAAATTTACAACTTTTTCAAAATTTACAACTTTTTCAAACAATGAAAGCTTCTCTTAGCTTCGAGAATTTAAAATTCTCTACTAACAGTGCCAACCACGTGAAGGTGGAAGCTTTTCTGGCACCACTAACCTAAACATAAAAGTGTTAGTCAAAGAAATTTAAGTTTCAAATCAAAACCATATACTATCTATATATACAAAATACACAAATTTAAAATAAAATATATTCAAACTTAAATCTAGATCTTTAAACTAACAAATTTATATATATATTGAAAAGAAATTATATATACTAGACATGAGCATTGTAAATTCATTCCAATGAACCATCAGGATCGGATCTACTCGAATAGCAGACAAGATTGCTTCATGATCTGACTCTCGAACCTTCCAAAGAATCTTGTTATTAGGCCTTCCCGATATCTATACAAACTGAATATTTGTCGCTAAAATTAGATGTGAATATAAGAGTAGGTTCATGTGTGTGTCAAAGTATTCAAACACCCAAACATAGGAGTTTTTAATGGATACCATCAAGCCAAGTTCCAATAACTACCACTGACCCTGTAGGATACTCAATATCTTTGCCATCTATAATAGGAGAAGTCAACTTCTTTCTTTCCTTGATGTAATGACATAAGAAATAGTTTGTTCCTTCTTCATTGTCTTCTGTCGCAATTACTACAAACACATGTCCTACAAAAAAAAAAGGTTGAACAACTCAAATTTAAATTACATATTAAAATTTCAATGGACATAACTCAATACAAAAATTAAATAAATAACCATAAATACCTTGTCGCACCAAAATTGAAATTTTGTCAAAATCCTTGGATGTTGCAACTTCAAATGTAGAAAAAAGTTGTAATGCTTGTGGAGGTTGATAACTAGGAAGCGGAGTTAGAGGCCTACAAATCCATCCATCCACCCATTCTTTTGAATCACACTCAAGCAGGTGACCAATTCGATACAAGATGCACAAAAACATGTCAATTTTTGTCCATACAGCCCACAAGTAGCATATGAGCTACAAAATGAGTGCATATCACTGGACCCAGAGAGTGTCATACAATCCTCGTAGTTAGCAATTTGTTGTTACTCTCTATCAACGTAAAATATCTCGCGAACTATGAAATTTTCTTGAGAACCTCGGGCCATGTTGTCGGTACACCATTCCATTATGCTCTTTGCATCTTTTAATTTAGCACCATGTTTGTACTTCAACTCTTCTCTTGCAAGATCTTTTTCACACATGCCCCGCACCGTCATGCTCTCCTTTTCCATGTCCAACCTCAGTGAAACTCCAAATATGTTGTACACCCATCTTGACGTGCATTCTGCTCATCCAATAAAACATTCATGCATTCTTAAACTGAGACGTGTAATTATCTAACCATATATAATGTTGTTTGAAGTGGATGTCCCTATTAGAAAAGTTTCCATAAAATAACTGGAAACACCCTTGCACAAATTCAAGAGAATGAGTATGATCATCACTGATATAAAAGTGGTACTCTCTTTAAAAATTTCGATCATTCTCTGTATTGTCAGGAGAATGTAGAAATGTTATATGCACAAAAATGGCAACTTGTACTGAGTTGTAATATTGCGATTGAACCTCCATTTGTGGTTGCAATGTGTAATTCTCTGTAAAATCGACCACTGAAACAATAGTACCAATAGGAAATGTGTCTTTTCATAGCTTGAATTGTTCATCCAACCATCAAGCTCTATGTGTATGCCTCGCATACTCATAAACAATTTCATCCTTAAATTTTCTCAAAAATTGGAAAATAGACATTTGTTCTGTAACTAGCTCACACCGTTTAGACTCTTTTCCATCTTTCAACTAGTATGCAATTGATTTTTATATTTATCAAACTCAACTAAACTATGTCCTATTGTACCTTTTTAATTTTCTCATGGATGTAACTTTCTAATTTAGGTAATCTACCACATTTACTACAACTTCCATCTAAACAATACTAACTATAAAAAATTGTCAAACTTCTTTTCACAAAATATAGTAGGAATGAAATCCTGGAAGATATTGGTGGAACTTGAACACCACATTCCGATAACATAGTTTCAGAATGAAAATTAGAATGAATACGTAAAAATTTAGCATAATGCATCGCAAATTCAACATGTTGCCTACAACAAGTGGTGCGAGCGTGGTTGATTTTCACATAGAATGGTTTCAACATTTCAAAAAAATGTTGACTAATTTTAATTTCTAGATTCTCTTGTTCAAACTTACGAAAAAATTGAGTTTGAGTCATATCTAAGAAATACTTTGGATGTGGTTCACGATTAGTAGAACCAACTCTCTGTTTTATAACATCTCTTGTATTAGGTGAAACTCTAGTGTTATCATGCCAAAATTTAATAACTTCTCTTATAGCATCAGAATTATTTTTGTCCTTATGCGGTGCTCTAGCAAAAAGGCCCAAAAATCGGCATTATTGAGTGATTGAAGGATATTACGTCTTTCAATTGCTTTCATCATATTTTTTTGATTAACTTGCAACATTCGACTTGTTTGTGTAGTCAAATTTTTTTATTGATTCACTTACAACACTAGTAGCAAGTACACGACGTCTGACAATATTACTATCCCTAGTGAGTCTCTTGACACCAACAGTGTGATATACATCATGAAGGTTTTCAATAATTGTAGAGGTTTGACCACGTATATTAGATGTCATTAATCCTAAGATGTTTAATGTAGGTCTTATTTTAATCAATTTAATCAAACTAACCAACAACTGACATCTTTGGGAATCATTTAAAATTTCAAAATGATTATCCCAAATTTCAGTGGCTTTTCTTCTGATTTGTCATTCAGAATGTTTGTCAGACATTGGTTTCAAAATGTTTTCATCAATTTCAATAAAAAAATTAGGTTTCTTACGTAAAATCCTAGCAAGTGTTTTTGTCAAATTTTACTTGTCTACAGTTTCAACATGAATTTCCTTATTCACATTTTCATTGTCTCCTTCAATTTCAACATTTGCTACATCATGAGTATTTAATTCTTCTTCAACATTGACAGTAAAAACATCTTCATCATGAGTATTTAATTCAACTTCAACATTGACAATAGAAACATTACTTGGTTCTTCATTGCTTACAATAGTTGGGGTTGAAGATGAACCTCTTCTTGATTCACGAAGTTTCCACATTCACTCAACATTTTGAATTTTGTTGGCCTCTAATTCGTTTGGTGTTTTTTTACTTAATGACTTCCTTTTTGACTTCGTTTCTTGTCTCCCATAATGTTTTGCTTCCGTGATAAGAAAAACGTGCGTAAAAGATAGAATTTTGCGAATAATTCATACAAAGTAAGGTCAAAAGTAAAAATCACATGGTAATTCAGACATTGGGATGTGTGTAAATATGATTTATGAACCACGTGAATGCGCTTTATAAACAGCAATCACGGTTTATAAAACGCACTCACGGTTTGTGTTAAAAACCATGATCGCGCTTTATAAACCACAATCCCATATCCATCTTCCAAACCTAAGCCTCGGAAATCTTTGTTTTTCCCCAACCAAAGCTATGAAAGGTCATTATGAAGTGTAAAAGGTCAAAAACCTCAAATTTGCTCTTCCAAAGACTTGAACCATGCCAAAAACTTAAAACATTTCACAAAAATGGTGTCATCGCGTAGGGGATACTTGTTAGCTTAGTAGAAATATTGATTTTAAAGTGAATAGAATAAGATAAATACCATTTTATAATTTTTTACTAATAATAGGTCTTTAAGATATTTTTTCTCATGAATGTTTATGTCTACATTTAAGACTATAACTTTTGTTTCACTTATCAAAATATGATAAAACTTATGCCATCCCAAGCGTGGACAATTCTATACACATTAAAATATATATATATTTGATTTCGATATTTTTGGATATAGTTATGGTGGGCAAACGGAAAGCGCTCCGTTTTCTAAATATTTTCAAACCACTTTCACGTAAAAAATCATTAAAAAAATATTGCTCAAAAAAATACAAAATAAAATCCATCCTAAGATAGACAACTACATCTAATGTTTCACCAAAGGAAAAAAACAACAAGATTTGGTCATCCAAAATGCGGGCAAACAGACTACAATCTTATAAGTTTTTTCAAAAAAAAACTAAGTCATATAATTTTAAGTGTTTAATATAGCTAAACTTGTCGTTTTTTTTTTTTAAATTAGTATTTTAGAAACTAGATTTTCAATGCTACAATTCATATTTATATAAATTTTTCTAATTTAGAGTGCACGTATAGCTAATAATCCCTACAAGTTGAGATTTTGCTATTTTTTACAATATGACGTCCACAAATGACCCTATATTTGTCCATCAACTTCCCGCAACACATGAGGTCAAATGTCAAATGGTCACGGCAATAGGCTAGGTAAGGTCATTAGGTCAAACAACACAGGTAATGGTGTCGCAAGGTATAGCGAACACATGAAAGATCAACAACGATGGGCTAGGTATATAAGAGTGAGGTCGCGACATGGGTAAGGCCGAGGTAGGGGTAAAATAATGAGGCTTCAACAATTGACGAGGTGAGGTTAAAGAAGGGGGAGGGCCAACACGGAAGGTAAAGTGGTCTAGGTAGATAGGTCATAACATAAGTAAGGCCGAGGTAGGGGTAAAATAAGGAGACGCCAATCGGCTAACAAGGTGAGGTTAAAGAAGGTGGAGGGCCAGAGAAGAAGGGAAAGTGGTCCAGGTAGGTGTAGGGGAGGCAAAAGAAAAAGAGGTAAGGAAAATGAAGTCAATGTGAGGGTAATGAGTAGGTAGGGTAACCGACAAAGCCAGTCAATAAGATGAATCGATGATGATGGAGAGGAACCGATGGCGGTAGTCTAGGACATCGATGACATCGGTCAAGGGTTAACCAACGTCAATTGAGTCGGGTAGGGTATAAAAAGTAGAAAACCCACGTTTTAAAATTCATTTGTGTATTGTTAAAAAGGAGAAAAGGAAAAGAAGAGAGAAAAGAGGAAGAGGATAAAAGAGAGCATCAGAGAGCTTGGTTGGCGAGCCACATAGGCGAGATTGATTGGGCGAGAGGTGGGACCACGATATCAGGTGGATTGAGTTGATTGGTTGGAGAGTCGGAGGTGATTTGGGGATGGTAGAGGCAGGAGAGGGATCGGGTGGACCAGGGCGACGGCCGGAGGTACCTCCACGTCGACGGCAGTGGGATACGGTAAGATCAAAACCCATGTTATTGATTTGTTTGGTTAAATTGTGTAGAATAGAGGAAATATGAAGAAATGGGGTTTGGGGGAAGAATTTCAACATGGGAAAAATAGAGGGCAATGGGAATGGGGAAGGGTAGGGGGTAGGGCAAAAGGGTAATGTAGGAGCAATTAGGGGTGGAAGGAGAGATTTGGGTGGGTAGAATGACTAAGAAGGGAAAAAGTATGGTTGGGAAGTCGAGGCGGGCGGCATGACAAGGCCGACATTGGTCGAATTATGACCAACGTCAGTGGGTAGTGACCAGTCGGTCACAAGAATAGTGACCAGTGCTGGTCAAAGGGAGACTGTGGTCGGTCAGGGGATAACCGGGGTCAGTTGATGATAACCAGCATCGGTGAACCTAAGGGTAAGTTGGGACCAAAAATTAGGTTAGGTGGGGAAGGGTTAGGTGAAAGGGGAAGGGTTGAGGGTGGTTTTGGGTGAGGTTAGGGAAGATAGGTTTGGGTGAGGGTTAGGGTAGATAGGTTCGAGTAGATGGGTTTGGGTAGGTTTGGGTGAGCGTTAGGTTAGGTTAGATAGGTTAGGGTTCGTCTGCAAATGGGTTTGGGTAGGTTTGCGTGAGGGTTAGGGTAGATAGGTTCGAGTAGAAGGGTTTGGGTAGGTTTGGGTGAGGGTTAGGTTTGGGTGAGCGACAAGGCCAATGGGATGGGGGTGGGGAAAGAGATTAGGTCAAGATGTGGGGTAAAATAAGGTAAGTTAGGAAGGTATACTAATACATTGCTTTTGTGGGATGCAGGCCTAAGACGAGTGCGAGATGAGGGCCCGGTTCCGCCATTGTTATCGATGAAGACGGTGAGCACGATGCAGGTGAAGCGCGCAAAGACATTATAGAGGTGGGGCTGATAGGGGTGAGGCACTACCGGCATGTAGTCCGGGAGGTGAGTCTTATGGTTTCCCTCATCGATAGATGGGACTCAATGAACCAACACCTTCCATTTGCCGATGGGTGAGATGACGATCACCCTGGAGGACGTCTACAGATCCTGCAGTTACCCATATTGGGGGCCCAGTTTACTCTATCTCTTCAGAGGCATCTGAGGAGCAATTAGCACCCATTTTTGGTGAGGGTGTAGTAGACCTAATGTTCCATAGTGCTAGCATGAGCTATGGAGCGATGTATAGAGCTCATCCAGAGGAGATGAGGTTAGTGGTACTTTTGATGGAGGCAGTGTCTGCTTTGCACTGCCGATACAAAGGGTGGGAGATTCCTAAGGTCACTAATGGGAGTCCTGCATGACATGATGATATAACGGACACGGTTCGCATGGGAACCTACATTGTTGACGCAAGTGTATAGAGAGCTATGGGCCTACGGGTGACTGTGGAGGTTCAACATCTACTGCGTTGTACTACTACATTGTTGGGCTTACGAGCACATTGTTTGTGTTCGACCAGTGGGGATGCCTCGGGTAGATGCATTCCCACGGAGAGTTTTGAGAGTGGGGTATAGGTGGTGGGTACCAGCCATGGGAGAGGCCCGAGGTGCCAGAGCTACTCATGATGTAGCTTATTACAGGAGGTTGTTGGAGGGGTTATCCAGGGTGGAAATCATTTAGAGGTCGTATGTGGGCTTCCCTCATACAAATAGATGGCCACAGAGCTAGATGGGCTACAGATACATATGTGGATAGAGGGGAGGAGAGTGGGAGAGCATGAGCGATACCCATAGAGCGGGTTAGACATCAGTTTGGATTGGTTCAGGGTGTACCACCACCCTTCCCACAACATAGAGCGATGATCTAGAGAGACCTATGTCTCCACCATGACCCACAGTGCCAACTAGGTAGGAGGAGCAGCAAGGTAGATACACAGATTGATGATGTTGGGGTTGCAGATGGGTACAGTAGTGGTGGGTGGCACAACTAAGATCCATACCACCGAGGCCAAGGTAGCCAGACTTAGCCACCATCACAATACAGAGGGACACCCTACAGGGCAAGTGGCTACCTTGGTGATGCAGCTTGGGATTATGCAGGGCAACTCATAGGTTCAAAGGCATAGGTTGCCACATTACAGCCTAGATAGTGACGCTGCATGCTCAGGAAGGGCAGGGACAGTACCTACACAGGTGGAGGTAGGGGGAGATGGAGATGGAGAGGAGGTAGGTAGAGATGGAGGGGAGATAGCCACCCCCACAGCACATGTGCGAGCTTTACAGGCCATTTGGCCACAAAAGATAGGGGCAGGTTTACGGGTATGTAAGGCTAGTTGGCATGCGACAAGAAGACAGCACGATTACTACCCTACATGCCCAGAGCTCAACTAACTCAAGCAGCTAACACCAGGCCAACTCAGCTCTAAGAACAAAGGTCCCATTATACAGGCCCACACGGCAGTGGGAGCCACACCTCCACAGATAGTGCCCATGGCTAGGTTTAGAGATGCCCTAGGAGAGGCATAGTATTACCAGGATCATTTATTAGTTGTCGGGCTAGATGTGCCCTCCTATGCCAAGTACAGAGCACAACAGGCCTCCAATGAGAGGACTAGATCCCACACTCACAGTGTGGAGAGTACAGGGGGCCGCGAGCCTAAGGACAGGGTCGTGGTGAGGCCACTAGTGTGCAGAGGCCAACCCTAGGTGAGGGGCCATCAGTAGGAGGTGAGGCAGGTGTCGGGCCTAGACAGGTGCGACAGAGGGGTCGGGAGAGACACAGTCACATGGAGCATTCCCAACATTAGATGGGGAGACGATTGACCTACTGTGGACCGACTGCGTGCTAAGTCATTTTGTATGTATTATATATGAGACCAGCCTACGTGCTGAAGATATTTTGTATTTATTATTGTGTTGTACATGATACCGGCCTGCATGCCAAAGATTTTTGTATTGATTCATTCATTATTTTTGTATATATGAGACGACTTCGCATGCCGATGACATTTTATATTGTATATCGGCCTGTGTGCCAACATTTTTGAGATGATGGCCATGAAGAGATGGATATGTATTTTGAGATACCCGATTATGGATTTATATGATGAGATCCATAGTATTTTGTGATGTGTTGATGTGTTGATGAGATATGGATTTGTTACTTTGTATTAGATGAGATATGGGTTTGTTGGTTTGATATGGATGGAAATTAGGTGAGTTAGGCATGATGGAGTCAGTCAGTTTAGGCATGGATCGAGTCAGGTTGGTTAGGCATGGTTGAGTTAGGTTTGGCTAGGCATGGATTGAGTCAGGTTGTTAGGCATGGATCGAGTCAGGTTATAGGCATGGTTGAGTCAAGTTAGTTTAGGCATGGATGAGTCAGGTTGGTTTAGGCATGGTGGAGTCAAGTTGGTTAAGCATGGTTGAGTTAGGTTTGGCTAGGCATGGATTGAGTCGTCATTAGGCATGGATCAAGTCGGGTTATAGGCATGGTTGAGTTAGGTTGGTTTAGGCATGGTGGAATCAGGTTGGTTTAGGCATGGATTGAGTCAGTTGGTTTAGGCATGGTGGAGTTAGGTTGGTTTAGGCATGGATGTTCATTTCGGTATTTTGATAACAAATGGCAATATAAATGCATGAGATGGTGTAAAATGTGGAAAATGTTGGTTATGTATGAAAATGTGAAATAATATAAGTGGTAAAAGTTATGTGGTATATGGTTTAGATGTCGAGGTTTTTGATATGAATAGGAAATCAGGTAAAGGTGGGGGAAATGGTTAGGGTAAAGAGTGGTCGAGCTAACCTTCCAGGGCCCCATGCCCTGGAAGTGTTGCCTACATAGTCCCAATGAAAAGGGACCTCAGACAATGTAGTTTTCCCATAATCTAGGGAAAATATGAGAAGATAGAAGAATAGGTAGTGAGGTTGATAGTTAGGGTTGAGTCCAAGTCAGAGGGATGATGAGGTCAAGGTCAATTAAGGTTGGGTGGAGTATAGGTAGATAGGTAAAGGTGATTTTAGGTTGATTGAGGTGGGAGAAGAAAATCCCAAAAGACAGGTGTCGAGGTTCTAGTCCTATATAGGAAGATCAAAAGGTAATGAAGAAGAGAAAAGATAAGAGGGGGCAAGAAAGCCACCCGATTGGAAAGGATCAAATGTATGAAACACATCTATAGATAGGCTAGTGAACGTAAGACCCTAAAGACATTGCATGATTGATTACTCTAAAGGTGAAGAATAGTCACATAATCACCAAATGTTGTAGGTTCAGCAAGTCCCTTGAGGCAGTAGTGAAAAGACAACGGGTAAGGAGGTGAAGGTAATTGGGTCATAAAATAGGAAATAGAATGCCTTGGGCAATAGAGCCAAGATCACAATAGGCAAGTCCATGACAAAAAAATCTTATTTTTCTTTTTCTTTTCTCTTTTTTTTGACTTTTAGATAGACTGATCGATGCGGGAAGTCTATACACATGAGTATATGTCTCCTTGAGGTCTTCGTGAAGCTGATCAATGTGGGAAGCTTCTGAATTTTGATTTTTGAGAAAATAGTGCTCTTTTTTATAGACTGAGAGAATTGCAAGCTTTCTATAGTTGTCCTTTAAGGGAGCAGTCTACTTATAGCGGTAATTGAAGGCGGAAGATGTCCATTTGAGGGATTCATCTTTCATTATTGGAAGTTTGACTCAAGGAGTTAATCCCTTATTTTTGGAAATAATTTTTTTGGCTTTTAAGTCATGGACTAGACTATAATGAAGCATTTGCTTCTTGTTTGAGAAGGCAAGGGTGAACGACCATGGCATCTCATCTAAAAGAAGACAAAAAGTATCCATGAGAATCACACCATGTGAAGAGCCGTGGTGCACATATTTAAGATAAGCCCAAAGGGTGACGGGTAATCACATGATTCTTGTTTAGTCGTTGGAGATGAGGTGTGGAAAAGAAAAAGGTAAATGGTGCTCAAGGGAAGAGCATGAACTAGATAAATAGTGATGTAAGACTAGAAGTCAACAGTAGAATGCTCAAAGATACAAGGCATTGAGGGGCTTGGGTTCAAGCTTACCATCAAGTGAAGACAAGCGATAAGCACCTGATCCATAGCCATGGGTCACGATGTATGGTCCAAGCCAATTATGAGCAAATTTGCCCCGTTTGCTTTTTTCTGCTTTGGTTACATGTTGATTTTCATTGAGGACAAGGTCACTAACCTTGAAGGTGCGTTCTCGGACATGTTTTCATAGGCACACTTGATGCTTTTTTAGTAGACTTGGAGATGGTCGAGAGCATGAAGACAACATTCATCTAATAACTCAAGTTGTGCTAAATGGTCTTGCAAAAGTCATCATCAGTAAGCATATCTTAAAGGGAGATATGGAGAGATGGGATCTGGAATTCAAGAGGAAAAACAGCCTCGGTACCGTAGACTAGAGAAAATGGAGTGGCAGTGGTGGAGGTGCGAATACTAGTATGGTATGCCCAAAGAGCGAAAGGAATGTGCATATGCCAATCCTTCCCAGTATCATTAACCACTTTCATGAGAATTTTGTTCAGGGTTTTGTTGGTGGATTCGGCCGGCCATTGGTTTCGGGGGTAATATGGGGAGGAGAAGCTAAGCTGGATGCCGAAGGCGTCGCAAAGTTTCTGTAGAGTTTTGTTTTTGAATTGTTTGCCATTATCAGTGATAAGGCGATGTGGAACACCGAAGCGGCAAATGATGTGATGATTGATGAACTCACATATTTTCTCAGCTTTAGTGGAGAGGAGGGTACATCTTCAACCCATTTGGTGTAATATTCAGTAGCAGTGATGATCCATTGATGTCTTAGGGAAGAGTGAGGATTGATCTCTCCGATAAGATCCAAACCCCATTGAGAGCAGGGCCAAAGGTCACGAGTGACCTTTAAAGCATGACTAGGTGTGTGATGAAGATTGGCATGTTGTTGGCATTTTACACAACGCTTAACATAGTCGCAACAATCATGATTAAGGGTCGGCCAATAATAGCCTAGGCGAAGAATGTGTTTAGCAATAGTAAGGCCATTGAAGTGACCTTCGCATATGCCATCATGAACTTATTTAATGGTATAGGGGATTTTAGAGCTGGTGAGGCATCGTAAGAGAATACCATCAAAGCCACGTTTATAGAGAATGCCACCCATGATGACATAACGAGAGGCCTTTTTGAGAAAGGCACATTGTCCATTACGTGTGAGATCGGGATGCAATATAGAAAAGGCAAGGTAGTCCGTAAGTGCTTATACCAAAGGTCTTGTGTGTTTAGTGAGGCAGTTCGATGAGGCTAACACAACAAGATTTATAAGAAGGTCTCGATATGCATTTTATGGTAACAAAGATGTCTGAGTCGGTAGGTGAAGCAGGTATTTGGGAAGCAAGGCAGGCCATGGTATCCGTGAATTTATTAGTGGACCACGGAATGGTTTGAATTTTATAACAATCAAAGGTAGTAACATGATGTCGATGTAACGTTTGTATTCTTGAAGTATTTCATTATGACACTGATAAACACCATTGACTTGGTTTACTACCAGTTGAGAATCACCAAAGATATTAATGGATCTGACATCTAAGGCATAGGTAGTCATGAGACCCAATACGAGCGCTTCGTATTTAGTGATATTGTTGGTGCATTCGAAGTCAAGTTTGAATGATAAGGGCATGGGTTCACCATCAAGAGGAATGAGGATAATGCCTACACCACCCCCACGCTAAAATTTGGAACCATCGAAGAATAAGGTCATTTGGTAAGGGTCATCATCCAAAGAGAGGTTAGCAATGGATTCGTCAGGGAAATCAAAATTTGAAGATTGATTCCCAGAAAGAGGTGCATCAGCGAGCTAGTCAGCAATGGCCTGGCCCTTGATAGATTTTTGGTGGATGAATTTGAGGTCTAGGTCAATAAGGAGCATGAGCCAACGTGCGACACGTTGATTTTGGTAAGGTTTAGCATACATGAAGTGTAAGGGGTCAGTGTTGGTCACAACATAGGTTTTGTGGTTGAGTAGGTAATGGCGAAGTTTGGTGGCAACAAAAACTAAGGCTAAGAAAAGTTTTTCAGGGTGGGTGTATTAGGTTTCGTAGTCCAGAAGGGTATGGCTTATGTAATAAACTGCTTGCTCCCTATGTTGTTCGTCATGATGAGCGAGCATAGCCCCTAAAGAGTGATCGGTAGTAGAGATGTATAGGTAGAAGGGTTGGTCATCTTTAGGTGGAATGAGTATGGGTGGTTGGAGAAGGTATTGTTTTAAGGCCTCGAAAGCGTTGTGGCAGTCGTCATCCCATTTGAAAGAGACATCCTTTTTGAGAAGGTGATGAAATGGTTGACAACGGTCAAATAATTGTGAAATGAAACGGCGAATGGACTGTAATTTACCTTACGAGCTACATAGTTGTTTAAGGTTAGTGGGTGGAGGCATTTCTAGAATGGCCTTGACTTTAGTAAGGTAAACTTCTATACCATGTAGGAAACAATAAATCCCGGAGATTTCCTAAGAGAACTATGAAGATGCACTTTTAGGTCAAGGTGGAAACAATATTTAATGAGGCGCTTAAAGATGGTTTTAAGGATGACGAGGTGCTCGGTGCGACGTTTAGATTTGCGAGAAGATCATCTACACAATATTCTAATATACGGTGCATAATGTCATGGAAAATGTAGGTCATAGCCCACTGATAGGTGGCACCAGCGTTTTTAAGGCCGAAAGGCATGACTCGATAGCAAAAGGTCCCCCAAGGGGTAATGAATGTGGTTGGTTTTGTGTTGATCCTCTAGAGCGAAGAAAGATTTGTTTATAACCCGAGAAACCATCCATAAGTAATAACATCTCATGGCTAGTGGTAAGGTCAACCAACTAGTCAATACTAAGCAAAGGAAAATCATCTTTTGGGAAAGCAAGGTTGAGATCACGAAATCGGTGCAAATATTTAAGTCCCCTGTCACCTTAGTGACAGGGACAATGTTAGAAATCCATTGAGGTAATCGATGGGTAAGATGAAGGAAACTGAGAGAAGGCGTTGAAGTTCTTCTTTGATAAGAAGAGCAATGCGAGGGTGCATTTTCCTCAACTTTTGTTTTACGGGTTTGGCATCGGGAATGGTTACGATATTGTGGACCATAATAGTGGGATCAATGTAAAGCATGTCATCATAGGACCAAGTGAAAGCATGGCTATGAGTTTTAAGAAAAGAAGTGAGGGCTTCTTGTTTAGCAAAGATCTAGAGATTGGCCAATCTTGAGAATGTGGGGTCGTCCTGAGTGTGGATGTTGACTTTTATAGTTGATCCATTCAACATTGTTTGTGTCTCATAAGGTAACGACCGGTGGATATAAGAGTCTTCGAACCAAGGTAGGTGAGTATGGACTCATCATCCCGACATTGAACGACATTAATAGAAGTATTATCGTCCCATATCATGTCGTGATACAATAAAGGAAGAGAGGAAGGAGCCTCGCCATCGTGGTGATAGGTCAAATGCCCCAAGGAAATGGTATTTATGAAAAAAAAAGGTATGAGGGATACATTCAAGATCCATCGACTCTGTTGGTGAAGGTGGTGAAGGTGAGGTAGGTGAAGGAGGAGAGGGTCAATATCTTCAATGAGTTCAATATGGGGCTTTTTGGAAGGTAGTTTGGTAAAACCAATTCCACTATGATCATTTTATTTATGCGTGGTACATGAAATAACAAAGTGTGACACCCTTGCTCATAAAGGCCAAAGCTGAAACCTTTCCAGGCACAATGGTGTAGGAAAGTGTGAGCGAAGTAGTGATTGGTAAGTGACTGAAGGTCAACCGAAAAAGGTCGGAGTTTGTGATGGTGGTTCAAGTGTGTAGGTGGAAGTATCGAGTCCCCCATAGGTAAGATGGAGTACGGAAGTGGGGAGGACCATAAAGGAGACACTCGCCATGCGGTGATCATAGTGAGGATGTTGGTGAAGGTTTCCATACTCTTGGGGAGTAAGGAATGTATTGACATTATACAGTGATACTCCCCATAGTGAGGCGTTGAAAAACACCTTCCAAGGGATCATTGGTTAATATATCGCTGGCTGGAATGGAGGAAGTGTTAGAAGTTAGATCGAAAGAGGTGTTGGTTAGTTAGGAAGGCGATGTGTGATCGTGTAGAAGCACAACAAAGGTGGGAATAGAATATTTGGGCAAAGGTGAGGTTGCAACAACACTGGTGGATGGGGTCATGTGTGAAGAGGATGTAGGTAGGGAGGTAGACATCTTAACAAGTACAAGGACATCATTGGGCCGTTAAAGCATGTTGCAGGTTTTAAAAGGTGATGGGTCAGCTAGAATGGTATAGGAACGTCCTTCGTGTTCAAACTTTACACATCGGTGAAAAGTAGAAGGAACACAACCCATGGCACAAATCCAAGGTCTTGCCGAGCAACAAATTGTACTGAAACTCCCCTTCCAAAATGTAGAACAACTCAGGAATAGTACGGGGACCCACACGAACGTGGAGGATGATAGTGCTGAGTGTAGAGGTGATAGTGTCGTTGAATGAATGCTCAACATGACTGGATGTTTATTCATGCAGTTGTTGGGTATGTGCATTTGTTCGAATGCATGAGAGGAGATGATGTTAATGCTAGCACCCCCATTGATCATAACACGTTGGATGCATATATTATCAATATAGATGGAGATGAAAAGTGCAAGATCTGGGTCATCAGTTTGGTGGGGGACAATTTCGTCATCCGAGAAACTAAGGATAGAAACTTGGTGAATAGGTGGAGGTGCGGAGGTAGATGGAAATTTGGTGAGAGAAGCGACATGATGAGGTGTGATAATAGATGCTATAGGTGTGGGGTCATTAGGTAAAACCTCAATAGATTGAAGGACCTCCATGAGAGCTTGATGATGTGACTCTAAGGTTTGGATGAGGTCGTATAAGGACATTTTGAGGGGAGATTGGTGTAGTTGTTTGAGCATGGTGCGATGTGTGACGCCATTAGAAATGGGGTATATGGGGCCACAGATAGTTATCTTAGGTATGGGTGTAGATGGTATGTTGGGTATAGGATTGGTTGGTGGGTCAGCTGCCTTTTCTTTGCCCTTCTACGCACATGTAGTGATGTGTACCATGTTGATTTGAGGAGTTGGAAAATGGAGAAGGTGTGGGGTGAGTGGTATAATGACACGACGAGAAAAAACCTACTGGAGGAGAAAAACCCTGTGAGGTGAGTTGGGCACAACGACATTTGGGTGGAGGCATGGCAAGTTCTCTGATGCGAACCATGTTAATTTTGAATTTTAGAGATGGAAAGGAAGGTTGTGGTGGTGAAGATGGAGGTTATGGTATAGGTGTAGGAGGAAGGTGTGAAGAAGGTGGTGAGGGTGAAATAGGTTCATCATCTAGGAGGTCATCGTCATCAAAATTGGGGTCAGAAGGACATAATTGAATGAGGGCAGCCTTTAGACCCTTACAGTTCTCAACATCATGTCCTGGCACACGATGGTAAGCACAAATTTTAGTATCATCAAACCCTTCCGGTTTAGGTTTAAGAGGGTCATAAGGTCTAAGAGGAGGGAGGGTGATAGCAGAGCTTTCCAGGAGGTTAGCCAAGATGGTGGTGTATGATCCTACCAGCGGATCACAATGCAAAGTGAAAGTAGGTTTGGTTGGAAGATTGGGTAGTTGTGGTGGTAGTCAAGGTGATGCAGTCTTGGGTTTGGGTTGTACTTTCTTTGGTGTAGGTGTAGCAACAAAAAGAGGGGTAGGTTTAACCACCTCTTTGGAAATTAACGGTTTTTTTTATTGTTGGTGTTTTTTCTTAGGTAGAGGTGTAGGGGGAGCACGTGATGCAGATGGCAAGGCAGATGGTGGGAGAGGACGAGTGACCCAAGGGGACAACTGAGGTGCAACGGTAGGTGTTGGTCGAGGTCGAGAGGGAGGTACAGGTGAGGTGGAAGAAAATGTCATGGGTAGTGAAGGAAGTATAGAAGGTAATGGTGGTATAGGTGGCAAAGAAGTTATAGATGGTGATGAAGGATGTAAGGTTCACCTAGGTAGAGTTGCAGGCTATGGTAAAGGGGTCAAGGGAATTTTAGGTTTACCCTGGAGAGAGTAGATTTTGTTAAGGTAGAGGGGTGAGGTCCCAAGATGGATGGTAAGGGTGAAGGTGATAAAGGTGTGGTTGGTGAGGTCGGTGCATGCAGATTAGAAGGTTGGGTTTTCCATTTAGGTTGAGGGATTGGTTCAATAGGTATAGGGAAGATGTGGTCAAGTGTATCTTGATAGGAGGATGTGCAAGGTTTGATGTGGGTGTGACCCCTAGAACACTAGTGGGTTTAGATACAAGAGATGGTGTTGGAACACGTCGGCTAGCAGGTAGAGAGGCGGGTATAGATGATGATGATGTAATAGAAGATGTATCGAGAGTTATGTTCATGTGCAGTTTGGGTTGTTGAAACTTCTTCAGATAAATGGTAGAAGTGTCGGTGGAAGATGATTGCATTTGGGTCGAGACCGAGGAGTAAGAGATGCCCCCAAAGTGAAGCCCTATCAACATAGTCCAGGCAGTCAGCCAAACGTGAGAATGGCACTGTGTTAGGTGAGGTAGGTGTGGAGCGAGTGGTGATTCCTATAAAATGTGTCTGAGAAATAGGGAATTCACTGGCTTCATCCTCTATAGGTAAGAGAGCCAAAAGTAGGTCCGCATGATCTTGGGTAGCTGATGGAGAGTGGTCACCGAGTGGTAACGACAAATCTATTGGATCCTGAATAGGTGGAGAAGGTGATGGGTACTCCTCTGTGGGTGGAGGAGGTATAATTGGTAGTGATTCATTGGGTAGGGAAGCTGAAGGGGAAATGATATTAGTGCTAACGAGAGACTCCTCCGCAGTGTACGGGGAGGTGAAGGGATTTCCTCTATGGGTAGAGGAACGGATAAAGTAGGTTCCCGCGTGGGTAGAGGATTTCGGGCTAGGATTTCATCGATGGAGGGGATAGGAGATAGTTGGAAATCAAGTGGTAAGTCGATAAAGATAAATGTACCTCTCGTGTATTACTTATGTTATGTGAGGCATCACCAATTTGATCCTTAGATGGGGAATGGTTAGGGAATGGTTTCTTGAATATATGAAGGTCTTGATTGGCGGTGCATTAGGGTTATCCAGACTAACTTGCCACTCTCGAGCATTCCCGAACAATGTTTTAAAGGTGATACAATTGCTTTGTCACTATGACCATTTACACGGTGATAATTCTGACAGTAGTCATTTTCCTTGTACTCAACCCGGTATGGTATGGGCGAGAGGGGTCAAAACCAATATGTGGTTTGATAGAGGAAGGGTGATGGCATTAACTTTAATAAGATTTTCTAAAATGCATGAATATGGTTCCCCAATTGAGGTATATTTTGTTTGTTCACGTCCGAATTGGAAGGCTTGGACCGGTGATGATTGGATGAAGGTTTAGCATGATTGGATGGATGGGCAAGGCTAGCCTTAAGTACCATTGCGTTGGCAATTCCTTGGCTTTGGAATAACTCGTCTGAGGTTTCGAGGAAGAGGAAGTATCGTGTGATTTAAACAAGGATTTTTTGTTTCGTAATTATATCTTCTTCTCTTCGATGGCACAAATTTTGAGCTTACGTGCCATGGTGAAAGCCTCATCGAATGTTTGGAAGGTTTGCACCTGTAAGGTAGGTGAGATATGTCTAGCACAGGCTCATGTGAAGAGCTCTATGAGTTTAGTTTGTGGTAATTGGAAAGTGAGTTGGTTGATTAGGCTACACCAACAAGTGACAAAATCTGTGATAGATTCGTCATCATATTGACGCGTGGAGTAAAGATCGGTCATGGTAACCTTCTTGACGACATTAATCGAAAAATGATCCAAGAAGGCTTGGGCTATTTGGTTAAATGAGAAGATGGAATGTCTAGGTAATCCACTATACCACCAATGTTGGACCAGTTAGGGACATGGGAAAGGTTCACAAAAGCAAAGCATCATCATGGGCAATTAAGTAACACCCATGTTTGAAAGATCGCAAATGCTACTTGTGGGTCTTCCTTACTATTAAAGCGGTTAAAATTAGGCATCTCCTAGTGTATGGGATATGGGTGAATGGGAATGGATGGGTGAATAGGCTCATTACAAATCTTTTCATAGGTGAGAGAATTGTAAGAGCCGGAAACAGATGCTTCTAATGTTTGCATCTTTTCCATCATTAACTTGATAAAGTCATTGTTAGGTTGTGAAGATTGGGTACCCCTCGAGTGAAAGGAGGTTGTTGTGGGACATATGAAGAATAGGACATTCCAGAATATGGTGGTGTCGAATAAGGAGGCGGGAATTGAGAGACAGACATAGAGGGTATATACCCGCATCAATGACCAATGATAAACAGAGGCTAGGCGGTAGTAGTAGGTATGTGAGGGTGGGACACTCGTAGTGACCCCGATAGAGATGGAAGGTAGAGATTGAGGAATAGAAAGGACAACATTTTGAAATGGGGTAGAGGTTAACACACCAAGGGTGGTAGCATTACATCTGATATATATGAGACAATAGGTGTGGATTATGCTACTATGTTTTGGGTGGTGGATGAAGGTATGGTGGAGACTACGGGTGTAATAGAGGTAGCAGATATGATCACAAGTCGGCGTGGGACCTAGCTGCGACACAACTAGGGATAAAACAGGTGAGGTCACCATGGTAGGAGGTGGAGCCGAGGCAGAAGTGATCATTAGGGATGGAGATAAGGATACGGGCATGCCATAGATCAATTGACCCAAGGCATCTTGAGTGGAGGCATGGGTGAGGTAGTGGCTCAAAGCAGCGGGATTCTGATCCAGGAGTCGTGCAAACTCTGTGTCACCTGTAGGAATGGTGATAGGTTGATTGGGATCCATGGATGATGAGATGGAAGGTGGTGAAGGACTAGGTGACGAAGGGCTAGGTGGAGTAGCAGGACTTGACTAGCATCAAATACGAGGGTGCTCGCCGACTACGGTTCAACACCATGTGGGTAGGAAATGATTTGGTGGGATCAGTATTATGTCCGAATGGCACGAACAAAACGAGAACTAGGAAAATGGTCAACGGGAATGAATTAGGTCGGTAGTGAATCTGTAAAATAAACACAGGGTGATCTTGGTTCGTAAACTGATGCCGATTAGGCTTAACTCGATGTCGTTCACTATGAAAAACCAATAGTCTGTTAAATGATGGTCCCAGACTTGACAATTTTCACATAGGATGAGACGTAAGATGACTGTGATTGAAGTAATGACAATATGGAAGGTTATAGGAGCCTTTTACAACTCAGAAGTGAAATAGGTGTCTTTTGGATAGGTATCCAAGAAGACTTCAGACCGACGCCATTAGGTTAAACTGATGCCGTTACAGTAAATCGTGAGCTTGCCATTCTTGTGAAATTGAAATAGAGAATAAGAAAGATGGTTGTGATTTAAAAATATGGTGTTGAATCAAACCCAAAAGTATGTGAATGATGTAGATGTGGTCCAGCACACTTGACATAAAGTCGAAATACACCGACTATGATTGGGAGTGTTCAAGGAAAGACAAAAATAATGATCGAGAGCTCTCACCTCAAAACGCAAATCAAGCGAGAACACTAAGAAAGAACGCTCCTAGATTGCCTATTCTATTACGTTTGTTCAAATTTATGCTATTTGTATGGACCGATCACATGAAAAGAAAAATAGAATTTCGTGGTAAGGAAGGCTTCCTATGAAGAAAGAATTCTAAAGGGTGAGGTTTCAGGAATGTTATGGTGGGGGGATTCACTCTAAAGTATGACTCGACAAAGAAGCGAGCTGGGTGCCCATTGTACCATGATCATGTGATCACCTACAGCTTCTTCCAGGTAGGATGTTGTTTAAGAATGTATGTATTTTAAATTTTTGTGTGGTTTGGTAAGACTCAGAGGAAGAGAAAAGGATAGAAGTGATTTTCTACAATTCTTTTGTCAACCATCAGCTGGTCATGACTTCCAGTGTATAGGTTGCCCTCAATTAATGTGAGCTAATGAGTTAAATCATAATGTAGTGCACTTGTTTTAAATCCAAATCGAAAGTATGATATTCATGACAACAATAGATGAACAGGAAGAGGGATGCTCTTTCACTAAAATGCAGAAAACAAGAATAAGAAGGTTTTTTTTAAATACACCAAAAGAAATGTGTCTTTCGGAGCAAGTAGAAAGAAAAGAATGTTACCAAGGAGAAAGTTTTAATGTGAATGCTACTTAGAAGGGAAACAAACACACACAATTTTTCACCTAGGAATGAAGAAAGATGCAAGGAACCCCAAATGGGTCCCACCGGCGTGCCAAAATGTTTCACCTAATTTCTTAGTTTTCTGAGAAGTACTTGACGAAACAAATAAGGTACAGGTGGTAAGAGGAATACCAGGTTTGAGATAGTTGAAGGTTGTATGTGCGTGTATCTGAATTCTGAATCAAAGTGATTATGAGACCTTCCTTTTGGCTAGGAGGAATTACCTGTATAAGAACCAAAACAAGACCACCAAAGAGAGTTAAACAAGATATGCAGTGGAATGCCTAGCATGTGCTAGATCCTGGAAGTGTGATACTTTCTAGGTGGCTATCAATCCACTATTTAAAACAATTCAATGTTTGAAACAAAGTAAATGTTGTCCTATTGTAGTTTAATATGATTTAGGCATCTCATACAAAATAATAGGCTAGATTTAATCTAACATGCTAGGCTAGGAGGAGATCTAGAGGTCAAGTAGGTTGGTATAGGTTAATCCGAGCTAACAGATAGGTTAGATACGAGATATGAAGGTCGATTAGGTATTCAAGTAGGTATATGTCGAAGAATGAGGTCAAGTTAGGTGTGGGTCACAAACAAGTGGTTATTTTGGTAGAGATTAAGCGCTACGAGACCGACCATGGTTTTATAAACCAATGATGGTTTTACTACCAACCGACGACAGTAATCGCGAGAGAGAGAACCGACGATGGTTAAGTCGGAGCCGTGGAATCACACACAACCGGGTTTTTGGAGTTTTGGGGCAAAAGTGGAGTGGATAAAAGGCGGGGATTGATCACATAGGGGGTGTAGATATGTTGCGAAGGTCTGAGACTACTGAGGAGGTCAAATAGGAAATTAGGCCAAGTGTTAAGATGATTGGGTATGGAAGGTGGCTACAATTGGAGAGAGGGAATGGACAGAGAGTAAAAGACTAGGTTCCTTTACCCCAAAGACTACAACTGATGATAAGAAAATGAAACAGATGGAAGGAGGATACTTACTCTTCTGTGAGGTACAAGTCTAAGAATAATGAAGAAGTTGTTGTGTTGGAGGATGCTGGGAAGAAAGTCTCACTGTTGTGCCAGTGTATTTGGTTGCCTTTGTTGATCACAAATCAATCTTCGTTCTATTGTCACGTCTAAAGAGATCGAATTTGAGATCGAAGTTTTCTCAAAAACCAACCCATATTACAAAGTTGTAAATGGGTCTAAATAGGCCATTTGGTCCATTCCGGTATAACCGGCATCGGTTTAGGGTGAACCGACATCGGTTTGGGCGAGATATCTCGGGTTGTTCAAAAGTTTCCTAGGAAGTTGTTCCGCCATTTGATAAGGGTCTCTTCTTTTCCTCGGGGTGAAAACTAACCTTAGGAGGCTTTTTAAATGTGAGGTGAGGGGATGGGTCTAATGTTAGGTTTTATTTAGGACATTGGTTTAGGGTTTAGGTTAATGGGTCAAATGATGGGGGTGATTAGGTGAGGTGCATTTAATAAAGGCAATTATATTAAATAGATGTGTGAGGGTGGTGAATTAATTTAATGTAAATAATTAAATTAATATGTGTGTGGGAAAAAGGTCATTAACTTAATTAAAATAATTAAATTAATATGTATGGAGGTAAATGGCATTAATTTAATTAAAGTAATTAAATTAAAATGTGTGGGGTGCAGGAGGTAGGTGATAAAGTGTTGAGGATGAGGAAGTGATTATAGGGCTGTGCTAGGGGACCAAGGTGATTACGACACGATTTCGGTGTCTACACTAAGAGCTTAGGGAACGTAGGGGAGCCGAGGAAGTCTAGCATAATGATCGATGGCTCGACATCGAGCTAACGAATGAACTCGGCATGAAAATGAGAAGCTCGATGGCATTGCGGAGCATAACAAATGAAAGGTGGGACTAGAGGTTTTATACTTAACAGGAACTTTGTTGCATGGGGGTTCATTACCTAAGTGATATCTTATCACGTTTGTTCATATTGGGGTATTAAAAATGGCAAAAAAATTACCAATATACCGGTATGTAAATGGGGATGAAAGGGTTTAATTTTTTAGCATTTCGAATTAGGTATTGGGGTCGGGTAGAGAGGTGAGAGATGGGAGGAGAGGTGGGTGTTGGGAGGAGAGGTAGAGCAGGTTTCTCATATGTGTTTGAAGACCTCTAATCCTCTAGACAAGAACAAGATCTGGGCGTGATCTGGGCACCCATTTCAATCATTTTTGGAACCGAGCACTGGGAATTTGAAGCTTGCAAGTGGTGGTAAAGACAAACTGGCTTGGATAGAAAAATGCCCTAGATTCATTGCAGAAATGTCTACATCTTTCTACCTCTGCCAACCCATCTAGCCGGATAAAGAAGAAAAGCTCTTGACTGTTGCATGCGATCTTATGAGGTTCTTTACATCTAACGTTTTTTCAATTTTGTTTTTTCAAATCCTCAAAATTTATGTAGTAATCGCTAATAATAACTAAAACATTTTATCTTGTTGGATATTTAGTGTAAGAAATCGCCATTGTTGAGTATGTTGTTCAACCACAGTCCTAACTAAATCGGTCTAAGCCTGAAATGGATTTCTAGAGCTTGTATTGTTCTTCACACCCTTACAAACCAAATAAGGATCTCCTAACTCACCTCATCAGTGTCCTCGAGATGTATTAATGATCATTGGCTTCCCAAACTCGGCAATGAATTTAATTGCAAGTAAAACCGTGTTTTCTCTGCCTACACGACTGTGACACCCGATTGTCACAAAGTTCTCTCCACACGCAATGAAATGCTCTGATTCTTTTTGCAAATGGTTTGTGACCACTAGGCAGAGATACGTTCCAATTTTCAGAATTTTTAGATGGTTAAAACGTGTGTTAGAGGAATTTTCCTTTCCTAAACCCTAGTTATAGGGTAGCTCGACTGTGTTGGCAGAGAAGGTGAAATTCATGGTTTTTTATTGTTTTCTTTTTGATTCGAATCCTAAAGCTTTATAATCTTATCCTCACTTCCCAAATGCCTTCTATGACTTCAATATTCCTTGAACGAGCCTAAAAATCCTCTGCAGTTCAAATTCTGTTATGATTCATGCTATATCTTTACCTGGGCATTCACTGTACACGAAACAATATAGTCTCTACTCAACTAATACACGAAAGAAGAGATAGATCACAGTAGAAATATAGAGAGATCCTTTTGTATTCACTCACAATTGGACAATGCAGTCTTTCATGTGATTCCAGTGTTACACACACACACACACACCTTTGACAACACACACCATACACACACATGATCATGAATGCCGGAAACTTCTCCAAAATACACACACACTAATCCACGTAACAGTCCCTCCTTCCTAACTTTAAATTGACCTTACCTGTCCCTCGAGTTGGCTTGCTCAGAGAAGTTATACAATCATCGTAACTGTGTTCTCATGATTCTCCCACTTAGGTTAGTTACAAGAATGAAGGAAATCATTAAAAACTGAACTTTACTCATTGTTGCTAGATTTCCCATGCGTTGATGACAATGATAACAAAAAAAAAATGTAACTTGAATTAATAATCTTAATCTACTTTAACTCGTATGTTGGTATATATTGCCAAACGTAGATCTACATGGTTAACATGTATGTAAATGTAAATAAGATATTGGAAGAATAAGAACATATGTGTTTAATTTATTTGCATAATTTTCACATATTGCAACACAACATGTTATGACAAAGTTAACTTCTATTGTCTAATTCATATTAAGTAGCAAAAATGTTTTGTATCAAATGCTAAGCACAAGAAATTGTACCTTCATAGTAATCAATGCTAAAGCAGCCAACCTGCTACAAGATACATGTCTATGTTGTAAGAAAATTGGGATTTCATGATAGTCATGATATGGATTGAATATCTTCACTTCTGTGGAGGGCGATTGTTATAAGCACATAGTGGAAATAGAAAACTGCAAGAGGGATTCTTTGTATCCCCCATGTATATCCCGCACTTATAACCCTATGAGGTAATAAAATGACTTAATCATTGCTAAGTAATGACCTTTACATGAAGCATTTCTATGTTGTAGGAAAACTAGGATTCCAAGTTATTCATGATATGGATTGCATTTACCATTATTGATATAAGCATGTACTAGAAGTAGGAAATTGGAGAAGGATTCTCTATATCCCCCACTGATATCCTCAAGAAGCAATAAAGTGACTTAGTCACTGCTAGCAGTCGGAAACATTTCTATGTTTTCAAAAAACTGGAATTCCATGATAGTCATGATGTGGACTGCATATACGGGTATACTCCACTTCCTCCATAGTCCATTATTGTTATAAGAACACGTTGGAAGTATGAAAGCACAAGGGATTCTATATATCCCCCACTCATATACCCAGTGGCGGTAAAATGTCACCATACAATTTATAAAAGAACTAATATATGTGAGATGGCGTGATTTGTGTAATTCAATATAAAGGGAAGTAATTCCAATAGGATCGAGTGTCAAGCACAATGATGTAGAGCAATGTCATTCAATTTCTATTTTCGCATATAAATCATAAGATAATTAGACAAAGCAGGCTATATGTAAGGGTTATCATTGGTCAGTATGAGTGCTTGTGGGATCTATGTGGTTTGGATCAAAAAGTAAGCTTTGCATGAATGTTTTTAGAGACATTTCCTCCACAGGTACATATACTCTAGCAAACCTTAGAGTTTTCTTCTCATCTTATACTAGAGAATCTACATAGAGAAATTTGAATATTTACAAACTTTTGGATTTGTATAAAAATATAAAGAGACTTTTAGTGGGGAAATGATTGCATGAATTATTATATTTTCAAATTGCGACATTTTTAACTTCGAAATTATATGAATTAATTCAAACATTTGGTCTACATTAAAAAAGAAGGGTAAGATGTGGTAAATTAATTTTACATTTCACGACAGGCTGAACTCTACTCTGTAAAACTCTCAAGCTTCACCAAATTTGAATTTCAGTTCAGTTTATCATAAATTTCACTTTATTGTACAAGTATCTTATTGTTCTCTTTCCTTACCCACACAATTTACTTCTAAAATCGTTAAAATGTCTAGTTATATCTATAACTAGCTAAAAATGAAGGGTAAGATGTGGTAACTTAATTTACATTTCACGATAGGCAGAACTCTATTCTGTAAATCTCTCAGGGCTCACCGGATTTGAATTTCAGTTCAGTTTATCATAAATTTCACTTTACAGTACATGTATCTTCTTCTTTTATGTCCTTCCCCACACAATTTTATTCTGAAAAAATGTATGGTTATTTCTCGTGACCTACTAAAATAATGATTATTTGTTATAGTGTGCATCAAAACCACCATTCTTGATTAGACATTACATTTGATTTCTATGCTCTATTGGTGTTGTAAACACTAGAATGACACTAGAATGACACAAGGCATTAAGAACCAATAATAACCTTTGCCTCTACCTTGTGTAATTGTGTTTGCCACTAAGGACCCAAACCAATAAACTACACCCACTACATTAAGGCCACTACGTTAAGGATGAAATACCAATTGTAATGCTTGGGCAAAGATTCAATATTGAGAGATAAGGATGAAATACCAATGGTAATGCTCGGGAAAAGATTCAATATTGAGGGATAGTGGTGCTAAATCAAATCATCAAACTTGGACAAAATTTCAATGAGCTATTGTGATCGTGTCAATGCTAACAGGCCACATTCCTCCTGGTTATGATTTTATTGCCAACTCTAGGATGTATTGAAGTGGGACATGCTTCTTGCACTTATTCTCTGATTAATGTTCTTTCTTTTCAAGAATGATTGCATACGGTTGCATCCTCAATCTATTTTAAATGTGTTCTTGTTTCTAGTTCAAGAAATTTATAGATCTGGGATTTAGTTTAGTGTGTACAACATAATCTGGGCAAGCCCCTTTTTCTTTAATAGGTTGTGAGCTTTCTTTGTTGTTTAGATCTCGGCATATTTTATCTTTTAATGACTAATCTCTCTTTCATTGCTTTGAAATCCCTAAGTACCTTAGAACTTTGCTTAAAAATGCACCCAAATTCTCCTTGCGAGTATTTCCTGAAGTCCATGAAATGAACTGATTTAAAATAATTGATCTATTTTGCATTAGGTCGCGTATGCATTGTGAATAAGATTCGGTATTTTCTTTGATTGTTGCTTCTCTAAGAATTGGTTTATTTGGTTTTCTACTTGGCCAGATTTAAATAGTCCTTTACTCCATTAATCTTCGGCAAGCTATTTCCCTTTTGGAGGAACCAAGATATTTGTATATTGAAACCTCTTTTTAGTTATAGCAGGTTCTTGATTTTGAACTAAAGCTACCAACTAGCAATCGCATGTGTTTCATCGGTATATGTTATTTGATTTAGAGGTATAGTTATTATTGATCCACTTAATCTGAAGGTTGTTTCTACATTTCAAACTTGTTATAAATTCGTACATGATTACTTGTGATATCGTTTTCGATAGTTAATCAATTTTATAGTTGATGTTGTTAGTTGTGCATTGGTTGTTCAGTTGGTGTTTTGTTGGAGAAACATTTATTATACAATTGATAATGTGTGTGATTGATAGTTGTAGTGTAGGACTTTAGTTGAAACATTACATTGTAATGTTGTATGTGTACATTTAATTATGTTACAGGTTCGTACTTTTAAAGTTGCATACCATATTTGCAAACAAAAAATAAATGTAGGTATACGTACACGTAATGAGACATGTATACGTTTGCAGTATTTATATCATGAGTGGTAGCATTTAGTGGGCAATTTTAGTTTCAATAAACTTGATTACATTTGATATCCCTTGAACGACCTTGCCGCTTTCGATAGAAGAAATGTTGAGTATAGTAGTATTTGAGGTGCTATGAAAGCAGAAGCTAGTATTTACGATGGGTTGAGTGATAGTAGTCTTGCTTCCTCCTTTCTTCTTGCTTCGAGTGCTGGTACGTGCGCCATATTTGAGTATCTCTCGAATGAAAAAGCGGGTGAAATGCGTAGATTTGCAAGTGAGGGTACTGGAGAAAGTCAGTGAATGTCGGACCACCGCCTTTCAGTGGTTCCAATGTCGACGGTTGCTCTATGCAAAGTAAGTCCTTGCGACTTGTGGATAGTTAATCCCGTGCCATTTTAATCAAGAATGTCTTCGATTCCCTCTGGAAATAGGGGGTATGGGAATATGTAAGGGGTTGGAGGGATCCCAACATGGGCCGTTGTATCTATCAAATTTTACAACAACAAATAAAGGTAATGCTGGTGGTTGCATTGATGCGTCGTAGACAATGTCTGTGATTGTTCCTGTGGCACCATTCACGAGGCCTGCATCAACCCATAGATTTGCAATAAGCATGATTTTTTGTTGTTTGCATAATAGAACGTTGTGTTGCAACTGATCATCATCAGGATTTCCTGGTCCAGTCCGCCTGTTACTTTCAGCAATGGATTGGGCGATCGGAACGTTCAATGCCTTCAACATCTGTAGGTTGTGGCATGCCACTTGATCATTTTTTGCAAACAAATGTGGTGCATCCTTAAAAATGTTGAGCTCCTGCTGAGTTAGGTGTGTGTCTGTGTGAGACATCAAGAGTTCCCAATCCTCAATTAGAGGGGTCGAATCTCGCATGTGGAGCAGTAAATTCCGGAATGAAACCTGTGCATTGGTTGTTCCTTGTTGCCGAAATATTGTTCGCAATGTAATGGAAGATTGAAATCCCTTCCAAAGGGTTGCTCCATAGGAATTACTTGCGTAAAGAGGACTGTCCAAAACCGGCGGTAATTGCGCCGAGGTCACCGAGGAGGATGACTGATTTGTTCCCAAATTCGATGTTCTTGAGTGTGGGAAAGCTTTGCATGAGCCTCTTTCCGATTTTGCTTAAGCAACTTTGGCCCGATGAAACTCATTTCATCAATAAGAACATATTCTATATGTTTCAGCGATTCTTGAAAAGACGATAATGCACTACCTTCAAGGGGTTTTAGTTCTTTGATTGGAATACGCATGGTTGCGTGGATTGTGGATGCAGAGATGTTGAATGCTGAAACACCGGTAGGGGCGAGCACAAGTAGAGGAGAGGGAGATATGGTTGATGCTGTGAATGAATTCTGGATTTTATTTATCAGAAATGATTTTCCTGTGCCAGCCGTTCCTTGAATTATCAACGAACTTTATATGCATCCAAGAAAGCGGTTGTTTGTTGTGCATCGGCGTCACTTTCAACGACACGTCTCAGAATCTTTTTTCCAACATTTAATGATACGAATGGACGGCACATAACAAGTGGCATTTTTGCAGCATGTGGCATGTTTCTTGTGCGCTTATGTCATGTTCAACAACGCTTTCTATGAGCATTTTACGGATCGCGATATGTGCTGGAGAATCTGCATCTGCATCTCTTGAAACTCTGGATAGCATTTGGTGATATGTTTCTGAACGTTGCTCGGCTTTTGAAGCATATTTTGCAATATACTTAAGAACGGCATGGCGGGAAAGTACCGGTTGGCAATCGACATTTGCTCTCCATATGTATATCATTGTTCGATTGTGGATGTTCAATCTGTCATTGTTTCTGGAAGGGAGGTACTTTATTTTCCTGTCACCTTCAATGTGTAAGGAAGAAGTAGGTTGCATGGCCCAAGGAGCGTTGTACCTTGCACTGTGATTGCTTTCTACGTAGGCATGTCTGCTCTGAACATTTAGTGTGGCGCTGAACTCGATTAAGTAGTTCTTCAAGTCCGGCATGCGGGGGAGGTGGATAGAATTTGTGTTGTATCTAGCAAGCAAGGGTCATCTAGGAGTGACCTGCGAATGAAATCCAAGCGGTTGCAAGTCTGGGGGTTCCAGGCAGACACGAACTTATCAAAGTATTGTTTTGTCGCCTCAATAACTGTTGTGTCCTCCCAGTTTTGTTCGTCTACCTTTGGTGCATTCTCGAGCCACAATAAACCATGGACATGTGCAGAGCCTCTATGTTGCCATTCGTACCTGCGAGACGAGGGAACATAAATATTAGATATGTAGTTTGGGATTAACTATTGTATTTCCTAAACAATTCCGCCCAAAACAAATCAATTATTTAAACATTGCGAAAAATCACCTAAATTTCCCGAAGAGCCCTAAGAAATTTTCACTACAATTTGCCAATATTTGCAGTAAATTCACATGAAATTACCATGAAATAGAGACTTGGAGTTCCACTATTTTCTCTTGCAATATGTTTCCATAAAGAAAAAAATGAAGAAAACCTTTGATGTTTTTTTTTCTTTAAACATACCTGGTCGGGTGTTCGAAACCCAAGCAAGCCGCAGAAACAGAGTAACATAAAACCACCGAACCCAAAAATGAACAAAATATGATCTGCCAAGGAAAAAGACGTGTTTACAGTTCTAAATCCCTAGTAACACATATAACCATAGTTACATACCAGAAAAAAACCTCGTCTGCCTATGCACCAAACAACGTTGTCTGTCTGTCACTTTCTCGGATCCCTCTTTCGCGAAAACGGCCGCGTCAAACAGCAGGTAAATTATCGCGAAACGGCCGCGTCAAACAACAGACAAATTATGTAACTATAAACTTCGATCATACAACTTAATTTATACGGCCGCGTCTTCTAAATTACGGCGGATTCGAAAAAATAGCAGTTAAAAATATGATCTTAAAAATAGAAACGAATCAAAAATTGCATGCACAGTAAAAACGACATGCAAACAGTTCTAAATTACGGCGGATTCGAAAAAAAAGCAGTTAAAAATATGATCTTAAAAATAGAAACGAATCAAAAATTACATGAACAGTAAAAACGACATGCAAATACTCCTCGCCGTCATCCTCATCGCCCTTTCCTCAACTCTTGTTAAAGTTTTTACTTCAGTTGAGTTACCACATCAATGGCAGCGGACTGTCGACAGGTGCGTGACAACCGACTGTCGTAATTTTTAGTGATTTGTGGAGGCTTCTGTGAATCTTTGGAGATGTATTCATATACGAGCAGTCTCTGATCGCCTTCTGCACAGAAATCCCACACTCGAACCATGTTCAGGGAATGGATTCGCCCTCTTCCGCCGAGAATTGTTGATCCCCATGTTGGATCCCGGTGTAGACGGTCCCTGTACACCGCCCTGAATCCGCCCTTCCCCAGTATGTGCTGAAGTTATTGGTGGTCGCTTTCAGCTCTGCGTAATAGTAAGGGGCCAATCTAAAACTTCTGCTTTTGAACCCGTCACGGGTTCGAATCCCGTGCAATGCATCGGAGGAAGAAAAACAATAGTGGCTAACAAATGGTGGCCGGATTTGATACACTGATAATTTACAGCGGGCTAAAAAGAAGCAGAGAAGCAGAGTTTTCGCTTCTTGGTGTTGGCAAACTACCGACGACAGTCCAATGAAGGAATTTTGGGCTTCTTTCCCGTTTGCAGAGACCTTCACATACATGCAGCGCGTTACGATTCTGGAGACCAGTATCCCTTCTACAATATCCCGTACTGATACACACAATTCTAAATTACGGCGGATTCGAAAAAAAAGCAGTTAAAAATATGATCTTAAAAATAGAAACGAATCAAAAATTGCATGCACAAGAAAACGACATGCAAACAGTTGTCAAATTTAATCCCGTTTGAAAAACATCTAAAAGGTCACAAATTTAGGACAACAGTCGAAACGTCCTGAGGTCCTCTACCATAGGGGAATGCCTTCGGCGTAATTAACTACCACCGCCACAACCGTATTAATAATGAGATTCTAATACTACTAACCTTAAATGAAATCATCAAAATCTTCCTCTTGTAATAAAGCAAACAAATAATCAAATATTTATGGCGATGTCAATGCTAATATGTATGGTGACACCTCGAGCTCTCCATTGTTTGGCTAATTCAAATAAAACACCAAAAAATCTATTGAAAACACTACCCTTATAGTTTGGAAACTATCCTCAATTGTTTGAAAATTTTGATGACATTTTATTTGTTTAAACTACAAAAATGTTGTGCATTAATAATTAGTGTGTATATATATAATTTTTCAAATGGAGCGCTCTCCAACAACTCTCTCGTGCCCTAAACCTAAATCCCATGCAAATGGCAACTGGAGGAAGCGGAGCTATACAGATTCTGAATTGGTGGATCGGGGGGTCTCCTTGGATCGGAAAAAGAAAGATCTATTGGTGTCGCTGAAGCTTTTAACCATGGTTCAGCTACCCTTGTTAAAATTTTTTTGACAAGGCATCCTCGTTTCCCTCTCGAAAATCGATGTGATGTGAAGGAGCCGTCGGCTCAAGTCGTGGTGAGCAATGACTCCCGCAAGGTCTATCCACAAGTCATTCTCATAATGGTGTCCAATCTATAGATGATAGTTTTGGGGTGTTGTTAAATCCAGCTGCAAACAAGGAAATCGATCCTGTCTTAAAGAGGGAAAAAAAAAGCTTTCTTGCTATTATAAGATCTCGCTATGAAACCCCTTCTAAGCCTATGGCTTTTGCAAAGAAATCTCCTATTATATGCTTTGGTGCAGAGGTTCTGAAATCCAAGACTTATTTCAAGCAAAATGGATTGATATGCAGATTTAACAATTTTTGCCCTGGGCTCCCGGCATTACATGAGTGGATCTCAACTCACTGGAGGCCTCTAATGTCAGGTAAATTGGACATTTACCCTCAATCCAAGGGTTTCTTCATTATTGTTTTTGATAAAATTCCTGATAAGGATGAGATTTTTGGTAAAGTTTGGGATTTCCAATCCCATTTTTGATGAAACCTTGGTTCCCTCTCTTTAACCCTATGACTGAAACTTTCTATGTTAAGCCTGTTTGGGTCTGTTTACCAAATTTACCTCTCCAGTTTTGGAGTGAGAATTGTTTGTTGTCTATTGGGAATACTCTGGGTAAAAGTCTGGCTATAGACCCACGGACTTTGGCCTATGACTACACCTTATATGCCCGTATATTGGTGGACTTGAATATTTCTGCAGATTTCCCTGCATCAATTGAGCTCAAAGTGGAGGATAGGGTTTGGATTCAAAATTTAGACTATGAAGGGTTTCCCTTCAGATGTAGAACTTGTTTCTCTCTCGGTCACTTAGCTTCAGATTGTCAGGTTGTGAGGAAACCTGTCAAGAGTAGAAATTCATGGTGGAAGAATTCTGACCCATGTCAATTGGTTGTTAAAGGACCTTGGATAGTGATTCGAGAGTGAGGATGATTCACCCTCAAAGAACGAGGAGCCAAATCCTCATCTTTCTTCTATTTCACTTGATGGAAACTCCACTACATTTGTTTCAACAAAGACTCAACTTCCTGTGGAGAAAGAGGACTCTGAAATACCAGGTCATAGAAATGAAAATGAAGATCCGAATATCGAAAAGGGCTGGACTAAAGTGTGTCAAAAGAAGAAAGGGAAAATTGTAAATGTTGCCTTTAAAAGGAATTTAAGATCCCATGGGAAGGGATCTCTTAGCTAAGTTTTTGTTGTTTTGTTGTGTTTTGTTTCCTTGTTGTGCCACTAGAAGAGGCTGGATCTACTTGTTCCTTTAGTGCAATATATTTTTCTCCATATGTATTGGGGTAGGGTCCCTTAACCCTTATTTTACCATTAATCAAAATAATAATAATTAGTGTGTATCTTTCTTTGGCTGCTTGAATTTTAGATGTTTAATTATTCTTTTTTATATTTATATTTAGTTTTAGACTAATAGAAGCAAAGTATATGAAAAATTAAATTTTAGGAGTTGGTTTTGGATTTTTACTTATTTAAAAAAATCTTGAATAATTTGTGTAAAAACTTCTTATTTATGCATGTGACTCCATTAGAATTTTGTAGTTTTCGATATTCTAGTTGGAGAAGAGGAGAGAGAGAACGAGAAGTAGGGGAATAATAAGAGGGGTAAGGGGAGCGGGAGTAAGGGGAGTGGAAGGAGAGATAAAAAGGGGGAGGAAGAGAGATAGGAACATGGACGTTTGTTTTAAAACCATCTTAAAAAATTCATGTAAAATTTTTTAATTTCTATTTTATTTATATTCATGTTATTTATGTGAATGATTCTATTTGTTTAGTTAATTTTGAGTATTTTGGAATGCATATTGTAGCAAGGTGCTCATGTTTTTATCTGTACAGACAAGATCCAAAGATCAAGAGCATAGACATATCAAACATGAGACTTCCCATAGCTTGTAGTTACATGATTGTAAAGTAACTGAAAATCTATCTTCAAAAAATGTTAAAAATAAGAATATGGCTTTCAAAACATGATGTTTCTTTACATTTCCACTGGCTAAACCAACAACCAGATCTGCAATGAAATTGTCCTCGGTCTCTCCACTTTGATGGCTAACCATAACACCCCAACCAACATCTTTAGAGTTAAGAGTCGCTTTCACCCAACTTATCATATGATTCTAGGAGCAATACATACAAATTAGAAGATAGTGATTACATTATTTTTGAAGATTTTATAAAAAACTTAAACAAGGTGTAGTTTTAAAATCATTTTGTCTTCCTTCTTTGAATGTATTTTTATTATAGATGATTTACAAATCTTTGTTAATTTTCATTTTTATAATTTATCGATTCATTTGTAACCCTATAGCATTAATTTTATATTTTTTGGTATGTGCTGCAGTGAAAGGTTCGGATATTAATGAAAATGGTGCTTGATGATACCATCTCGAAAATGATGCAATTTTAGATTTTACAGGTTAGTGCAAACATCCTCACTCTCCTTGAACCTACAGAAATATCTAAAACTCGTAATATAGTTATTTGATACGTGATTTTATCTAAAAGTAAAAGTAAGTGCTTGTATTATCATGCAAGGAAAATGAGAGGTCTGAAAGGCTGTTTAGTATGTGTCACTCTCCATGTTCTACTTTGGGTTTTGAAGAGCGCTTAACCCGGTTGGTGGGTTTGTTTGACATGGGTCTATTTTTCCCACTCAACTTTTTTTTTTGTTCAATACATGGAGAAAAAAACAGCAGATACGATACTTTTAAAGCTATACAATTCATATGTTTCTGATTTAACCCATAATGGTACTGATTTTAGGACAACTATTAGCCATATCTCTGTTTAGCATAGTTCTCCATAACATTATGTTTATTTAATTATGAGAGTCTAGTAAATTAGAACTTTGACTTCTGTACTCGTTATAACTATCCAAATCTTTGCTAAATTTACAACGTTAACTTGGGTTTTAGCGTGGTTTAACTCCTTTAGATCTCAAATAAAGTGCTTGTATTATCATGCAAGGAAAATGAGAGGTCTGAAAGGTTGTTTAGTATGTGTCACTCTCCATGTTCTACTTTGGGTTTTGAAGAGCGCTTAACCCGGTTGGTGGGTTTGTTTGACATGGGTCTATTTTTCCCACTCAACTTTTTTTTTTGTTCAATACATGGAGAAAAAAAAAGCGGATACGATATTTTTATAGATTATTTTAAAATCTTTGTTAATTTTCTTTTTTTATGATTTATCAATTCATTTGTAACCCCATAATATTAATTTTATATTTTTTGGCATGTGCTGCAGTGAAAATGGTGCTTGATGAGACCATTTGACAACGATGCAATTTTAGATTTTATAGGTTAGTGCAAACATCCTCCCCTCCCATTGAACCTACAAAAATCTCTGAAACTCGTAATATAGTTATAAGTGTTGGGTAAGAACTTAAAAAAAAAATCTTTCAGCATATAAATGGCTTAGCTTTTACACAATTCTTTCTTTTTTCCAACAAGTATGAGGCCATTAAAACTTATTTTATGGCTAATTTCTCAAATGTTGTAGTTGCAAATACCTTGTAGATATTTATGCAAAATGTGGAAGCATACACAAGGCACATGAACTGTTTGACAAAGTGCCTCAGAAAAATGTAGTCTCGTGGAATGCCATGATTTCAAAATATGCACAAAATGGCTTTTGCAAGGATGCTCTTGAACTTTTTGAAGTGATGAAGCACTCCGGAACATACCCTGACCATGTAACCTTTACTTGTGTTTTATTAGCATGCAGCCATGTAGGTTTAGTGGATGAGGGCTTTAAATATTTCATTGCATGAATGACTTTTATTTTATTATAGCTACAATTGGTCATTATGTGTGCATGGTTGACCAAGACCCATGCATGTTCATTACTCGTTGGCGTTATGAAAATAGTCTCCGAGTCTCTGAAGGTGGTGATATCTGCTTTCGAGATTACAGGAAGGTTATTTTTAATGGATTTTAGGGCCATTTTATGCAGTTGAAGGCATGCTTCATAACAGACTGGATAGTCCTCGGTAGCTCTGCATTAAGGCAAAGGAGACCTATTATCACCCTATTATTCATGCACCCATTATTTGGGGCTGCTTTGTATCTAAAGGTGTAAGTTTTAACTGTTAAACTGAAAGGAAGAGACTGGCCTAGAGGAGGAGGAAATCCTAACTTCCTTGTTATAGGGCAATGATTCTAGCAACTTTTCACCTGCTGAAGCATGGCTAGGTTTGACCACTTAAAGAAGGAACACACAGATAACAAGGCTCTTGGTTTCAAAGGGAAAAGTAGCTGTAGACTCTAGTTGTGGCTCTGCGGATGTCAAGGGTCCATACTGCTATAACCAGAATGCAAACAAGCATGTACAGGGAAAAAATCAGGAACTTTCATCTGTTGAACATGCATAGTAGGGACTTACACAATAATGTACCCTCTCGACTATTTCAATTAAAGTTGTTGTAAACAAACCAACAATATGGCAACATTCACTTTCACACCATCACATTCACACAAAGATCTACCTATCTTGGTTGTATTTACTCTTGTTAGCTTATAATACTTACATGTTGCACTTTGTTTCCTATGCTAGTTGGATTCTTAGTATGTCATTATCTTTTGCTATACACACACATACACGTTCACATGGTATCTTGAGGTGAATGCAAGACTTTTACAGATTCTTACACGATGCATGATGCTCAACACTTTGCTCTTTACCTGCCCCACCGAGGCTCCTGGGGCATCTACCTTTCACTACTCTCATACTCCACACTCACAAGTCCTATTGTTACAATATTTACTACTTCTTGTCACTATCACTTACTTTTCGCTAATCTATACATGCTTTGACATACTATTTATCTTTCTAACAGGCTAATGGGTGCTTCATGTGTAGCATTTTCCTTGCAGGATACTATACAACCATGGTTATTTGTTACTTCTTGTTTGCTATTGTTTGCCACTATTTACGAGCTATGCCCTATGTCTTTCTTGATCATTGTTTGTTTATGGCCGTTTCGGCCCTGATTGTCTTGTGACATTGTGAGCGATGTCCCATGTATGCAGCCCACTTTTTACGGTCCCTCTTTTCTTTGTAATTGCTTGATACACTGTAGTCTATTTCATCATCTATCTCTTTACACTAACACTTGTTTCTAGCCTGTATTGTTTGCATGTGTCTTGGTTTCTACCATGCACATCCCCTACCCCTACACAGGTATCCAATCCACGATATGCATATCAATTTCAGGTCCTCTCGTTTGGGTTGCCTCCTCCTACATTCGTCACATGCACCCCAAATGAGGGGGCAACTATGGATAAAAAAATCACCCTTCTAAGCGGCACAAAACTCCATAAACGGAACAACACAATACAAAATTAACAAAGGCACACAATCACAGAGTGGTCCAAAATCAGACTTGGATCACAAACACAAAGTGACACTAGCACCCGATCAAACAAGAACAATGGGTGATTGTGTCCCACCCGGCACTAGTGTCCTGGGGCAAAATCAAACAGCTTTCAATTCAACATATTTTCCAGCAATTTATAAGATGGATCTACAGTATCACACACGTGGCTTCAATTACAAAATCCACCATTCGGCTACAATTCGATTCTGCAAATTCGTTACAATTTAGTTACAAGTTGTTTACAAATCAAGACATGTCAATCTGCAGTGGCACTTATCATTTGAGAAGCGTCATGGAAGGAGAAAAAACAAACCTCTCTCCCCAACACTCTTCTCTTGGCGTGAGATCACCCAAAAGACTCATCCTTGGCATGAGATAGCCCAAAAACCTTGTTCTTGGCGACATGATGCTCAAATTCGTGGCTCATCACTTTCTTGGTTGGGAATTGATCACTCCTAACCCCATCCGCAACATCTCCAAGACAAACATGACAATTTTCTATCCTATACTCTCTCATACATCGATGCATTATTTCCTTAGCTATTACTTTCTACATACTTTTACTTACTTATACATATGTTACTCTAGTGTTTCACATACGGTACTTTGACTACTCTCTTGCTCTTCTTTTGCATGTCCTGTCTTACAAGCAACAAGAAGCAACTCACATCAACAAGCACAAGCTCCAATAACACGCTACTATGCATACGATTCACCCCTAGGGTCTACCTCTTTTTCCTAGTTGCCATGCTTCACATTGTGATCACTTCATGCTTCACATGGCTACTTTTCCATTCGGTGCACTATTGCTACACTCCTCTCCGGAGTACAAGGTACACATCTTCTATCTACTTTATGCTATCGAGTATTCACTCAACAACATAAAGTGGGGGTAAATATAAACACAAAATCTATGCACTTGGGTGCATTTCTAGGTCCTAAAGCATACTAATGTATACATGATTCCTAAGCGAGAAAATTAGTGGTTGACAACTTGGCCTTTTGGTTGTTTTATTTCTTACGCTTTACTAGCTTTACACATCTTACAGTTTTGTCGGCACTTGACTGATTTACCTTTTGATGGCTTCAGACACTAGTGCCCAGTTAGGACAGAATCGCCCAGACGCTCTTGTTCCTCTTGGGCACTCATGTCTCTCTCTTTCTTCTTCTTACTCTTTTGGGTCATTTTCGCTTCTTGGTCACCTTTTAACACTTTGGGTCGGCCTTTCAATTGTCAATTACAAAATTCAAACAAAGGAATCATATATATACTTAGTTACTTCTTCTAAATAAGGGGCCAAACACAATGCATAGGAGGGGAGTTCATTCTATTCCATCACACACATTCTGCATATTTGGGAAAATCTAGATCTAGCCCACTATCATCATGCAACTTGCACAAGGGCAACCTAGGGCACGAAACATGAATACACACATATACAAAGAACTACATGGAGTCTGAGATGTAGTGCAACGCTCGGTCATAAGTTCACTCTTTAAGTGACCACCAGGGTCAGTCCGACTCCCCATTCTACATCTTTTTATTAGATTTGATGTGGTTTGTGGGCATGTGCAAGTAGTCATTTGTTTTGCAGGTTACAGGTGCAATCGGAACCCTAACAACGAAGTCGGAGAGACAAAGTGAATATTGGAGCGAAGACCTTCCACCCAAAAAAAGTTAGAACCTAAGCATCTAAGCGAACACTAACACCCGAATCGGTCATTAGCATCTAAGACACTCCTGTCCTCCTGCGAACGCTTATGTCCTACATATTTTTGTACTTCTAAATATTCATCGAGCCATTACGACGCTCTCCTAGCTTGTTCAGCAAAGAGACACAATCCCAATCACTCCCGGATCACACAAAATCAGTTGAGTCTTCTTTTTCCCTTCACTTGCTTAGGGTTTTACATTATTGAATGCTTAGTGCTTGCACATTATTGTATGTAATCAATTGAATATCATTTGTTACGGTAAATTACCCTAATAAGATTTAATTCAATTTTAGATTAAATCAAAGCTAGAGTGCTCCAAATTACTATGAAAGAGAAATTAGCTTTATTTTGTAACTAGCTAGATTGAGAAGATAAGTCCAACAACTCATGGTCTATTGATAGAGTGCTACAACTACCAAGCATTATCACAATGCCAAAGCCCATAGAGATACAAATTCATAGTTACCACGAGATGGGTATGGAGATTATTTGCCAATATGCTATTTTTTTAGAAAAATAAGAGACATCAAAATAAATGTATATATGTATAAAATTATAGAAACATTACGGTTTACCATGTGTGAACAACTTTGAAAAAATATAAATACGTAACAAAATTAAAAATTAAAGCACATAAATGAGATTAAACTATGGTGGTTAGTCAATTAGGGCTAGGTAGTAGTGATAAGAGCCACTTTGGCCTATTTTTAATCATTTTTTCCCATTTTTTAAAATGTATCATTGCATTCAAGTCAAGAGACTCAAAACGAAGTCTCCATGTATTGGGAAACGACTTAATACCACCCTCGAAAACCATAATTACCAAGTTCAAAAATCAAGATCCATTGGGAATGTTAAAAAATCCACAAATCCAAAATCTCCGAAAAGTTCAAAAAATCCAATTCGGTGAGTGTATATATATATAAGTTAATAGTAGCAAACACTTGTTATAGTCCCCATGAGATTTGAACCACAAAGAGTGCATTTCATATGTCTAGGATTGGCATTTCATTGGAGAATGTATTTCATCTCCAAATAACACCATACTAATAAGTTGCCCTATAACAATTTTTAAAAATATATTTTAAAATATACCCATAAAAACTAAATCATAAATTTTATTACATAAATTTTGTTTGTAATTTATAATTAAAATATATAAAAATTAGAAATATAAAGTTATAAACTTAAAAAATCAACTATTCATTTAACTAACTAAAATCTTATAAAATATAATTAATAAACTATAATATAATAATTGTATTAATTTAAATTTATTTTTAATAAGTTATTAATTATATTTTAGAATTGATTCAATTAATTTTTATAGTTTATTATTATATTTTAGAATTAATTTTACTTTTATTAATAAAATATAAAAAATTAAATTACGAAATGTAATTTTATGAATTTTTTTTTTTAGTTTATTAATTTTAAAATTAAAATTAAAGTTAATTATAAAACAAATTAAAATTAAAATCAATAAAGTTATCGCTAATGAAGTGGGGGTGAGTTGGTTGGGTCATTTGGATGTTTCCAAGCCCACCAAGGTTTGATTCACACTGAGGCATTTGAGGTCGGTTGTGGCCGCACGTATTCAAAGCGGATCCTGATGAACGTGTGGGTGGGTCCCATGATGGAGGCGATTTCGATTGTGGTAATGCTCGAAGGTTGGCGCGGTTTGTAGTCTGTGGACTACAACGATTCGTCGAGGTTGTGTGGTCTTCAAGATATGGGGTCCCCGGTTGTGTCCTAGACTGGATGTCGCTCAAATGATTAAAAAGCATATATAGGGAAAGGGACCCTTCAACCCTTGTTTACCAATAAAAAAATCAATAGAGTTATATAAACTATTAAAAAAGATACGTAAATACTATAAAAGCTAACGGTAGAGTTTAAACTATACTAAAATTAAACAATTTATAAATTAAAATAAAAACAATAACCATATCTTATAAAATGAAGCCTAACCTAAAAACTATAAAATTATACCTAAATTAAAATTAAAATTATCATCCATCTCCCGAGCAATAAAAGATGCACTTATCATACATAAATAAACATGTTTATCTTCGCTAATTAAAAGCAATCGAGTATTTGATCGTAATCCATTCTAAGATCATTTTGTTAAGGCAAGAGCCCCTATTATTATTTCAGAAAAATGCTCAACAGTGCCGAATACATAATAAACCGTTTTACCCATTAAACTCAAATCACCGAGGATTTCACAATTTCTGAATGATATCAAGTTTTTTTTTCGCGCGCAGATCTTTACTTGCCTGAATAATTGTCGATATTCGTCTAAGTCGGTGGATTTTTGGTAAGTAAAATGTTAATTTGACTAAATTTTACCTGAAGGAAAACAAAGAATGCACTGTATCATGATTTTCTCAATGTTAAGATGCAGTCGCCAAAATTTCCGGGTTAAATGCTGCCCTATACTGACAAATAGAAAAAAATCGTGTTTTCCAAAAGTCATACATTTTTCTAATATATTATGTATTTGTGCAGGTATACTGTGGAAAGGATCACAACGATTATTGCCCTATGGTTTTAGGGTTTGTCTTTCTCTCTACTGTTCCTTTACGTTGATTTTTGTAGACTTGAACTGTTTTGTATGTGTATGCTTAAATCTACATAAGCCGAACACAATAGATTTCTCACAATCTCCTCAATCTAGGTTTTCAATTTGTTAACTGGTAGCACTGTCCGCAATTGTGCACTATTAAGCTTGAGTAATTGTTTGTGACATGGGGTTTGTCAAATTTTACCCTGTACTTGCACCTAGTCTTTTTAGCTTTTGCCGACTTCAACATGGAAAGGATGTGCAGTGGGGCTTGAACTTGGGTGAACATTATAGGAGCAAAGAAAACCTCTGAATTGGAAAAAACCCTCAATTTTTTATATTTTGTTAGGCACTCTATTGATTGAGAGCCTTTAGACACTCTCCCAACAAAGGGCATTTATGCTCTCAACCATGTTTCAAAAACTTGTACTTGCCAATTAGATCAGTCATAATAGTAGAAACCAATACTGGTAGGACCATGATTATCATGGGTTGCATATCTAACATCCTCAATAGAAAAATTCTGGGAACAATTTTGCTGCTCAACAAACATATCAAAACTCTTTTCATCTGTTTCCTAATCAGAATGGGAAACCACACGGATTGGATCATCACAGTGGAAGCAACAACAACGCAGTCAGATTATTAATTTTTGTGGGATTTGTACTTCATGTGTATTTAAGATTGAGGATTCCGGCTATTTGTTGAGACAGTCAGATTATTAATTTTTGTGGGTTTTTTACTTCGTGTGTATTTAAGATTGAGGATTGTGGCTATTTGTCAAGGATTGTGCTGTTTATGTTAAGTTGAAGCCCTTCACGAGCAATTTAATTAGATTATTAATTTGATCATTAAACATGTTAATGATCTCATCAACACCATCTGAAAAAGAAGAGGTGCACAAACATCATCTTTGGGAATCTGGTCCAACTCTGCAATCCGCTCAACAACTGGTCGCTTATTAAATATACCAAGAGACATATCAAGAACATCAACATCAAAGCTAAAAGGAGTAACTAAATGTGGACCAGGAAGATTAAGATCAACAAAGTCTACAATACTTAGCTCATCATCATCATGCGCAGGAAGACCGACATCAACATCATCATCATGACTAGACAGATCATCATCATCAATTGTGTAGTATGTACTGAGTTATCATTTAAGTTTTGGACAACAAGTGAATCTCAGTTTGCCATCTGGAATGATCAGTCCAGCCAAAATACATAAGCCTCATGGACTCAGTAGGAGGATTCACATATAACAGTGCTCAACATAATGAGTGTATTTGCCACATAATATACAAGGATGTAGGTCAAAACAATCACTGGAGGTTTGAGCTCAACGTCCACAATGTAAACAAGTCTGGGTATGATGATTTCTGAGAGCAGACAATGAATTAAAAACAATAAGATCAACAACTTGAATATCACATAGATAACCGCTGGAAACAAAGTTAAAATGTCTGGAATGGTATGGAAAATGAAAAACCTATAGGACCAATATACCCTAGACAGACACGATACGTATTGGATTTTAGTGTTTCCGATAATTTGACAATGCACAATCCCAGATTTGATTATTCTGTTAAGAACTATCAATTTCTGCTGAAGTTTTGTGTGCAAATCCATAAAACATTTCTTTAGATGAAAAGAATTTCCCCTTCCTCCCAATATCATGGCTTCCTTTGCCTGCTTATTTTTCTGACTGAACATCAAGCTCAATATCTTCCCTGTCTAAGTTCTTTTATCTTTTGATTTGCTCCTCCAACTTTTTAAACCTTGCAAAAGTCGGAGATCAATGGCCGATGATTTCTTGTCACCTTTTTTTCATCAAAGGTGACATATTCTGTCTGCAATTACATTTCAAGTCCCTATATCAAGGACAATGCAAACATTCTCTCGATGATACATAAGGAGAATACATTTTCTACCTCAAGCATCAGGTTTCTTCCTATGCTCCATCATAACTAAGGCATAAGTAATAGACCGAAACACCCTAATTTGTAGAATCCTTAGCTTGATTGGAGTCTATGATTTGGAGGGGTTTTTTCTGTCAATTATCATTGTTGATCTATTTCTGAGATACAGTACTGAGTATAGTGTGTATTGTATCCCGCTTAAAACCTCAAGTCCATCTATTTGTGTTGGATCATCGATCTAGCCATCCCAAACGAGGTTTCGTTCATACTCTCTGAAACACTGTTCCACCGTGGATTATAGGAAGAGATGAATTATCTCTTGAACTAATGTTGAGAAATAGTCTTGGAATTCATTTGAAATGCGTTCTCCCCATTATTTGATCTAAGGATTTTGGTCCTATCATCTGTTTCATTCTCCACCAATGCTCTGAACGTGGTGAATTTATCTGGAGCCTCTAATTTCTGCTTGAGAAAATATACATGACACATCCTCATGTAGTTCTCAATGGAAAGGAGAAGTAAGAAACTATAGATGACCACTAATTAAAGCAATAAGCATTGGTCTGTATGAACTTTAGCCACCTCTTAGCTCTCCTAGCTTTGCCCGATTTGGAAGATTCCTGAAGTTGTTCATAAAGCATTCACTCATAAAGTTTATTGTCTTGTCTAATTACTGGAAGTCCCTTGGATAGCCTATTCCTCTGCAAATAGGAAAGACTACGAAAGTTTAGAAGGCCATACCCGAGAGCCACAATTTGCTGTATGAAATAATCACTACTTTTCCATAAAACTTATGCAAGTTTCCTTCAGGGAGTTGATTTTGGGCAAACATTCTTCAAAGCAACTGATGTCCCCTCTCTGAATCTTAAGTAGTAGCAAATATTTCTTCACAGTGAAGACAAACCAAACATCCTGTATGACTTTATCAGACCTATTAAGAACTGCTTCACAGTGCAAAGTAATGTTCTCCACTCATGCCATACCTTTGTGTGTTGTGTTTACTGACTCATGCTGGGCATATGCGAAGGTGTTATAGTTTTTGGCCTTGTATCTTTGTTGTTGGGTGCAGGTATAGCAGGGGTGTTTTGAATCGAGATAATTAACTACTTTTATTTAAGGTGCATTTTATTGTTAACTAAATGTATTTGATTCTCCCTTCTGTCTAGACTCCCCACTAATGCAATTTAGTGTTATACAGAACATTGATTTTTCCTTACAAGTTTGTTATTGATCCTGATTCCTGAACTTAAGTAATAAAATGAAGTACAACAACCTTGGTATGGTACACATTTTATGTAGTTTTTGAAAGTTCTAGTTGTATTTGTAAATTAAACTGCCTTATTTCTCAGTCCGTAATCTTAGGCACAAAGAACCGACTTTCTCTAGTAATTTTTTTTATTTTACACTGTGTTAAAAACATTTGATCGAATATTGTTTGTGTTTTGATTGGTGAAGTGACGGTTGGATGGACCCTTGCCCAGTGGGACATAAATGGGGGTGCACTTCCCGGGCACGGAATACGTGCACTTTTTCCACCACATTAATGCCCAGAGCCTACCTAGAGGTTCCCAGGGGTTTTTGAAGCCTGGACATCATTATTGTAATGCTCCGTCTTTACCACTCAGTCATGCTGGCTAGACCAAAAACATTCCCTCATTAACTCTCATATATGTAGTAGACGAGGTAAGGACATGTCACAATCTCACATGGCCCTTGTTCATGTTGAATTGTTGACTTCCCAAATATGTTTGTAATACAACAAACTATTTTTGAACAATAGATCCAATGTTTAACTACTGATGTCTTGCAAAGATCATCTTTCTTTATTTCTTATTAGTTAGATAATTGAGGATATTGCATGCAGTTATGAAGTGTGGTAGAGACAGTAGGAATTCTTTTCATGGTCCCTTTAAGAATATGAACTAGAATACTCTTTAGAAGACTACATTGATGATTGTGACTGTCATCACATAGATGCAGTTTAATGCCCAGATAATCTTATCTTTGTTGAAGGCTATTCCCCTTTGATGCATTTGCATATTCTAAACTTCTAGTCAATTTTATCCTGCTCTTTCTCTCTCTGGCTATCCCATGGCATGTTGAATTTGCTATTTCATGGCTTGAGGTATTATATCAATGTTTTCCTACTGTTTAAAATTTTGACAAGAAGTGTAATAAGTCATGATCTTGCAAGATAAGTATTAGGGTTTGCTGATAATGTTCAAAATATATACTTCAATTAAAGGTAATGCTAAAATGAGAAATACTAACCATTACAGTTTGTTCTTAATGTTACCTTTGTAACAGATGAGTTTTATGAGCAAGTGTTTTATTAGTATCATATGTAGTATTTTGCATTTCATTGCAGATGGCAAGATGGGATGATATTCTGACACTTCCTGTGCAAGAGCCACCCACCATTGAGTTTTCCTCTTCTGACCTTGTTTGGGTGAAGGTGGAGGGTTGGGGTCAGAATGTTGATAATGTTGCTCGCATTCCTTTCTCTAGAGTCAATGACTTTGTGAAGGGAGAATCCTCCAGTATTGAACATCCTACAAAGTTCCGTGTTGAGGCAAGAAGGAAAAAACCAGAATGCAGTTCATATAAGCCAAGGGTAGATGGTTATCTGGACTATATTCTGTAAGTAGATATAGAATATCAATATTTTTTCATTACATTATGATCGGGATATTTTAAAAATTGTGAAAGAAATGTATTTCAGTTGATTTGTTTTTGGTTTTGCTAATTTTTCTTTGAATCATGTGCAGATATTGGTGTTGCTATGGCCCCGACGATCACAGGAAGGGAGGAACTTCACGGCCTAGTAGAAGGTGTATTAAGCCATCTAAGAAAAAAAGTAGTGCCGGGCAACCACATACGAAGAGAGGTTGCATGTGTCATTTTATTGTGAAACATTTGTATGCTCAGCCATCTGTTGCTCTTATTATATACAACCAACGGAAGCATGTCGATAAGAAGGGTTCTCCTTGCCATGGACCGCTTGATACCAAGGCCATTGGAACACTAGCAATGTATGCCCCTTACATCTCAGATGAACTTTGACAACAAATAACATCAATGTTATATGCTGGAATTTCAGTGGAGAAGGTAATACAAAATCATGCGAAAGCTGTGGAGAGGCAAGGTGGCCCATGTAATCGTGATGCTTTACTCTCTCCTCATTATGTCCACGCGTTGGAGAGAAATATTAGACGATCTACACACGAAGTGGACTCAGATGATGCCTTGAGTATTAAATTGTGGATTGAAAGTCATCAAAATCAGGTTTTTTATTGTCAGGAACCCTCGAATACCGATGCTTTCATTTTGGGAATTCAAACAGAGTGGCAACTGCAGCAAATGATTCGTTACGGAAAAAACAGTCGTATAGCTGTGGATTCTAGATTTGGAGCTCAAAAGTTCAAGGTTTGTATATGCTGGTCCTCTATGTTTTAACACCTATTGCTTAAAGTGGCATGGCACATGAAAAGTACAACTTTGTTTGTTCTACATGCAGTATCTGATTTACACACTTTTTGCTTTTGATTCAAATCAAATTGCAATTCCCATAGCCTGGATCATTGCTGCAAGTGTACAAAGTCATGACGCTTACAAATGGATGGGGGCACTTCATGATAGAGTTCGTGCAAAGGATTCTACATGGAGATTGAATGGCTTCATTGTTGATGATGCATCAACAGAAGTTTCTACAATCAGGTTTGTGCCTTTATAACCTGGGATTAATATCAGCAAACAATGATATCATTTTAAGCTCATATAGTGTTTTTGTTCAGGGATGTGTTTCAATGCACAATTCTGTTATGCCTTTGGCGTGTGCGTCATGCATGGCATAGAAATATTATAAAGAAGTGTGCCAATGTTGAGATGCAGCGTGAGATGTTGAAGCACCTTGGGCACATAATGTATAATACATGGAGTGGGTCAAATGTTATCGACGCTGTGGAAGATTTTATGGAAGATTTTGTAGATCACAGTGCCTTCTTGGAATACTTGGTGGATGCAGAGAATAGGTGTGTCTCCTAAATTTTTATTTTTAGTTTATGGCAATACATTCTCAATTCTTCAATGATGCTAATGTGGTCTTTTTTACATATGACAATACATTCTAACACCCAACCCATGCTAATGTTGTTTTCTCTGTTTGTAGAAATGTGGGCAACTGCAATGAGGATTCTTCCTCTTGCTAGTCAGGAGGCATGTGGAGCTATTGAAGCATACCATTCTAGACTTAAATCTAAGCTTTCAACTGTGCCAGACATGGGCATAAATCAACGAGCTGATTGGTTGGTACACAAACTGACTACTGAGGTGCATGCTTACTTTTGGGTTGACCAGTTTTCAGCAGAAAATGATTTATGTGGATATATCAGAGATGAAAATTATGCTTCCACATCATGGCGCAAGGCACTCCTTATTGCAGACAGTGATGTTATTATAACTGAGAAAGATCACTTTGCAAAGGTTGTTAGCCAAAGTGATCGTACAAGGACATACATTGTTTGGAATCCTGGTTCAGAGTTTGCTCATTGTGATTGTCCTTGGTCTATGTCAGGCAATCTTTGTAAACATGTTATTAAGGCTACTATGATTTGTCGCAATCGTCAGATGGCTAGGCCATCAATGGCTCTGCAGACATATCATCAGGCTTTGCTTAGCCTGTTGCAGGGTCCACCAAATGGATCAGTTGTTCTTGACCATGCTATCTCACTAGGCATTCACATGCGCCAGGATTTAAAGAGGTTGGCTGAACCGGGAAATCATGGCTGTATTAACTCTTTGCTTACTCCAGTTCCTGTTAAGTGGATTTGCAAGAAGAGTAGAACATCTAGACGGAAGGCAAGTGCTGTAGGTCGGTATAAAGATTTAGTTGGTGGGGATAGAGTTGCAACTGATGCTGAAGATGGGGAAATTGATAAAACTGCCCTAGATGAAAATGTTACAATCGATGCTGAAGATGGGGCAACTAATAAAACATCTCTAGATGAAAATGTTATATCTGATGCTGAAGATGGGGCTATTAATAAAACTGCCATTGATGTGAATGTTTCAACAGCTGCTGATGATGGGGCTATTAAGAAAGGTGCCTTAGATGAAATTGTTACATCTTATGCTGAAGACTGGAGAGTTGATAAAACTGCCCTGGATGAAAATGTTACAGCTGATACTGAAGATGCGGCAGTTAATGAAACAGCCCTAGATGAAAATGTTATAACTGATGCCGAAGATGAGGATATTATTAAAACTGCCTTTGATGAGAATATTTCAATGGATACTGAAGATGGGGTTATTAATAAAGGTGCCTTAAATGATATTGTTACAACTTATGCTGAAGAGGAGGTTATCAATAAAACTGCCTTAGATGAAATTGTTACATCTTATGCTGAAGATGAAGCTATTAGTAAAACTGCCTTAGATGAGATTGGTACATCTTATGCTGAAGATGAGCCTATTAAGAAAACTGCCTTAGATGAGATTGTTACAGCTTATGCTGAAGATGAGGCTACCAATAAAACTGCCTTAGATGAAATTGTTGTAACTTATGCTGAAGATGAGGCTATTAATAAAACTGCCTTAGATGATATTATTACAACTTATGCTGAAGATAGGGGCTATTTATAAAACCGCCCTGGATGAAAATGCTGACAGCAGTGTAAAATGACAATGGCGAGATTTATAATGAAGTGAACATGGCTAAGAATGTCCGTTCATGTGAGTTTCAATGTGCAGAATGTTTTTATTTTCCGTCTTCTATAAATATCTGCTACAAAATTGAACTTTTTGGAATTTTGTTTGACACCTCTAACTTCCAAGGTAATAAAGAATTATCTTTTTGAACTGTTGCAGATAGTTGTCTTGTCTGCCAAAGGTGGATGCCGCCTTGTTGAACTGATACGAGGTTTTCACATATGGAAACACAATATAGTTGTCATTTATCTTTGGATTTTCAGCTTCACTAGGAGGTTTTCCTATTTTTTGTTTTGGTGAAGGGTGAAGGCAGTGAACAGCATCTCTCCAATGATCTTTGTGGCTAATCCTTTTTCTTCAACTAAGTTGATATCTTCAGCCAGATGAAAGGTATACTCTTTTCTCCGAGCCAAAATAGTGAAGCTTCTCCAGCAGAAAGGCATTGCTGTGCATGGAAGTTATTATTGTGGGGTGCTTGGTTGCCGCAATGCTTGGGAGTTTGAAGCGACGAGAAACATGGAAAGAAGGCTTTATTCTAACATGCACATGCTCTTTCTGGGTGGAGAAGATGTCTCCTCTCCTAGGTATGTATGGACACGTGCATGTAGATTGACTTGCCTCTTGGGTCTGCATGGACATGTTTCTACCTTGGACCCCTCTTCCCCTTCAAAAGTAAGGGAGCAAAGTTTTCTGAATTAGATCAGGAGCCTTCTTTACAAAGGTCTTGCTTGTCTTTACAAAGGTCTATGGCCATTGAAGGATGCTCTGTACAGTTGAATCTCAGAAAACTGAAACCTTTTGGATCTGAATTCTTTGCAGGATTTCTTCATTCCGACCTTTGTTACAGAAAGACAAAATTTATGTTCTGGAGGAGGGCACTTGGTTCCTTCGAAAATATTTGCTGTCCATTAAGCCTTGGCATCCAAGATTCATTCCTGTGATGCAATATTTTGAGACTGTTACAGTTTGGATAAGGCTTCCAAACCTTCCGATTTATTTTTGGGATAATGACTTCTGAAAGCACATCAGAAATATTAGAAAATTTGTCTAAATGAAATCCTGCTGGGGGTCATTGCATGTGCTGAAAATTGTATTGAGATGGATCTATGTAAAGGCCTTATTGAATAAATAGAGATTGTGATCAAAGATGTTAAATGGAATGTCTCTGGACCATCACATCTTAGTTCTTTGTTGTGGAAACTGTTTTGAATGCATGTAGCAACTAGATACCCCAATGTGAATCTTCTAGATAATGCCATTCAAGATTTCAGTATTGGAGTTGAAAAGGAAGAAAAAGGCTCAAAGGAAAGAGATCCTTTGGAAGAATGATGACCTCAAAGATGGAAAGTTATCTATCTGAAGGCAAGGTCAGGTCCAAGAGTGATGATAGGTTAGAGAAAATGAACTTTGGCAATCAGTTGCCTGAAGAGCTAAACCTAGTTATAGAAATATGACTGCTTCCCTCTTAAGAGTTTTCTTCGAGGGAGAAGGTAGATTCCTCGAAAGTAAATTAAGATGCCTGTGCTCAAAGCTAATCAAGCAGATCCTGCATTGCAGATCTGTAAAGATATCGTTAGTAGAAACTGCAGCTAACAGAGATAATATTCCTGGAAGAAATACCAGCCTGGATGCACAAGATGGAAAACAAGTTAAGGATCAGGATGAGGACAATACTGATATTGCGAGCATGGGAACATAGAAAATTGGGAATCTTTTCCTTGTTATTAAAAGCCAATGGTTGAATAGTTTCAACCTTTGCCACGTAGGTGATAATGGCTTTTCTTTTCTTTTGTGATGTGTCTCTGGAGTCCAGGTGGCCAACTAATGGTTCTTTTAAGGCATGCCCCTCAACGCATGTAATCTGGTTTGACTGTTTTTTCTGCTTTTCCGAGCTTTAATAAAATTCTATTGACCAAGCCAAAACATAGTGCAACAAATAGAATTATTTGTATTAATATTGTTGGTAAGATTTTCTGTGATGCGAGTATATTTTGATATTATAATTCCCCAGGTCACTCAGACTATCATTCCCTGCCACAAGCCATGCTTTAAATGCAAGCACATAATAAACACAGGGTACTGTTTGAATCCCAAGTCTTACCAACTGAAAAGAACAAGAAAAAGGAAATCCACCCTGTGCATGCACCCTATTTATTATTACTTATTAGTGCATTTCCTAATATGAACCTACTATGTATTGTTGCAAAATATGTGCTGTATTGTTCAATTTTTTATATAATTTTATTCATTTCTTATGAAGTTATGACTAGTGTTTTTAATGTTCTATTGCTGCTTTTGCCTATATAAATGCTAGCTAATATCAATGTAGGGTTAGATGTATCAGTAAGGGTTCATTATAATTGTCGCAAGGGTACGTTGCCTATTGATTCTCATGAATATGACATTGGAGCATAGATATCACTCTTGATGAGATATGAATTTGATCTCTTTTAATGTTGTTTGTAGACTTGTTAAACATACACGACTCTAGCTATGTAATTGCACTGTGACCGGTATGCAAAGTCAACCTTCAGAAATTTACCATATTGTTCTACAATTTTGACCTGCCTGCAGTGGCAAGAATCAAGGGCATTCTCCTTTTCAGATCAAAGCTTTTGAGGATAGCATGAAAGACCTTGGCTATCAGCTGAAAGCCAATGATTATCAAGGATTGGCTGTGGCTTTATGAAAAAGCTGAAAAAGGCTAAATTTCTGAGTGTACTAGGTGGATCTCAATTGGCAGCAGATAAGCTTTACCAAGAGTGTTATAGACTCTACACCTGTTTATTGAATGACCCTTATTATCATACCCAAAAGCATTCTTAACAAGATTAGGAAGTTACGCTATAGGCACATATGGGCAGGGAAAAACTACAACAAAGATCCTTATCGTCAAGTGGCAAAAATTTGCCAAAACGAAGAAAGATGGTGTGTGGGGCCTTAAAGATCTCAATCTTTTCTCCAAAGCAGTGGCTGCTAACTTGCTAAGGGTGTGTGGAGACTTCTCACATCAGAGGGACTGTGGCAGACAGTCATGAAAATAAACTACATAGAGCCCATCAGTCTTGAAGAATGGATTCATAGTCCTAGGAAAGCAAGTTTTAAGAGGGTCAATGGGTTGAAAAGCATTGATTGGGCCTTTTTTAATTTGGTATGGCTGATTGGAAACAGTCAACAGGTTAGACTGGGCAATGACCCTTAGGTAGGCATGCGGGAGAGTCCTATGTCGTGTCTCAGGATCTGGTTGCCCATTTCTGCTCCCTAAATCTTTTCTTCTTGGCTGACATTTATGACACTAACAATGACAACTTGTTTGAATCTGGATGGAAAAATGTGGAACAGTAAAAGACTTCCAAATGAATTGGCAGCCGGTGGGATCGGTACATAGCCTCTCTACTGCTTCGATAATACTTAGTGATCAGCCAGATAGTTTGGTTTGGGCTGCTAATAAGATCGGAGGCTCCTACAAAGTATACATTGGTTACGAAGTTGCCAAAGCAGGTCATGAAGTGGAGGCGGTAAATTGGAAATGACATGCCATGGAAATTCCAGGCTCCCACGAAAACAAGAATTTATCTTTGGCCCATTCTTTTCAACACAGTGCTGACCTGGGATAACCTCCAAAAGCAAGCTTGGCATGAACAAAGCTACTGATGCTGTGCAAAGAAAGCTCGGAGAACATTTTACATTTATTTTTGTCGTCACTTTCTAAGAAGCTTTGGACTGCTGTCAAAGATTCAATTGGTGGTAAAGGAAAGTGGGAAGGGAACGCTTTGAATCATGGTTGGTGGATAATGTAGTAAGAAAGGATCATCAATCCCTTCCCCTATTTGTTCTATGGGCGATTTAGCTTACCATGAATGCTGCCCATTTCCAAGATAAGGTTGTGACTCTTGTCATGACTTTCTACAAGTTGAAAGGAGCTTACAAACAACTTGAGAAATGTCAAAAAAAGGAGCAGAGGATTGTTGGCAACCTTGAGATCATTAGGAATGTTCCCAATGGGTTCTTTGATGGAGCAGCCAACTAATGCCCAAGAGACAACAGTGTTGGTGGCATCCTACACATCTTAGATTCTCACAGGATATCTTTGGAGTGTGGACTGGGTCAGATCACTGATAACTGAGCAGAAGTCGAGGCCATATTGATGAGCATTGTCGTGGATGAAAGAATTCAAGAAACTAACATTTATGGGGACTCCAAGCTTGTGGTTGAGTGTATGACAGGAAATACAGATCTGTCTATACATTTCATTCACATAATGCTGGGAACATAACCAAGTCGCTGACCTACTATCCAATCTGGCTTGTATCAAATAACATCATCCTCTTCTTGTTAAATCTTCTCAGGATGGCATTGAAGATATCCTCCCACAGAGATTGATTGCTTTGTAACCCTGTGTTGGGTGTTTTCTTTTATTTTTGTTTCATGATCATTTGTGTTGTTTTTGTTGGTTCTAACCTTGCTGTGCCCTTCTTGTTGCATTTCTAGTGTAACTCATTTATTTTGAGTAATGGAAAGAGTTCTGTTTTTTTTTATGGCGTATTGTGATACATGGTCACAATATATTACAACATTGGCACAACACCTTGCAACATACTACGTTGTCATGTAAAACGAACATGGCTTTGTGCCATTCGTAGAGCCTCATTGTACCTTTGGTTTATTGGTTCTCACAATCATAATCACGTTGTATACCTGCTTTGAATTTTTCATATTACTACGTAAAATTTACATCCTTCTACAATCTCCCACTTCTTGTAGCTTCCTGCAATGATACACACTACCTCGTAGCACAAACACATTACAACTTCGTGACAGTCTAGCAAGTTGGTGTGTGCTTCTCAACACGCCTTGCGTCTTCACAATCCTACTTAGGATCTCTCTTATTAGCATCCACATCTCAACATCCTATTGCCACACAACATGCCGGTGGCACACTCCATGCTTACCCCATGTCATTGCATTTTTAGCATGTCACATGGCAAAATGCAACTCACTTGGCTAGGGAGTGTTGTAAATATCTCCCCTGGGTAGATATCGACAAATGGAAGAGTATGGAAATCAAAGAAACTCAGACCCCAAAATTTATTGCGATGGCACAAGTAAAAGGCGCACGACAGAAGGTGTCAACACGAAAATGGATGCGCCATAGCGCAGTAAAGGACGCACAACAAAGAGTGTGGACACAAAAATGGATGCGCCCATGGCACATGTAAAAATGGATGCGCCCACGGCGCAGTAAAGGCGCACAACAAAGAGTGTCACACACGAAAATGGATGCGCCATGGCGCGAGTAAAGGGCGCACAACAACAAGGTGTCGACACAAAAATGGATGCGCCCATGGCGCAGTAAAGGGCGCAACGATGAAGGTGTCGACACGAAAATGGATGCGCCATGCGCACCTTGAGGCGCAACAAATGGATGCGCCCATGGCGCAGTAAAGGCGCTGCAGAAGGTGTCGACACGAAATGGATGCGCCTATGGCGCACCTTCACGCAACATTCCCGAGAGAAGCAGACTCCTCCCGAGATATTGACGGGCCATAACTTTTCACAGGGAGCTCGGATTCACGCAAGGTTGGACTTTTCGGAAAGCTTACGATGTCCTATGTCCAACTACGACTGGATATCTTTAATTGGGTGGGAACAATTTCTTAAAAATGCAAAATACAGTTAACCACTTTTAAGTTTGCTAGGGTTCTCACCTACCGTCATAATAAGATGAATTAAATGCAATCGAGGTGGTTTGGGTAGGTTTGGAATTCCTCTCTCTTCCTTCTCTCATTCTTCCTATAAATTGTAAGGAGGGGCTTCTTTCTAAAGGTTGGACATTCTTGTTTTGCCCCTCCCTTCTTCTCTTTGGCAGGTGAATTTGTGAAGTTCAAACCTCCCACCTAAAACTGTAATGCAACTTTGCCTCTTGGCATTTTGTAGTGTATTGTATCAATCTTTGGAGAAAATAATGCATGTTTGTGGATGATTCTCAACCCTCTCTGTGTTCATTTGCGTCCTCCTGATCTTTCACTATAAATTTCGTTATCTATGCATGATCTTGCATTGCATTTTAATGGTTTGTGTTTATTGGCAAGACATGTGTTCTTCATTCCTCGGTGCATCACCTTTGTTAGTTTAGGTTTATTTTCATGCATCTTCTTACCCTGTCTCCTTGGCAAATTAGTTTAGGTTTTTGAGTAAACCCTCTGCATTTTTATGTGTGCATCTGAACATAGGAATAGGAACCGGCCTTCATCCGGAGAGCTTTTCCGATTTCGCAAGGTCCCACACTTGGGAAAAGCTCCATGTTATGCAATCACACTGAGAGTCTTAACCCATCGAGTTGTAGACATTTAGGGTGCTTTGTGATTCACCATCAACGCTTTGGCACGCCTAGTGGGACCAAGAGGTTATTCCACAAGATTTGAAGGAATTTTCAAGAAATTTGGACTAAAGATTACAGTTTTACAATTTCAGATTTATCACCTTCCAGGCTGAACTTTGAAATCAATTTTCAAGGGCTTAACTTGCTCAAAAAAGTCAAAATTTCACCAGTTGATAGATCGGGGGATAATCTTCAAAAGGGTATTCTTAGTTTTTGATATTTTGACTTTCAAAATTTCATGGTTTTTGGTATTTCGGATTTCGGGATTTCAGAAGTCTGGCATTTTTGGGTTTTCGAGACTGTCATTCCAAATCAAATTCCAAACCCTAAAATCTCAAAAATACAGGTCTTTCAAAATTTTGAGTTTAAATATTGTCAAGTTTTGTGTGTAACTTGGTAGAATCCAACCTTTTGAGGCTCATTATCTAACACATCTGGCGACTCCGAAGGGGTAGAATTCAACGGTGTAGTAGCAAAAAGTTACCCAGGCATATGAGAAGAATTCGAACTAGGTCTGATACTCGAGAAGAGGGGCTATTTGTCCACTTGCAAATATCACCAAGAAGAGGAATGAGAGAAAGAAGACCACAAAGATCACCATCTCCACCTAACAGGGCTTTATCAACCCCTCCACCTGGTAGACTTTTCATCCAATCAACAAGGGTTCTCGGGCCAATCGAATGGCGCAACAAAACCCTTTTGTCAAGTTCACCTGCACAGCTGACCCACTTGCCCTTAATGCACGAGAATCCGCCCAATTGCGGCGAAGAACATTCCATTTTTCACTTGGAGAAAATCATACCACTCTGGTGATCATGCCAAAGACATTGCTAACGTTTGTGCAATCCATGAGATAAATGAAATGGATGTTCTTTGTCAAATTACCGGCATCTTCGTTCAAAGGGAAGGCGTTGCAATGGTTTAGGAGCCTCATGGTGGTTCTATCCAAAATTGGAATCAGTTATGCATAGTCCTCCATGAGCAGTTTGGAGAAAAGGGAGACAATTTGTCTCTACTAGAACAATTGACAACTATCAAGAGAGCTCCCAACGAGCAGCTGACTAACTTCAACTTCAAATTTCAAAGGTCTTAGGATAGGATTCCAGTGGCCGTTAGGCCAACAGCTGAAGGTGCTTTTCTATATTATCTTAAAGCTTTGAATTCTGATATTTCTATGTTAATTCAATCTATGGGAGGCACAACCTTACCTGTTGCTTATAGCATTGCCATTAGGGCAAAACTGTCTTATTCAAGCTAGTAAGCTGGCTCCTAGGCCTCCCATGCCCTTGTATCCAAACTTAGAAAATCTAAGCACTAGTCAGGCACCCACTTTGGCTCCTATTCCCACTCCTAGAAATCAAAGTTCAAGTGAAACTTCTACTTCATCCTCTAGTGCTTCAAATGAACTCCAAGAGGTTATGAAACAGTTGCAGAACCTTGGAAATGAGTTGGTGACTATCAAAAGACAACAAGCTCAAAGTGCTAGACCGTATCAGCCTCAAGCGCAGTACCAGGCTAGGCCCCCATACCAACAAAATAGGTCACCAACTCAGGCTGCAAATCAAAATCAAAGCCAAGTAAGGCCTCCCGCTAATAGACCATTTCAGCCCTATAACCCAATGTTGTATCTACTTCTAAAGCATTAGTGCTGGTGCAAAATAACATGGCCCAAGAATATGATTGGTGTTTCTCGTGCAGTCATCGACATAACCAATCAATGTGCTTTAACGGTGCATTAAATTAGGCTCTTATGGTGCAAACCATTGGTGGGTCAAAGAGTCCAAATACACGAAGAGGATCAAGCAAGCAAGAAGCACCTCGGAGGGAACATCTCCGAACGAAACTACTTTTGTCAATTGGCAAGTGAGGATTTTGTGGCATGAATCAAACAATTTCTCGAGTGTAGCAACTAACACAAGATCAAGAAGAGGAATATTGGTGAAGGGCAATCATTGGCTCCAAGTGATCTACACCTTCCATCACTCCACAAGGTGTCGGTAAGCAAAATATAGTTCCAAACACGCAAGGACAACCCAAACCACCTTCTAAACCAACTCAAATGCCACTGTTTCTGCCCATGCACAAGAAAGGAATGTGCCTTAAAGGACAACAAAGAGATCTTTCATCCCCATTTAGCATCATTGATCAAATGAAGAAGACAAATGTGAATATATCAATGTGGGAATCTTTATCCATCCCAGGCCAAAGAGATCTTCTATAAGCTGCCATGAAGAATTGGTCAACTTCGAACCAAGCGAGTCCATATGTAAGAGAATGTCCTCACAAATGTTTGCTCGGCTGAAGCGAATCATGGAGGACAACAAGGTAAAGTTTTGAAACCCCCTCCATTCTATGTTTCATTAATCATTGGCAATAAACTAGTACACAATTGCATGATTGATTCACGGCGAGTAGTTCTCATGCCCAAGCAAATAGTGATCACCGGGTCTCCAATATGAAGTCATATCAAAGGGGGTAGTGCAATTGGATGGGACAGCGATAGCAGGTGGGAGTGATTAAAAGTTTAAATCTTACCTTGCATGCATGCCCCAACGTTACCATTTTGCGTAAGATGTGTCGGTGATAGATTTGCCACCACTCTTTGCCTTATGCTTATCGAGGGATTTCACGGCTAGAATTGGAGGCTACTTATCTGGCGATTGGTCACACATGTTGTTTAGAACAAGATATGGTACTAAGGTCACAATCAAATCTCGAACCAATTGCAAAATTTCATATTGAGCCTCATACTCCAAACCAAATCAATGCCAACTATTCAAAGACATTTGATCAAGAAGATTATCCAAGCACGATGAAGTGACACCAAAGTTGGAAGCATTCCAGTTTGACTCGATGAATGGGCAAGCAAAGTACATGCTTTTGATCCCTACCAAGAAATAGGAGAATCTAGCTAGGAGTCTATTGCATACATGAAGAAAACCAACCTATTCCTAAGCATAACCAAACCGGACCATAAGGATGACAATGAGGTATGGCGCTTATTTTTGATGGATCAAGGAATAGGCAAGGTGCGGGAGGAGGAGCTATGCTTGTTTCACCTCAAGGCATCAAATATTACTCACCTTCCGTTTTCGGTTTTCTTGCTCAAACAATACAACGGAGTATGAAGCCTTAATTCATGGACTTGTACCGGGCAAAGAAGAAAGGCATTAAGAACTTGCAAGTCTTTGGTGACAGTGAGTTGATTGTCAACCAAGTCAAGGGGCAACATGCCACAAAGAATGGCATGCTAAGAACTACAAGAACAGGGTATGGGACCTCGTTGAGGATTTTGAAGCTTTCAACATCGTGTCCATACCTAGGAAGAAAAATGAAGCAATGCGGATAGGCTCGCAACAGTTGAAGCAACGTTTGATGTGGTTGACAACATCGAGGAAAAAACACAACCACATATCCATGTGATTGTGAGACCAAAGCGATTCCAGATAATAACACAAGCTGGCAGGTGTTTGAGAACGATCAACAGATCGTTAATTTCTTACAAGAAGAAGCTGAATTCTCAGCTAGGAATCGGAGCAGACTAGAGCAACAAGTATGGGGATCAAGTAGTGCAGTGCGATGACAAACAAGCTTCCCAAAGGTTTAGTAACATTGGAGTCTATCTTCAACCCTAACGACCAATTCCGTAAGGAAAAGGCTAACATACAGGTCAAGAGAGAAGATTCAGAGCCAATGCAGTTGGGAAGGCAAAACACTTCAAATTGGTAAAGTAGCCACCGAAAGCGGAGAAATCGATTTCATACAACTTTGCCAAGAATTTCCGGATGTCTTCGCTTAGAGCTATGAAGACTTAAGAGGTTTCGATCCGAAGTTGGCACAACATACCATAGAATGGATCCGGATGCTAAGCCCATCGGGCGAAAGCAAAGACTAGTCAACCCTCACATTGAGCCTCTAATGAAAAAAGAGTTAAGCAAGCTAATAAAGGCAAACATTATATTTCCGATCAAGCACTCGAGCTGGGTTATAAACTTGGTTCCGGTTAGAAAGAAGAGTGGAGAAATTAGGTTGTGTGTGGACTTCCTGAGACCTAAACAGGGCATCTCTCAAAGACCATTACCCACTTCCTTCATGGAAACAAATATTGCAAGTAGTATATGGTTCGAGAGATTCTCTCTCCTAGATGGCTATTAAGGGTATAATTAGGTAATGGTGAAAGAAGATGCCGATTCAAGATGGCTTTCACCACCAAATGGGGCACTTATGCCTACAAGAAGATGCCATTTGGGCTATCAAATGCTAGAGCCACTTTCCAAAGGGCAATGGATATGGCATTCAAGGGTTGATCAATAAAATAGTTCGATATATCTTGATGACATCACCGTATTCTCCAAAAAAGCAAAGGTGGATCACCTCTTTCATCCGAGGCGGGTATTTCGAGGTGTAGAATATTTGGGGTATCATTGAATCCCAAAAAATGCATATTCTTGGCTCACGAAGGAAAACTTCTAGGCCATATTGTTTCAAAGGAGGGATTGACGATTGACCCAGAAAGAGTTGAAGCAATTCGAGCACCTTTGCCATTGCAAGTCATAAGAAGGCTCTTCAAAGCTTATTGGGAAGGATCAATTTTGTCCACAGTTTGTTCCAAACTTTGCAGCTCTCGTAAAGCCAATAACACTGATGTTGAAGAAGAGCATGGCATTTAAGTGGACATCTGAAGGCAAGGCAAGTTTTGAGGCAATAAAAGAGGCTATATCTCAAGCTCCGACTCTCATCAATCTAGACTTCTCCAAGGACTTCATGCTATATACCTTCGGTGGTGGAGACACAATTTCTGCAATCCTGGCACAACAAAACAAAGAAGGATTAGAACAACCAATCGCTTTCTTCAGTCAAGGCTTGGAGGAATACGAAACTAGGTACTCTTTCATTGAAAAACATGTCCTTGCAGTGATTAGAAGCTTAAAGAAATTCAAGCACCTAGTCTCAAACAACAAGATCCAATTATTGGTCTCTCATGTGGGAGTCAAGGACTTCCTTCTAAACAAGGATCTGAATGAGAAACGTGCAGGATGGATCACTCGTGTCATGGAATATGACATCGAAATTAAGGTCACTAAGCTAGTACGTGGAAAAGGACTATGTGAACAACTAGCTTTGAGTTGGAAAGTTGAAGCAGGTGATGAAAAAGAGACTGCCTTGGTACTACAGGGTGGTCAAGAACAAGAAAATGATGATATGCTCGCTCCTTGTTGGACTCAGAATATGATACACTTCCTACAGGCGAGGCCTATGCCCTCCGAGAATGAGCAAAGCAAAAGGAGATACTTAAGATTACAAGCCATTCCATATGTGTTGGTTGATGGTGTTTTGTTTAAAAAGGAAATCGATGGAGTTCTATTGAGGTGCATTGAGTACAGTCAAACTAAGAGAGTGTTACGAGATTTTCATGATGGAGATTCCGGAGGACATTTCACCCCATGAGTAACAGCTCTCAAGATAATGAAGGCAGGGTATTATTGGCCCACAGTGTTCAGTGACTGCTATACATGGATAAGAAAATGCAACAAATGTGCACTTTTCATAGCAAAGAAAGACTAGTAGCGCTTCCATTGCACCCAATTTTGGTTGACCAACCATTTATGCAATGGGGATTGACTTCGTCGGGGTCATCAACCCACACTCAAGCCAAGGCCACAAGTGGATTCTCACGGCAACAGACTATTTCACCAAGTGGACCGAAGCAGTAGCACTCAAAGAAGCAAATGATTCTAACATACTAGACTTTTATGAAGGAATAGTGACCAGGTTCGGTGCGCAAACCACTATCATATCAGACAATGCATTGGCATTCATAGGTTCCAAGATTATAGAATGGGATGTCAAGAATAGAATCTATTTGAGCACCTCTTCAAATTATTACCCGTAGGGTAATGGACAGGTAGAGTCCACGAACAAGAATTTGCTAAGGATCATCGAAGGACTCGAATGAAAACCAAAGGACATGGCATACCAAGCTAAAATCGGCATTGTGGGTTGGCTGAATAACGCCAAAGAGGTCTACTAGTAATTCTCCCTACAAGTTGGTCTATGGGAAAGAGGTAGTATTGCCTATATCATTAGAATTGCAGCGACATTGGAGCTCATGAAGCGGTTTGAGTTGTCTCGAGTTCGAACCAATGGAGGTCGGTATGCAAAGTTGATAGAGTTGGAAGAAATCGGAGAGCATGCAATTTAGACGATTGAAAAGGATCGGGCCTTAGTAAAAGATGGTTTGATAAGAAGGCAAGAGCAAGGACCTTCCGGGAAGGGGACCTAGTTCGAAATGGGATGCGAGATCGGGCAAAACCAGAAGGCATTCCAAGTTTGATGCCATTTGGAGTGGCCCCTACATGGTCACAGGATGTAAGAATAGCAATGCCTTCCAATTGTCTACATTAGACGGAGAAGAACTCCCGATTCTGGTTAACAGAATCTATCTTAAACATTGCTATTGAAAAGAAAAGGTTTACCCTTGTAAATATTAGCCTAGATTTCAATTCCTCTAAGTGCGTATGCACATTGTCTTGTTGTAGTTAGGTTTCAGGTTTCCCTAAGTGCTTGGCACGAGGTTTTGTTGCTTTCGGGTTGATTTTTATAATTCAAAGTGTTGTCGGAGAAGGAGTTGCGGTATCGAGGCTCGAGATCGATATCAAGTTGGTTTCAAGTTATTACTTATGACTCCACGCCCAATGGATTGCTAAAAGGCCACCGATCTTCTACCTAGCTGAGCGGGGATCCCGTTGAGTCGCCAAATTGTTGTAAATATCTCCCCAGGGTAGATATAGACAAATGGAAGAGTATGGAAATTAAAGAAACTCAGACCCCAAAATTTATTTCGATGGCACGGTAAAAGGTGCACGGCGAGAAGGTGTCAACATGAAAATGGATGTGCCCACGACGCAGTAAAGGGCGCACAACAAAGAGTGTCGACACAAAAATGGATGCGCCCATGGCGCAGGTAAAAGGCGCACGACAGAAGGTGTCAACACGAAAATGGATGCGCCCATGGCGCAGGTAAAGGGCGCACAACAAAGAGTGTCGACACAAAAATGGATGTGCCCATGGCGCAGGTAAAGGGCGCACAACAGAAGGTGTCGACACGAAAATGGATGTGCCCATGGCACGAGTAAAACAGCGCACGGCGAGAAGGTGTCGACACGAAAATGGATGCGCCCATGGCGCAGTAAAGGGCACACAACAAAGAGTGTCGACACAAAAATGGATGCGCCCATGGCGCAGGTAAAGGGTGCACAACAGAAGGTGTCGACACGAAAATGGATGCGCCTATGGCACACCTTCGGAGGTGCAACATTCGGCACCGACGGCGAGAAGACCCCACCCGGATATTTAGAGGCGACCATAACTTTTCACAGGGAGCTCGGATTCACGCAAGGTTGGACTTTTCTTCGGAAAGCTTACGAGGTCCTATGTCCAACTATGATTGGATATCTTTAATCGGGTGGGAACAATTTCTTAAAAATGTAAAATACAGTTCACCACTTTTAAGTTTGC
>CM031243.1:372652177-372773257 GCA_018340775.1 Taxus wallichiana var. yunnanensis
TAGAGGCATGAGGACTAACGGATTAGCCAAGTATTGCTTAAGCAAGGCAAAGGCTTGTTGTTTCTCTGGTCCCCAAATAAAGGAAACATCCTTTTTAAGTAGGTGAGTGAACGAATGACACTTATTGGCAAGCTGGGAGATGAAGTGGTGAATAGCCTATATTTTCCCTACAAGTTGTGCAGTTGCTTAATGTTTTTAGGAGGAGGCATCTCAGTAATAGTAGACACTTTAGTAGGGTCTACCTCAATTCCCCTTCTTGATATGATGAAACCAAGAAATTTTCCTGATAGCACGCCAAACACACATTTCTTTGGGTTCAGACGGACCTTGTACTCTCGTAGGCGTTCAAAGATATGCCACAAAAAATAGCAGGTGGTCTTCCTCATCTTAGATTTCCCGAGGATATCATCCACATAGTATTCCATGATATCATGGATCATATCATGGAAAATTACCATCATTTCCCTTTGATAGGTAGCTCCTGCATTTTTAAGACCAAACGGCATTACTCGATAACATAAAGTACCGAAGGAATTGTAAAAGTCATCTTGGGATAATCTTCATCAACTATCTTGATTTGATTGTAGCCTAAAAATCCATCCATAAGAGATACCATTTCATATCTTGTAGTTGAATCCACAATCATATAAATATTTGGTAATGGAAAATCATCCTTAGGGCATGCCTTATTTATGTCTCTGAAATCTGTGCAGATTCTGATCCCAATAGGCTTTTCTAGACAAGAATGATATTGGATATCCATTCAGAGTAATCAATGGGTCGAATGAATCCTACTGCAAGAAATCTTTCTAATTCTTCCTTAACCAGGAGAGCCACCCTCAGGTGCATCTTTCTGAGATTTTTCTTAATAGGCTTAGCATATGCGTGCACAACTAAGTTGTGCATGACCAAAGTTGGATCTAAGCCTAGCATATCCTTGTAGGACCATGCAAACACATCTATAAATTCCCGTAACAAAGATGTGGTGAATGTTTTCTATTCCTGTACTCATAGCGAAGCTCCCAAATTGACTATTTTTGGGTCATCTTTTGTGCTAATGTTTACATCAATAGTCTCTTCTACCAGTAACTTTGACAAATCCTCCATACGCGTAGGATCGGGAGGAAGGTTGAGATCTTCATCCAAGGATGTCTCCACGAGATTTTCATCATTGGTGTGGTCACTTTTATTGTCCTTTGATTTTTGTACCTATTTGTCTATCAGCGCCTCAAAGATGTTTTCACTATGCGATTTGGACTTTGACTTTTGTCGAGGCTTTTCATTGGAACTTTTTCCCTCACTTTTTCTTAAATTTTGTTGACCACGAAGCTCAACTTCCTCTCCAAAGTAGGCACAGGTATCTAAGTCAATATAGAAGCCCTTTTTGTGATCTCTAATGGGGATTGTATCCCGAATGCCCATGAATTCTGTGCAATAGCTTCATCATTTTCAAATAGATCTAGTGACATATGATGTTGTTGGTCCCATTCAACAAGGCAAGGGTAAACAAGGTCAAGTGTAGGTTTTGTAGGGGTTATGGTGAGGACAGCGGTATTCATGAATAGGTTCGTGGAGGAAAGATCCTCGTATTGGCTATAGTGGGAATATGTATCACTGTCTAAATAGTCAGAGCTATCTTCACATTCTAGAGTAGGTAGCATCTTGATCATTGGGATGTTCCCATAAGGGAAAATTTTGATGTCATACCTTTCTATTTTAAAATGTGGGAGAGGCACTAGTTCTCACTATCCTTTCTCATTCCTTCTGCATCCTAGACCTTTGTAGCCCATGGAATACATCATTCGGCTAGATTTCTCATACTCATGGGTTTGGTAGCATGTTGGTTTAGTACCTTTAGGACCCAAGTCATAGGTTGATCCAACAATTTCTCTTTATCCACCAAGCCTCCTGGGTAAAAATTACCCAATAGTTTGCTCATCTATAGGTTGTTTGAAATGATAGTTCGATCGACCTCTAGTTTTAGATGACAATGAGAGGTCTGAAACTAAAAGGGCTTGTTGCACATTATATTCTCCACAATCATATTCTAGAACCCTCATCTCCCATGAATCAAAAGGATAAGTTGATGTAGAGGCACCACGGGTGCAATAACTAAGGAATCTGAATCTACTCGGGACTCCATGGCTTCAGATTGAAGAGGAACGACTATATCAGCAGAGGGACACATATAGGTACCCTTACACGTAAAAATATTGAGAGCTTTACAGTGAGCGAAGGGATCTTAATCTCCTTGTATCATGACACTGTGTCCCTCATGTTTCAGTTTGATGCATTGATGGAACGTTGATAACATGGCCTACATGGCATGAATCCACTCGGCCAGGAAGCATATTTTATGGGAGTTCCAAGTCCAAGACATGAAACTTTGTGTGATGACAAGTGGGTCCGACTTCCATGGGTAATGTGATTGTGCGGTGACTCTCTTTTTTTCGTTTTAAGTAGCGGTTATGGTAATGATGCTTGACTTGAGATCTTCTTCAAGATGTCTCGGTTTCTTAACTAATTTCAATGTGCATATATTCAATCCTAATGTTGTCCATAAGCACCCATTTGATCTTTAGGTGAGTAACAAATACCTCAATATACAAAGAGAGATTATGTGTTGGATTTTTGTAGGGATTTCCCTATGATTAAATTCAATGTGCTTAGTTGGTACAATGTTTGCTACCACGGCTTGAAGATGTATAGGATTTACTTCTAGTGGCACTCCTGGCCTGTGAAGAGTTTGGTACAAAATTTATTTATGTACATTCGATATCTTAAGAAGATCCAAGATCAAAATCTTGGTAGATTTCTTCTCGAGTTGTTCTAAGAGGTTGTACCTACCATTTTGTGGGGTTGATGGAGAGGGTTCGGGAATCATGAGGTGGGCATGCCTTGTTACCACAACGCAATCCTTTCCCTTGATTTGAATGGTGTTCACATGGTCACTATGAGAGTGAATACATCTAATGAGAAAATCATAATGATTATTGTCTTTCTTGGTATATAGGTAATTTGCTGATTTATAACTCTGGGATGACTCTCCTCGATTTGGCTTTGGTTCCTCTGACTTACCATGTTTGGGGAATGGTTCTTTGTATATCCCCATCTTTTGATTGGGAGTCTGAGTTTTTTCCATGTTGTCCACTTTTATCTCCCCATTTTCGATGAGGTCTTGGATGTAGTGACAAAGTCGTAGACATTTGTATGTTTTGTGTCCCTTGACACAATGTAATTCACAATAGTCATCCTCTTTGTACCATGATGGTTTTGGAGCATTTTCATCAAAGGGTTGTGTTGTGGGATAAGTCACCATGTGAGTTGCATCTAATTGTTTCAATATGACCGACAAAGGCTCATTGAGAGGAGTGAACATTCTCTATTTAGGTGATGGTTGAATAGGTCCTTTGGTCAATTTAAAAGGTTGACTAGTTTGAACTGTTTGCACGTGTTTGGAATCTGTGATCCCATCTCCCACCATGTTCTTGTTTTTGTTGAATATTTTTAGCTTTTTGCAAGTTTAACACTTTGGTTGTCCTTAGATTGTGACCCAAGAGTTCCTTTGGAAATAAGGGATTTCTCTATTTGAACTTCTTTTTCAATGACCTCCTCAAAAGTTCGAACACAATGCATTTGAAGGTGGAAAGCGATATGTCTGGATTTAGATTAGGCACAAAGATACTTACAACTATTTTTCAGAGAATTCACAAGAGAAGCAACCGGCTATCCCTCTCCACCATTTTAGGAAGCTAGCGAATGTCTTGTTAGGACGTTGTTTGGTGCCACATAAGTTTGTCATGGTGATATCACTTTCTATATTGTATGAGAAGTCATGCACAAACCTCTCTACGCCCGGCCAAGTAAAAATAGACCCCTGAGGCAAACAAGTAAACCACTCCAAGGTTTGGCATCCTAGACTCTTGGGAAAGAGTCATATGAGGTAATTATTGCTATAGGACACCTCTTGAGACACCATATAGAAATCCTTTACATGATCTCGTGGGTCTCCCTTTCTTCTATATTTGTCAAATTTCAGCATGTCAAATTTTTTAGGGAAGGGTTGAAGTGTCATAGCTTTGTCAAACTGGATGGGGACATAGTTCTTCATATTGATATTTTCTGATGCTCCCCACATTTCTCTCTTGAAGGCTTGTGAGTGTCACTTTCATATATTGTACTTCTTGTGTGAGTAATTGTTCTTTAGTGGGAGAAGTAGGGATATATACACGATGATGCTCCATATTGTCTTCTCCTTGATTTTCCCTATGAAGTTCACTGATTTTGACCTTAGGATTTATCTTTTGGACATTCTTGTTTGTTTCTTTTTGTACATGAGAGGTTAACAAGGCTAATTTTTGACTAAGGTTGCTAATTTTTTGTTGAATAGTGACTTCTTCTTCCAAAGGTTCCTCTTCTTCATATTGTGGAGGTTCTTCAACATTCTCGTGTCCTAACCTAATTTTATGTGGCACTTTAATAAAGGGTATTCTATGTCCCACTACATTATTATTTCCAGCATTGGAGGTAGAAGCATGTCCATGTGTTAAAATATCCTCCATGTTGATAAGAGCTCGTTCCTCATCATTAGCATTATTTGTAGGTGGGATTGTTTCATCTTCGAGTGGGCATTTTGGATCCCAATTCTACAACTCGTGATAACACCCTGTCCTTTTTTCTAAAAAGGAATGCATCTAATAAGGTGGGGTCAAATTCAAACTCGCATGTGGGGATTCCAATTCATCACCACTATGATTTATCATGTCTTTATCTCTTTTCTACGGAAAATAAAGGCCCAAGATCATGACCAATAAAAAGTTTGACCCTTTTTTGTTTTGAGAATTCCCAAGTTTGCACTTGTTGTGCTTGAATGTTTTCTTTGAGCCCTAATCATGTCTTAGGAGCCATGATGTGCAATGATTTCACCAAGGTACGTTGTAAATGTGTTAAAAACTTGTGATCACACCTAAGTGAAATGCAAAAAGAATGTCAAGAATATGAATGAGTATAAATGTTAAAGTACCAATGTGATAGAGTGATAAGTCAATAATGACACAATGTTTGGTACCTAATCTTATCAATCGAATGAAGAATTTCCTAGGTTTACTTCAAAAAGGTAGTTGGTCTCGTAAGATAATTAACAAGATGTCCCTACTTATGTCAAGTTCAAGGGAATGAACAAAACGTAAGTAAATACAAGAAGTTAATGTGACCTCCTAACAAGGTATACTAGAAGCAAGCTCAAATTCAATTAATATCTATATCCCAAAAAGTGCCAATTACAATTTTGAGTGACACAACAATGTCACCAAGATATGTTAACCAAACTTTGCAAGAAAGTAAGGTATTGATATCAAGATGATATTGATATAACACACACAAGTGGTAACACGTAGCACTTTTCAAAATCAAGGTAGTAATGGAATCAAACTAAAAGCTTATAGTATAACTAAGAATTATTAAAATGTGTATAGTGTAACCTTAAAATGCAAATATTTAGGTCAAGTTTACAAGAAACAAGACGTAAATACCAAAATTGTAGTGATACGATATAAACAAGGTAACCTTTCCAAGGAAGTTCAAGATGATGAACCACGCCTAACTATGATGATGATCCTGACATGGGTATCAAGATCACAAAGGCCACCAATGATATGAATATGTCTCCACACACTTTAGACATTTAACTTACCCAGCTACAAACATGGATGGGTGTAAATAGACAAAAAAGTGGTCAGAAACAATCAATTGATAATGCAAAGGTAATCACTCTTATTTTAATCAACAAAGTGTCAAAAGAACGTGAGGGAAGTAGATCAAAATGGGGATGAAAAATGTTGGCTTTACTTCGGCAAATTTTCACCTCGCTTTAAGGCAAGTGAAAAATAAGAAAAAGTAACGCTTCCACGTTTTGTGATGAATGATGGCTCACAATTTAACATTGTTTTGAAATGGTCAAAGTGGGCTCTGGCCAAAGAATATCTTCCTAGGTGTTACAAAGTTGTCTTCAGCGATCTCAATTTACCCAAAAATTGCAATGACTAACTTGGGAGTATCTAGAAGGCTTTACTTTACCCCATTCAAGCATAGTAGGCAACTAGTGCATCTACATGTACTATCACTGGGTACATGCCATATATACAATTGGTAATGCTAACTCACAAGGAACAACTACTCAAGCAAGGTTGTGCGGAGCACTTCCCATTTCATCCATAAGGTTCCCTCTTAGGTGGACTACTTTGGGGTTCCTAGTACCACCCCCATTCATTGTAGCTTAAGGTGTTATGCCAAAGGGGTTATGTTCCGATTAAGCGGATAGGGACATACCCTTTTAAAACTTGCAATATAGTGTTTTGAATGTGGTGTTCTTTTTATCTTGTTTAATTTTGATGTGGTTTACTTAAACACCTTTTGGCAACCCAATACGACAACTATATTAGCATCTTTATTTTGTTTCAATTCCACCTTTCTTTGGCAAGCGTGTGTTTGGTTCTACACAACGGGTTAGTAATTTTCTATAAAGAGAATAAACATCATTTCTGATTCTCAAGATCGTCAAGGACATAGGAGAAGAGCATATGTGATGTTTCTAAAATCCAAGAAAATACCAAATGGAAAAACACTTAATTCAAACACACCAAGTTAACTTATTCCAATTCGGATATTCTCAACAACTTCAAAGCATCAAAAAGACTTAAGAATCATTTACGTTAGTTAAGAAAATTAAAACTAACACCTAGTAGTCTTAATAACAAAGTTAAATCAAAATCTAAACACCATCACGTTAAGAGCTAAGCAAGATTAAATAACAACATTATTGCATCATAACTTTGAAATGGAAATCAAACTAACATGTTAATTATCAAAACCTCTACTCTTTAGATTACCAAAACAACTAAATTGAACCTAGGTAGATTCATGGCAATCAAAGTTGATTGTTTGATCTTTAAGGGATTAGGAATGGAAGCTCATCAAAGCATGGCTACAAGACCACTTTGATTATTTCCATATGACCCAAAAGCTTAAATGGATGAAATACAAGAATGAGGCTTAGCTCTTCTAATGGTGAAATGCTTAAGGATGAAAAAAGGCTTATAGTGTATGTATCTGTATGCTTTCTTTTTGTTTCTCAAGAATTAGGTGTAAGTGTAAAGGTAAGAGAAAGGCTCTTTATATAGCCCAATGGATAAAGGAATCTCTACATCCCTTTACATGTGGGATAATAGAGATGTTGAGTTAGTTGTGGATAAGGGGGTTTAGAAGGGTTGAGTTAACTTTAGGAGAGTTTAGCTTGTCCTTTAGTGACTCATGTGGATAAAGGGGGTTTATTAATTAATCAAGATGATTAATTAATAGATGTGCAAGCTTATAAAATCTTTTTAGAGGAATAGTTAGTATGATTTAGACTATAGAAGGGAATTAAATCAACTAAATAATGATTTATTGGTTTAATGAAAGGGGAAGCTAATTAATTAATAATAATTAATTAGTCTAGATAGAAGGAAGGATTAATTAATGAGAAGGTCATTAATTAGGGTATTTGTTGAATAGAAGACTTAATTAATTACTTATTGTAATTAATTAACGATGATAGAAGAGAAGATGAGCATTATTGATGATATGTCACCAATTTGCAGGAAAGGGAATAATTAGCACAATTTAAGTATTTAAATTGTTCAGGCTAAATTATAGGTGTCTACAAGGGTCATGATAGAATTAGTGGTTGAAGTTGAAGGTGTCCATATATGTACCACAAGAAAATTCAAAGGGTTGATCATAATCGCCATACTCATTCGGCCAAATTTCAAAATGACAAGTCCCAACTCAACCATCCTTTTCCCTCTCTTTCTTCCCTTATTTCATTCCAAATATATATATAAATGTAATTTCCTTGGCACAAAAAGGGTTCCCTCCTACAAAGGTGTAAGATTTTGCTTTTATTCCATGCTTCGGGCCTTTGTAACTAAATTGTGGGAAATTATTGAACCTCTGCTCTGCAAATGTAAATGATATTGTTTAATGAGATGCAATTGTGGTTTTCCTTCATGCGTCACATATTGAATGTGAATCTCAACCCTCTTATCTCTCTTTAAATATATGCATTCATATTTTACAGAGATTTGTGTTCATTTTGGTTTGTCATGTGATATTTTGAACTATCATGAGCCGAGTTCGAACCCTATTTTATTCTTATGCATCACCTTCTTTTAAGTTTGCATTCTCCTTTCCCTTTTCTACTAACTCTTGATCCTATAAGAACTTAGTTTAGGATTAGATTAGTTGCATTCTTAGGTTGTAGGTTAGTTTTGGTGGGCTAAAACACAGAGGAACTAACCTTCTCTAGAGATTTATCTCACTAGCAAGGTCCCACACTTGGAAACAAATCCATGTTACACCAAAGTTTTGTTGTTAAGCAATAAAACATGAAAAGGGTGCTAACTTTTGTGATAACAATATCAAATGAGGTATTATACCTCCATTCTACAAGTGGTAACCATTTCACCCATCATTCTTGTTTATCCAAAGTAAAACATCAAAGATATGCCTCCAAACATTTGTTTACCACTTCAATTTACCCATTTGATTAGGGATAATAAGATGAACTCTGAGCCAATTGGGTACCCAAACAAGAGAACAATTTAGTCCAAAAATTTATAGTAAATATAGGGTCACAATCACTTACTATAATTTTGGGCATGCCATAGAGCTTTTGAATTATATCCATAAAAGAGATTTTAGATGTAAAAGGATGAGATAGGGCACAAAAATGATCATACTTGGTAATTCTATCCACCATGACCATGATTACATTTTTCCCTTCTGATTTTGGTAATCCTGTGATGAAATCCATAAAGACCTCTTCCCATCTCTGACTAGGAATAGACAAAGGTTGTAGGAGACCTGATGTCTTGATGATCTAACCATTATTACTCTTGCACACCAAACATTCTTCCATAAATTTTTGAATATCACATTTCACCCCTCCCAAAAGAAATCTTGTTTAACTCTATGATAAATTTTGAAGAACCCATAATGGCCACCTAGTGGAGAAGAAGGAAGCTTTGAAATAACATGATGTATACATGTAGAGTTCTTACAGATATATAACTTGTCCTTATACCACAAAGATATCAACCTTCCATATAAAATTTGTTGGAGATTCGAATGAGAGAGTTTCTTTGCATCTTACTGTCATTTTCCCTTTCCTTATCTACCCAATCTACCTTTAGTATAGAGATGACACATAACAATGCTTATGTGGACTCATCCCTCTTATATAGTGCATCATCGACCACATTTTCCTTCCCTTTCTTATAAATAATCTCAAAGTCATAACCCAACATCTTTGTGACCCATTTTTGTTGCTCTTCAGAAGATATTTATTGCTCCAAGAAGTATTTGAAACTATCATGATCTATCTTTACCTTGAAGTGTCTACCCATCAAGTATGGTCTCCATTGTTTGACCGCATGCAAGATTGCCATCATTTCCTTCTCATAGGTGGGATTCAACAAATTCTTTCCTTTTAGTTGATGACTATCAAATGCTATGGGGTGTCCTTACATGAATAATACACCTATCCCTTTCTGAAGCATCACATTCAACTATGAAGTTCTTGGAGAAATTTGGGGTTGATAACATCGGGGTGGTGCACATCACCTCCTTCAATTTTTCAAATTGCCCTAGAAGCTTCTTCATTCTAACGAAAGGAGTCTTTCTTCAATAATATTGTGAGCAGTGTTGTTATCTTTACAAATTTGTGATAATACCACCTGAGCCCTAAGAAACCTCATAAATTCTTGAGGTTTCGGGAAATTCTCATTCCACCATGGTCTTGATCTTGTAAGGGTCTACCTTGACACCTTCATGAGAGATGATATGGCATAATTATTCCACTTCATTTACCCCATTATTTCACTTTTTGTGAATTTCTATTTCATTCCCTTTTAAGATTTAGATGATTTAAATTAATCATACATTAAAAGGATGAAATAATGCAACATGTGGATATTATTATTTAATTAACTTCTAACATTAATTTCCCAAATCATAATAACACTTTATAAAGTGATTATTGATCTAGGAACTATCAAAACACAAAGGAGAGATTGCACTTACCGATTATGTGTGGATCTGAATGAGTCCGAGTGATCTGGATATGTGAACAAGCTAATGTGGAACTGAAAATTCTTCATTGCAAGAATGGAACTTGAAACTACATTGGTCAAAAATGCATAGCTAGGTCTAAAGCCTCCATATGATCTTGACTCTTTCACGGTCTTGGACCTACTTGGAATATGGGTGTACAACTTTCTTAGTGCATTACCTTTCCCCGGAAAGGATTTTCATAAATGCTAAGTTATTCTTTGTTGCTCTCTTTCAAAATGACTCCATAACTCTACTCAAACCCTCATAAAGTGTAAGATGGAGCTCCTAAAAAATAAAGTTAGGTGGGATGTTGGTACCCATATGCACTAGATTCTAATAAATACGGATTTAATCAACTTACATATTATATAATGTTACAATAAACATTACATCATAACATAAGTAAATAAAGAAATACTTATAGGAAATAAATAACACAAGTGACACATTATTTATAGTGGAAAACCCCAATAGGGTAAAAACCACTTTGAAAATAACCTTTTACTTCAAAGAACTTATTTTACATCTAGTAAGATCACCTCCTCCTTTAAAACCCTATTTACCAAGGGTAAAACCAAATCACTTGATTTACACACCTTTGATATATTTCCGAATATATCAAATGAGGACCTAAAGTCCTTTTTATATAAGGTGATGGGTATGTCTCCAACCCACCTTTTCAACCTAAATGGTTGACACATATACCTAGGTGAGTGTATTTAATAAATATAAACATAAATGATTCACATTATTAAATACTTACCTAATGTATATTACCTAGGTATGAATATTTAATAATAGAAAAGTATTTCATATTATTAAATATTTAACCTATATAATAGTGATGGACCCATATTAATTAAGGGTTGGCAGACCACTTAATCATTATGTTCAACACTCCCCTTAATGTTAAGTGGGATAACATATGCCAATAGATTACCTGCTCGTGGTACACTACATGATTTACAATCCTTAAACCATAAAGGTTTTAGGCTAGCATATCGGGTGAAGGAATTATAACACCTTCATCATACTCAAGTTACCTTTTGGTACAAAAGGATTTGGAATCCCAAAGATCATCCCATGATCAGTGGCTAAGTATGATTTGTGAGTTTTACATATTCTCACAGGTTCTCATAAAAGGTTATTGAACCCAAGCATATAGGAGTCTTTTATAACTAAGGACCTCCTTAATAATATGCTTGTATTGGATGTTTACTAGTAAACTCAATAGCACTAAAGAGTTTACTAAAGACCACCTTTAAGATCTTTCTACACTTCTTTCTAAAAAAGAAGTCGAGGAGGTATACATGCCGAAGGTATTTTTACACTTTCCCGAAGGTCTTTTTACAAAAACCAAGTTCCATTAGGAGGTGACATTGTCATGCACACTCCCCTCAATGGAAACTCGATAATCCAAGATTTTCATGAAAGTGACAAAACTTTACAACACTCAGGGGCTTTGTGAAGATATCAACAACTTCTCTTCAGTTGGCATGAACTTGAGATCTATCTCACCACTTAGCACCTTCTCACGGATGAAGTGTATATGTATCTCAATGTGCTTCATCCTCTGATGTTGTATTGGATTATGTGCAAGAGCTATGGTTGCTTTGGTTTTCACAAAACAAAGGAACACTACATGGATCCTTCATCTTTATCTCATTAAACAACCTCTTTAGCCATAGAGCCTCTTTTGTAGCTTCCATTGCACTTCTATACTCAGCTTCTATTGAAGAGATAGAAACAGTTGGCTGCTTTTTGTTGCACCAAGTAATGGCACCTGCACCAAATTTAAACACATAACCAGAAGTAGATTTTCTATCAATACATCACCAACATGATCAGAATCACAAAATCCATATAAGTTAGCATTTTCATTCTTAGTATAATGCAACCCATAATTGATTGTACCTTTAATATATCTAAGAATCCTTTTTGCAAGATTCAATGATCTCTATAAGGTTCTGCATAAACCTAGAAGTAATTCCTACTACATAGGAAATATCTAGTTTGGTGATAGTTAGATATATCAAACTACCAACTAATTGCCTATATAAAGTAGGATCAAATTTTTCACATGCAGGTTTAGGATCAATTTTAGTCCAACTTCCATAGGAGTAGAAATTGGTTTACAATCAATCATGTTAAACTTTTTCAGTACATTGGTTGCATATTGTGCTTGAGAAACAACAATAGAATGTTTATCTTGAAATACAACCATGCCAAGAAAATGATGTAAGAGACCTAAATCAGTCATTTCAAAGTATTGTTTCAATTTTTCTTTAATTCTACAAATTAAAGTAGGATTATCACCAGTCATAAGCAAATCATCAACATATATACAAACAATGATAATATGTGATCCTTCTTTCTTAATGAATAGATCATTGTCAGAAGAACAATTAACAAAATCCTAATTGTTTAAAGAAAGAATTAATTTTCACATACCAAGCTCTAGGAGCTTGCTTTAAACCATACAAGGATTTTTTCAATTTACAAACATAGTTTTCTTTACCAATTTCTTCAAATCCTTTAGGTTGAGACATGTAAAGTTCTTCTTTTAAATCACCATTCAAAAGGTATTTTTCACATCCATTTGGTGGATTTCCCACCCAAATTGAGTGAACAATTGCAAATAAGGTCCTAACAGTACTCATTTTAGCTACAGGGGTAAATGTCTCAACATAATCAATACTAGGTTTTTGAGTGAAACCTCTAGCAACAAGTCTAGCTTTATGTTTGTTAATACTACCATCTATATTATATTTTACTTTGTATAACCACCTAGACCCTATAATACTTCTTTTCTCTGGAGGTGGAACCAACTCCCAGGTTTGATTTTGAATTAGGGCATTATATTCAGCTTGCATTGCATTGATCCACTTCTCATCTGAGAAGCTTCTTCAAAACTTTATAGCTCAAGTTCATACAAGGTCATTAATGCATGGTACGTATGATGGCTTCTGGTCATTTTCCTAAGATCAATAGGATTAGAACTCTCTAACACATAGATTGAGCCCATTTTGGTTTCTTAACTAGGGAGTTAGGAGATTCAGAAGCATCTATAGTATCAACACAAGAAACATCATCATGACCATTTACTATATTCTCATTATCAGAATCATAACCATCATTAGAAATATTGACAGAGTTAGGAACATCTTTACCATTATCAGATGAACAAAAGCATTTTTCCAAAACCACCACATTGCGGTTTCAGTTACTTCCCTTTTTACAGGGTCATAAATCCTTAGACCTGTAATGTTAATACCATATCCAATGAAAACACAAGAGAAAGAAGTCATATCAAGTTTCTTTCTTTTCTTTTTAGGAATGTATAAAGAAGTAGGACTACCAAAAACTTTTAGATGAGAAATATCATGTTTTTGATTTGACCATTTTTCTAAAGGAGTTGAAAGATGAATAGCTTTGGTGGGAACCCTATTTAGAATGTAGACTATTGTGTTCATTGCTTCTGCCCACAAAAATTTGGGAAGACTAGCAGAATGAAGCATAGTGTGAGCCATATCTAAAATAGTCATATTCTTACATTTTCTGCAACACCATTAGATTGGGGAGAATGAGGAGAAGTTAATTCTCTTTTAATACCAAAATCAATACAAAAATTTTTTCAAATGCTTTTGCTAACATATTCACCCCCATTATTTGTTCTAAGTCTCTTAATTTTATAATTTGAAGAGTTTTCAATAGATGCTTTAAATTCCTTAAATTTCCCAAGTACATCAGATTTATTTTTAAGAAAATATGACCAAATCATCTGGTGAAATCATCAATGAAATTCACATATATAAAGAACCATTTAATGAAGCTACTTCAAGAGGTCCTCTAACATCACTATGAATAAGTTCTAGTGGGGAAGAGGAACTCTCTTCAAGATGTGAGTGAAAGGGTTTAGCACTTTGTTTTGAGCGTAAACACCCTTCACACGCATCATGAGAAGAAGACAACACATGAAAACCTTTCACAAGATTATATCTAGCCATTTCATATAAACTTTTATAATTAACATGTCCTAATCTTTCATGCCATAGTTTTGAATTATTCAAACTTTGAGAAACAAAATAGGATGCAGAATGGAAATCATCAAAAATATACAGACCATTTCTTTGAATTCCTTCAGCTATTATATTATCATTACTATCCTTGATATACCAAGTATCTTTCAAAATTTGAATAGCCAAACCATCATGAGTTAATTGAGAACATGATAAAAGGTTCTTTTTGAGCTTAGGAACAAATAAAACATTATTCAACACACCATTAGCAAATTTTACTTTTCCTTTCTCTATTGCTTCTAAAGATGAGTTATCACCAAGATACACACATTCATTGATTTTCACAACATCAAATAAATAATTTGAAACACCAGTCATATGATTTGATGCACCTGAATCTAGAATCCATTCAGAATTAGAGGAAGAATACAACATAACATATAATGCAATAATTTTAGGAATATCATTAGAGCTATCTTTTTCCTTAAATTGTATTTTGAAGAAACAATTTGTTTTTTATTTTTATGGATAGGTTTCTTAGTTTTTCAATCTTCCTTTTTATGTCTAAATTTACCACATTTGTGACATTTACCACTAAATCTAACACACAATTGATCAGAAGAATTTTTTCTTATCAACAAAAGAAGATTTAGATCTAAATTTTTGATCTGAGAAGGGCTTGCGAGGTTTGAACTTTGAATTCTGAGCAAGAAGTTCCTGAGAGGCATTCTCCTTAGAGTCAAAGTTCATCATCACTTGCTCTTCCTATATCAAAAGTGAACTCAAGGTATTTAAATCAGGTAGATCATTTTCATTTTGATATTTAGAGTTCAAGATAGAAATAAAATTCCTAAATCTTTCATGTATATTTAATTGAACAATAAAGTAGATTAATTTTTCACCAATTAAATCACAATTGCATCCATCTAATTGTGCTTTAATATTTTTAATTTTGGCTAAGAAATTAACTACTTTTTCATCTCCTTTCATAGGAGTTGTAAGTAATTCTAAAACTAATTTAATAATTTTAGATAAACGCGTACCTTCATGCATGGATTCTAGTTGTGTCCATACCTCTTTTGGATGTTTCAATATTACCAATGTGTAGAAGGTACTCATCATTCACATTGCACGTAAAATCATGGAAAGAGCCTCTTGCATTCGTTGTGAGAATGCATTCATGTTATCTACAGTTTTTTGACAATGGTGGGAGCAACCTCAGATCAAACAATTGTCCGAGTTTCCTCGCCATAAGTTCTGATTTGACCCTGATCTTCCAAATGTTGTAGTTGGTTCCATTCAGGATCTGGGTTTTGTCAAGATAGAAATAGTTGGATGTCATTATTTTCCTGAACCTATAAAACACACCCCATTATAATATACAATGTACCACAGAGTTAGATACATATTTATAAAAAAAAGTAACACTTTTAATATAAATAGATCTAAATTTTATAGATCTACATAAAATATTTAATCATAACTAATGTTGTCATTACAATGCATATTAATTAACCTCCATGATTAAAATAATAAATAATATAAAGGGCTTTGATTATTCAGACTTATATATAAAAAAATTTAACCATATATAAGTGAAGAAAAACCCTTAAGAATGCAAAACAATTTCAAATTTTTAGAAAAAAATAATGTAGACAAAATTAACTTGATTAAATTGACGTCTAAAAAAACTGTCATACGGCCTTATGTTGCTGTCGTGATGGTCATTTGCCAAACCGTCAAATTTAATGGATTCAAAATTGTATTTAAATTTCTTCTTCTATATAATATTAGGAGGTTATATTTTAATACATTATATTAACCTATTATAATTTATAATGTTATATTCACCCTTTAAAAAGAGGTATATAGTTTATATAATGTAAATAAAAAACAACATATAGTCTATAAAAATTTATAAACTAAATAAAAAAACAAACACATATAATTTTATGGGGCCCCCTCATGAATTTGTTTTAAAACATTTATCAAAGGCCATGTAATTTTAAATACATAAACCTTTCGAGAGGAGACAACATTTTTGAACACACCTTGATTCTTCACAAAGTAAAGCTTTTAAAGGTTAAATTAAATAAATAAAATACAAAACATTTGATCTTAATTTATTTAATTTACCTTGTTTTGTTACCATGTTAGAATTTGAGGATTCTAATAAATATGGATTTAATCAACTTACATATTATATAATGTTACGATAAATATTTAAATAAACATTACATCATAACATAAGTAAATAAAGAAATACTTATATGAAATAAATAACACAGGTGACACATTATTTATAGTGGAAAATCCTAATAGGGTAAAAACCACTTTGAAAATAACCTTTTACTTCAAAGAACTTATTTTACATCCAGTAAGATCACCTCCTCCTTAAAACCCTATTTACTAAGGGTAAAACCAAATCACTTGATTTGCACACCTTTGATATATTTCTGAATATATCAAATGAGGACCTAAAGTCCTTTTTATATAAGGTGATCGGGTATGTCTCTCGACCCACCTTTTCAACCTAAATGGTTGACACATATACCTAGGTGAGTGTATTTAATAAATATAAACATAAATGATTCACATTATTAAATACTTACCTAATGTATATTACCTAGGTATGAATATTTAATAATAGAAAAAGTATTTCATATTATTAAATATTTAACCTATATAATAGTGATGGACCCATATTAATTAAGGGTTGGCTAGACCACTTAATCATTATTTTCCAACACGTCGTTCTCCTAACATGTGATATTTATTGTAATGCAATCAAAACTTGATAATCGTGCTTTGGAAATGCTTTGACTTGAGTTTCACACTTCCTCAAATACTTGGGAAGGGTCATTTTGCTTGCTTGTAGAGAGAATATGGAGACTCCTAAACCTAGAAAGGAGACTTTAAACCTGTAGAGAGTGGTGCCCTAATGGATTTGCAATAGTTATTTAAATTTTTGGGAGCTTGGAGTGCCTTTTGTGTTTGATTGTACATGAAAACCATACAAGTAGGGTCAAGAATATAGATCTATAACTCGAATGAAACTGATGTTTTTGGATTGGAGGGAGAAAAGATAATTTTAACTTTTTGGGTCAGAGGATAGGTGTTTCTAGATGTGTTTTATGATGTTAAACCTTAAAATTGACAACATAGAGGTGTGTAAAAAATAGACAAGTAACAAAAGAGCTATCATGGTGTGTTAAACAAGAGTGAGGAGAATGTATTTGTACATGTAAGCGTGTAATGTCAAGATCAACAATGTCAAAGGATAGATTGCCAAATCTGAGTGTATACACCCGAAAAAAGAACACTTCAAAGGCTTTGTATATAGTTGATGTTTCTTGATAGCTTTTGAGATAATATTTACATGACGTAAGTGTTCCTCCCATGATTTTTGTAGATTAGGATATTGTAACACCCACAAAAACAGGCACACAAATACATCAATAAAAAAACACCAAAATAAATTATTTTGACTTACATTTGTTGTATACATGACATTCCCATTTTGGACCATGTTGACTCATTGTAGCATCATATTATTTTGATTGAGGCATTGACTATCAGATATCTTTCATTTTGATAATGATGTTGTTACATTACATGGATAATTATGTGTCAATTTTGGATGTTAACTCATTTTATGACAAGGATGTACATGGCATATGATGCCAATATGCTTGATTTTCTTATGGTATCGATGTGATGATTAGGACTAGATTATGAGATCTCACAAGATGGTATATATATTTTCGTGGATGCATTATTGTGTTCACCTCTTGTTACACTATTGGTGGATCATAGTTTGATTATTCACTATCTAGTTGTTGATCATATGTGGATTATCATTGAGATATTTCTTACATTGTTGTGATTTTGTTAGTTATTATTGGGTAGTATAATGTTTAACTTGAGTGTGTAGATGATAGGTTTCACCATGTGAGAAACATGGGACTCAGGCAGGGGATGTCTGAACCAGCACAATGGGCCCTAAAAGGCCAAAGTTCCTTCCTAGTTTATTTTGTTATGGGTCACCTTTCTTGACCTTGGTCTTGTTGTGGATTATTTAAACCCCCTTGTGATGTTGTATTATTATTACCTTCTTATCTTATTGGTTTTGCTAACCCCTCTTCTATGGCATTGTTATTAATAATTATAATCCTCTTTTCTATTAGCTTTGACCTTGAGTTTAACTCTAACCCCTTGGATTTTATGCAAATTTGGTTATGTCTTGCTTTAGTCTTCCTAATGGAGGATTTGGGACACCTAATCTGGATTAGGTGAGCCCAACAACCTCTCCTAAATGTCATCTTTTCCCCAAACTCGGATTTGGGAAAAATGTGACATTTAGGAGGTGTATAAGGCAAGTTATGGACTAAATTTTCCTTGGAAAGAGCCCCCTTGCCTATAAGGGTAGGTGGGCTCCTTCCAAGGCAAATTGAGCCCATTTGGCCATTTTTCCCCTTTTTCTCCCTCATATTTTATGAAAAATTCTTGATTATGTGAATGGTGTTGGGATGTGGGCATCCTCCATGATTGCTTGGATATTTCTTTTTTATCTTTTAATTTGGGGTTTTGGGGTGCAAATTTTGGAGATTTTAGATTGGTTGAAGCATAGGTGGAGGGTGACACTTGTCACCCTCCATTTGGTCCTTTGGGTTGTTTTTTTCTATATCATCCCCTCTTGTGGAAGGGATTGGGGTTACTTGCTTCATTTTTTTGCTTTGGGTTTGCTTTTGGGAGCTTGTAAGGAGAAGGAAGTGGATTGTGGAAGCTTGGGTTGGAACACTTGCTTAATCTTGAGGTAGGATCTTACCTCAAATTTTTCTTGTTTGAAATGGTTAAAATTGTGTTGTGTGGATTGGAATTGGTTGTTTCAATTTTCTTGTCTTTTGTTTTCCCATCCAATCTTGCATGGATTGGATTTTGGGCATGTGTGGGAAGAGGGAAGAATCCCTTTTTACTCACCCTCATGCTTGATGGAAAAGCTTGAGGGAACTATGGTTTACCCCTTCATTTGGTTTGAAGGGCATGGAGGGATAAGGGGAGAATTTATGGAGAGATAAGGAGAGTATTATGATATCTTATGGAGAGATAAGGAGAGTATTATGATATCTCATGGAGAGATAAGGAGATGGTGGCTTACTATGGTTAATTTGGTTCTAAATTTGGAAATTTATGGGATATCTTATCCCCTCTTCCCTCATTGAGAAGTTTGGTGCTTCTCAAGTCTTTGATTGGTTATGTTGCATTGTTTTTGGGGTGTTACTCCTAAGTATTATATCCTTGATTGTGTTTTGGTGACCTTTTTCTACTGTTGGTTTGAGGCATGCCCCTCCCTCTTTCCCATGGGCTTGGAGGGAGGCTAGCATGTCCTTTTGGTCCACCTTAAGGCATGTAATGATGCCTATAGGTTGGGAGGTAAACAATTTGGTTTCTCATGGGTTTTGGAGCTACTTTTGGATGGCATGGAGCTTGAAAGAATGGTTTTAAAATTTTAAAAGTTGTATAATTTTGTTTGTGCATTTGGAGTTAAGTTTGCAAAATCTACCTTTAAAGGAGATGTAATTTTTGGAACAATTTTGACATGTTGTCTCCACATTAAGTGGAGGGATTTTGTACTTGTATTTTAGGATAGTTTTTTCTTCTTATTAATCTATTTCAAACAAAAAGGAATTACTTCTCATGGAATGGATTGTTACTCTAAATCTATTGTTGTTGAAAGTCTTACTTAAGAAGTATTAGTTGTTCAAATGTTGCACCTTATTGCATGCTTTTAATGGAATTGAGCATCTTGTTTCAAAAGCTGATTTATTTTATAAATCATTGTTTCCTCTTCTTGGAATACTTATGGAAAAGTGAAAGAAATCATATATTTGGGTTCAAATTTCTCCTGTAAATAAACATGGAATGGTTGTGTTTTTGGATAAAAATCTCATTGTTGTTGTTACTTAAAGTAAACTTGTAAACTGGAACTATTGCATTCCAAGTTTTATCTTGCTGTTTTGACTAGTAGAATATGTGGTTGATGTACTATTTACAAGTTATAGTTCTTGTTATTCTCATCTTGTAGCAAACTCTTGTAAAGTTTACCATTTCTACACTTAGTAAAATATCACAGAAAGTTCATATTAGAATAGTTGTGATTAAATATTTCTCTATAAAAAAATATAAATTTATATCATTTCTATCTCCTTTCTAGCTTGTATATTTTTGATGATAAAAAGTGTAATAAATCTACACACACACACACACATACACATACACATACAAACATATAAATATATTCACATTTATAAATGATATTATCCTAAATAAGTAATTATAAACTTATTATAAATTTAAATAAGTTATAGAACTTATAATATGTTATAAATGGCTATATATTAAAAAGTAAATAAAAAAACTTATTATAAATATGGTTTTTACCATAAAAGGTTTTAAACTAAATAAGTTAAAGAACTTATTGTAAATCTAGTTTTTACCAAAAAGGCTATCTTATATATATATTTTTAAAAACTTATAGTGTAAATTAGTTTTAGCTAAGGATTCTTTATATATACTTTTAAGAAGAAATTATTTTAGCCCATTTTTGTAAGTAATTTTTAAAAAAAAAAGTGAGTGTAAAAGAATCTAAGGAAAGAGATTTTCTAGTTTAAAAAATAAATGGAAAACCCATAGCCGTGAAAGTGGAGGGTTTGTTTGTTTACTGAAAAAATTAAAAATAAAATTGAAGGGGGGTGGGACAAGCCCACCTTGTCCCACCCATCCCCCACACTATTTTTCTTAAAATGGCCAAGGCCATCTCCTTTCACACTTGAAAAGTCATCGTCATGCCCTCACTTTGGGCCTTTTAAAATTTTTTAGTAAAATAAATATTTTCACTTTGGGCCTTCCTAAAATGAAGTTTTGACAATATAACATAAATGGGATTTATATATATATATTCAAATTATAGAAATAATAGCAAATTCAAAAGAAATAATAAATTTACAGATCCCTTGGGTTTAGACCTAGAAGATTGAATGAAAACCATATAGTTGAAACCCTGAAAACAATCACTTGTGAGCAAACCAGATCTGCATATACAAATTTTAATGGAGTGGATAATCCTCCTAAAAGCTCCTCTTCCTTGAGCTCTCCTTCCCTGCACAAAAAAAATACAAAGAAAAAGAAAACTAGGGCATCCGGGTGAAGGAGATGAATAAAAATGAATAATAAGAGGCTATGTTTGATATTTTATCCTCACATTGGTTTTAGGTTTAGCATATCTAATGGTGGAGATTAAAACAAATCTAGGGCCCTGATTTAATTGGATTTTCACTTGGGTGAATAAGGTTGTTTTTAAAATAAATGTATTACTTTGTGTTTTAATGAGAACATGACTATACCTATAGTTGATCTTTATTAGGGAACTTTATATTTAAATGTGAATTATGGGAAGTGACTTAGGTGGTGTAATAGTATTTTTTTTAATTAAATGGATTAATTAACCCGAACCACGACCGTGATTTTATCCATGGACTTTAGTAAACAACTTATTTAATTCCCTTTGGAATAAATTTAAAACGGGTTGAAATTTATTTAATTGGTGGAAATTTCAAATAAACCTTGCTTTATTTTTTTTTAGCGTGATTGCGAATCACTAATGGTTCTTTTGAAACTTTACCATCGTCATGATATATTTATCGTCAACACTTATAAAAATAATCATAATTCGTATAACTTATGAAAATTGCATTATAAGTTATAATTCTCCTTGTCGTTCGCGATTGTGGTTTGATATCGCTTCATCGTATGTGCGAATTAGTTGTGTTACTTTTGTTACGGGTAATCATAATCGTCGTATAAGTATTTAAAAAATATATATTACCACCTTTATTATTATTATTTTCATCTTCGATCGAAATTCTTGATTGTTTTTGCCATTTTGGAACGACACACCATTTTATGGTTACATGTTTATTACCATCATGTTTCAAAAATTAACTTAAGGTTTAGAAAGGCACATAATATGTGAATCATACATTTCTTTTCTTTCTAGACTAAAATCCTTTACATCATTTAACATTCAACTTAAAGTGGTTTTCATTTGATTTGAATCATTTGTCTTATTACATTTTACTTGTATGACTCATTAGTTAATATGGACATTTGCACACACACGAGGCTACTAGTTCTCATTCCTAGGATTTGTTTCTAAAGGGCATGCTTACTTGGCTTTACATCATGACTTTGTTACACAATAGGGACAAGTGTAAGACCAAAAGAGGAGAAGTTTGTAGTTTTAAGGATTAAGGGTCACAATTCTTTCTTTCATTTATACTTTAATAATTGATTTGGTCCACATTAACTATTATATGACATGGGTTTCTTTATTCATGACATAAGAAGGTTTAATCACATTACAAGGAAGGTCAAGTTTCACTTTTCCCATGGGACAACATCTCATGATTACACTTCTGAAGGCCAAGCATTAATTATAATTTTATTACTAGTTATGTTCCAATAATTAGTTTAAGGATTCAAAGGCACTTAACGTGGCAACATACTTTCTCCTTTTTGTTTCTAGACTAATTTCTTTAGTATTGCTTTACATTTAAATTTAAAAAGGTTTTGCTTAATTATGTTCATATGCCTTATTACAATTTATTTGTATGACTCATTAGTTAGAAGGGTCATTTGTATACACATGAGGGTACTAGTTCTTATCTCTAGGATTCATTTCTAAAGGACATGTTTATTTAGTTTAGCGTCATACATTCATTACACAATAGGAACTATTGTGAGATCATGAGGAAAATTCTATAGTTTAAAAGGGTTAAGGTTCCCGATTCTCTCCTTCATTTATATTTAAATCATTGGTTAGGATCATATTGACTTTTACTCGACATGAGTTTCTTTTCCCACAACATAAGAAGGATTAAAACAAGTTACAAGAAGGATCTAAAATTCACTTATCTCTTAGAACAACATCTCACGATTACATTTCCAAGGTCTAAGCATTAGTTACAATTTTGTTATTTTCCACATTTAACTCTTAATATCGTGTTATAGTGAAGCACACTCATAACTGCAATAAGGAATGGAATTCCTTCATGACACAAATCCTCAAAATGTATTTCAAGAGTGGCTTTGAACTTTGTCACCTAGAACCCTTCATTTTACTCATGTTCTACAAGCAAGGGGTTAATACTAGATATTAAATCGGATACACTTGAGGTACTAACTTAGGATAACCTATTCACCTCGTTACACACACGAGTACGATCCTAGGAGGAGGCCCAAAAACTTAAGACAACATTTAACTATAGTCATTCCTACTAGATGGGTTCATGACAATGTCATTGAGCATACAGGCTATGATGATAATCTCAAACTTGGGCTCTTATTTCCTTAAGCTAGAAGGTGTCCTCAAGTATAACGATTTAGTTTCACTTTAAGGTTTTAGTTTTCTATGTTATGAAGGATCCGCGAGAAGGGTATTCATACAATGGTATGCTAAGGTTGATTGTTTTATTTAGATTTCCTTTCTACAATGTCAAGGTAAATAAACAACACACCAAAGACTTAATCATTAATTTCACCTTTGAAAAGAGCACTATAAGATGTCGAATTTAATTTTAGTTAACATAAATATCAACCTTTTTACTGATTCATAATTCTAAATCAAAATAACACCCATGATTAAATATACATTTCCCAAACACCTTAAAATAATGACAACTCATACTCATTACAAAATTCAATAATAAACATCTCGATATACAACAATATTGTTGATATAACCTATATAATTACATTTTTCCAAATAATTGTCTATTGTGAAATCACTAGTACACTTCACTCTCTTTGTCTCGATACATGAAACCACCGCATGGTCTGCACAAATTTTAGCATGACATCCACCTAAATCTAGCATAATTAGCGTATTTTAGTTTTCCATTCACATACTCATAATACTTCACACACAATCAAGAGAGGGTTAGAAATATATAAAATAATTTCATTGCACTTTATTTCTTAAGCGAGAGAGAAAGAGATAGAGAAAGAGAGAGAGAGAGAAAGCATTTTTTTCAAAATTCAAATTTCTCAAAACAAGCCACAAAATAGAGTTTTATACAATTATTTATAAGTGTCAATAAGTTTCATCTTTAGTTTATTAACTTGACGAGGGTCATACAACCTTCTTTTACATTTTCCTACTAGTTGTGAAAACGTCCGGTTTAGCTCGAAGGCTAAGAAATCACATTCATAAACTAACTTCCAATGGGAGAACACACAATAGGGAAATTCTATACTCTCTCTTATATATCGACAATTTATGAGAGTTGTGAAACTTGGGAACCGGTGATGCGGCCTAGAATTCACCAATAAAAGCCAGGCACACCGACACATCATTCGACCTAGACCGAGCACTCACCCGAAGTGCACAAAGGTACCAGACCCCCTTTAGGGTTGTTATTACAGGATGTTAGCATGATGAAGACTTAAAGCATTCATATCTATGACTAATATATCATTCTACAGTACATATTCAGATCTAGATCTTAAAGTATCATGAATCAAACAATAATCATAGCGAGAACATTCATGCAAGTAATAAACTATAACCATGATTAACACCTTGATTCAGTCAATAACCTCCATTATATTAAATGCAGTAATACACAGAAGCTTCTTACAATAATGGCATCATATGCTCATGCGCGTATAGATATGATAGTGTAATCTCACAGTAATCCAGTCCTTACATATATATCCTCACACACCTATACTACATAGTTCATTACATATTTATAAGGGTGGGGACTTGCCCTTCACCGCTTATCCAATCCCAAAATAGGTTGCATGTTATTATTATCCACGCATCGCCATTACAATAATAGCCACACATGCAAGTGTGCTAACAATAGACTTCTTCTAGTTAACTGTCAGTAGTAAATCTATTCTCAACTTGTACCCATGCAAAGTGCTTCGTAGTTGATCCTCCAAAATAGCCAATGCGTGTTGTGCAAGTTTTTAACTAGTTTGTGTGCTCCACACGCCATCTTCCAAAAATAGATCCTCATCGTGAAAATGGCTAAGTCCTGAATCTGCCTCTGTCCTTAGTGCGTGATTCCTTCCCGATCCTTCCGCGCTTTTGAATGTGCTCTGCTCTTCCGCGCAAACCTTCTGTATTTTTCGCTAAGTGCCATATTTTGTCTCGACCAACAACTAGCGAACATATTATAAACGCATCTAGTTTTCTAGAGCCATTAATCATAATTAGATTAGTTCCTAAAACACCCAATTTTAGCTCGAGAGATAAGAAACCATGTCAAAAAATGAATTTAGATAGAAAAACACACAACGGGAAAATTCTTACACACTCTCATATATACCGATAATTCACAAAATATGACGTAGCTTAGAACTGGAGAACAGTTTAAATTGGTGACTAGTTGTGAAAACACCCAATTTTAGCTCGAGGGCTAAGAAACCACATCCAAAAATACAACTTCTAATAGATGAATGCACAACGGGAAAAATCCTACACACTCTCCTATATACCAAGAATTCACAAAATTTAACAGAACTTAGAACTGGAGAACAGGTTTACAATTGGCAACTAGTTTTTAAGAGCCTTCGGTCATAATTGTACTAATCTAGCCTGGTCAAACAATGACCATAGACCTATAAAACCCCTTCGTATAACTAGTTGGATAGGTGTATTTCTTTGAACTAAGGGTTGCAGGAAATTTTCATGTAAAAATACTAGAGGTTTGCAAAGATGGATATCCATTTCCTTTCTCAGGGTCAAAATAACACGCCGAAACAAAATCCAACTTTTAACTTTAACCAACTACCCGACACTAGAAATAGGGTCGCGCAGGCTCCTAACATGTTATGTAAAATGATCAAATGATAAATTTGGGGTGTTGTAATAGTTTTTAGGCATCTCACAATGGCAAGGAACAAGATCAAACCTTGACCGTTAGGATTGGGGTTTCAGAGAGGTATTTCACATGTCGATGAAAATTGTGATTTACTAACTTTTGCAAAGGAACGATTGAGAGGTTTAAAAGGGAATTAAAACACAAATTGTCAAATTGAGTGGTTATGGCTATCCAGTTTGGTTACTTAAATTTCCCAAACATCCCAAGAGAGGTTTAAGAGTATGGTTGACATCCAAAAGTCATTTGGGTTTCGTAAGTTAAGGTAAAATTTTAACACTTTTGCAATACTGACTTCATTTTAAATAACCAAGAGTATAGTCTATTTCAAAGTTTTATATTTCTATTACATTGCAAATGAAGAACTAAAAGTATGAAAGTTATGAAAGACAAAGGTAGAAGACCATGTCTATAAATGATCGGTGAACAAGAGTGGTGGAGTTGTCATTGGGAACCGATTGCATTTGTTGATAGGATTATAAAGGCTTTTCATCTAACCTTGATTGATGCATTTCTTACAACCATTGTTACCCAATTATAAGTGCACCACCAAAGGAATTTTTATAAAAAGATCATGAGATTTGTTTGATATTCCACATTTGCATACACATCTACCATAACACTTCCCACTACAACACTAGATAACAAAGTACTTTCCCCAACCTTGTTTTCAAGATCTTGGTTAGGCATATTCATAGCTTAGACCAAGGCCATTCATCAAATCACCAAGAAAATGACCCACACAACCACCTGGTGTCCCTAGATTTCACCTTGAAATCTGGGACTACCCCTTTATAAAATTCTTCATTCTTTTTAAAATAACGGGTCTTTTTGTGTTTTTATTGCCTAAAGTTATGTTATTACGTTAAGATATTCCCAGTGAACCATATGAACCAATTTCGACAAATACCCAAATGCTCAAACTCATGTTATCCCTCCACCGGGTTTTGCTTAGAAATTTTATTTAATTATTTATTTAATAAGTAAAGCCCGTTTGAAGTAAATTGTGCTCGGTTGAATCTTATTGAAGTTTTCCATACCCGGTATTCCCGCATCTCAAAGTAGGATTTTTACCAGAATGAATTAAAAGTGAATGTCTACAACTTCGGCAACATTTTTCATTTTTAATTTATTTCTTTTGCTTTTGTTTTCGGTTTTCTCCATGGTCTGTCTGTATAATTCCCCTTGATCCATCTTGTACTCTGTATAGCCTATTTAATTACCTGGAACATCTGGAAGTCATCCGCAGCCTCAACAATGGAAGGAATCAATCTCGGAGTGCAGACTTCTGAACAAAAAAAAAAAGATGAATTTAAGCAGAAAAGCCTCTCCTAGGCAAGTCACACTTTTTGGGATAAATAGATCTAAGTTGCAATGGGAATTTCCACAGTGGCAGGAAGATGGGAATTTCTTGCCTGCATAGTAGGTTACTTTTTCCCATCAAGTCAAAGTCACTTAAGTTGCAATGGGAATTTCAGAGGAGGTTGGAAGATGGGAATTTCTTACTCTGCAATGCAGGGTGAAAATTCCCATTATAAAGAAAAATCACTTAAAGCACCGATGGGAATTTCTTGCCTGCCTAGCAGGCTAACTTTTCCCATCAAAGAGTTTTTATTCACCCATGCAAGTCACACTTTTTCAAAAGAGGTTGTTTTCCATACAAGTCACACTTTTTGGGAGATGACTTAAGTTGTTAATGGGAATTTCCACAGTGGCAGGAAGATGGGAATTTCTTACCTGCAATGCAGGGTGAAAATTCCCATGATGAAGGACAAGTCACTTAAGTGGAAGAGGGGATTTTTGGAGCTGCAGTGCAGGGTGGAAATTCCCATCAAGTTGACTTCTTATTTTTAGCACTCACCCTTGCCAAAAAGTGTGACCCATCTTGGCATTAAACAATGCTTTTAATAATATTTATTAATGGCTTTTCTACCTAATTTTGGCGCCATGAATGGAAGGAAAGTCAATGCAAAAGGATGAGCTAAAGATAAGTCAAGGATGCATGCTAAAAATAAATAAAATAAATTCATAAAAAAGCCACTAGAAGCATGCATACTTGGGCGCCCAAATTGGATGAATAGACTTGGCTTTTAATTAATTAAATTGCCAAAAATAGAGAAGGTAATTATTAAGAATAAGCAAGCACAAAGCTATATAAGCATAGGATGCCATAAATGATAAGCACTTATTTATTTTTGATGAAGATTGCAGCCCAAACAAGTTTTGGTGCCAAAGGAAGGAGGATGTTGCTTTAATGAATATTTTCCACTACCGGGAAGCTTCCAGTTTTGGCACCTATGGTTGGAATAGCCTAATTTTTATCATTTTGAGTGTTTGTAGGTTGGTATATGTGCCCAGGTGAATTAAATAATAATTTTTTTGCTTTACATGCAAGCAAAATCTTAAATTTTAGGGCAGCGAGGCTTTATATGTAGGTTTTGGTGATAAAAATCAAGTATTCATGCCATGGACTCCATCTTTATCTGAATAAATTGGAGGTACTCATCACGAGGGGCTCAAATCAATGTCGGATACATTGAATAAATGTTTTGAATCTAAATAAATTGTCAGATCTACACAAATTGACCCAATCACAAGGGATTCTAGCAGAATTAAAAGAAAAAGAGCTTAGACAAAGATTGTTCCAGCCATGATGAAGTATGATGAAAGAGAAGGATCAATAGAATCATGCATAGCTTCCAGATTTGTTGATATCAATGATATGGACATAGGCCCTAAACCCATCTCTAAAATAGTTGTGACAGATCCAGAGCCGGAAGGACATCTATCATGAGGGCAATTTAAAGCGCGGAATTATTCAAGCTTGACATTTCGATCATACGGCTCGATTGCCTACATTTGTTATGGAGTGTGCAAGGTCATATCATCCTCTGTCCAGAACAATTTGGGATGTTATGGGAAAGACAATAATCAAGCTAGATACACAATTTATTAATTATTGTTTAGAGATTCCAACACGACAAAGTGGTGATTGTAATTAGCATATTGGACGTTGACGATAGATGGGAAAAGCACAAGGTAGATCATGTAGGCATAATGAATAGTAGATACATGAAGAAGCCTAGAGCTCCATCAAAGTTCATGAGGACTATTCCATGATCCAATTTGGTGCAAGAATTTGATGATATTACTAAATTACTTTGCAAGTTAAATGGAGAATCCAATACTCATAACTTTCTCTCATTGATGTATGCTTTCATAAGAACCATTGAGATCAACAGAGCTGATTCAATTATCAATTGGGAGGATATCATCGGTGACAACATTTTTCATGAGCAGCTCAAAAGTGTGAGGTGTACATTCAACTTCAAAATGACTTCATACCGGTATATAAGCAGCCTGCGTAAGGTATATTTTCTAAATTGGATAGACGAGGAGTTTTGTCAAAAGAACATATTTTTGAGTGCTTCCCAAAGTTGACGGTTCATGAGTGCAACAAAGATTATAGGGTTGTCAATGATGGGTTCTTCTATGAATTTATCTACAAATTAAATAGTGATCCACACAACAAGATATATTTCAACAGTTATCCGCATAACAAGTGTTTGATTATGGTTTAGCACGGATACCTGCAGATCTCACGGATGATGGGCATGTGGTACTTGACACATACCATCAAATGGGAGGAGATAGAGCTACTCTTCAGGAAAGCATAGGTGGTTGTCAGATGATTGAGGAAAGGTCTTCCATGGTTTGGTTAACACCTCAAACTGGTTGTTAACAAAGGGGTATTGCATGGATGAAGCTTTGATGAATCAAATCATAGGTAATTTTATTGCAGGAGACTCTAGCAAAAGGAAACATGAAGGTGAAAGTAGCAGGAGACCAAAGAATCTTAAAGTATACAAGAAGTCTCAAGTACTGGAAAAGGTCAAGTCTACAACTGTCGTGCCAGTACTACTTTCAAATGAAGCTTCTCCAGTGTCAACTCATAGCACTTCAGCAGCCCGGAACCCCATGCAGATATTATTGTTCCTCCGTTGAATCCAGCATCATTTGTATTTACTCCTCAACCACTCAAATCTTCACCTCCTCCTGCAGAGAAGTTGAAAGCATAGATGGAAGAGTTTGAAAAAGCATTGTCTTTAGACAATTCAGAGGATGATAGCCATAACATTGTGGCAAATTCGGATATAGTAGAGTCTAAGCATGAGAGGGTGGTGCACTCAGTGACTTCCCATTCCCTAAGAAGTAATTTTTCATCATGGTTGGCTTTGCAGACAGTTCCAAAAGCCGAGAGGAGATCAACCTAGAAGAGCATGACTTGCAGCTACTCTAGAGTTTGGGCGAAAAGATAGAAGACCTAAAGTTTCCAAGGTAACTTCAAGGTTGATTATTGAAGAATCAAGGCAGAAGTTTGCCGAGTTGACAGTTCCAGCAGAGGGAAAGTAGAAGGGAGAACTCACGGTGGCAGATATATCAGTAACCAAAGTGTCATTAGGTCAGACCACCGTGGAAGGATTGAAGCAAGATACACAAACATTAATAAATACTTTATTCCTCAAGCTTGACAAAGGGAAGGCAGAGAAATCCAAACTTCAAGAGTAGATTTCCTAGTTGTGTGAGATCATTGCTAAGGTTTCCAAACCTTCCTCTTAGCCAATTCTAGCACATGAGAAAGTGAGTAATAATTTGATTAAAGAGGTGGAAGATGCAAGGAACCAGGTCAAAACTATTGCTCAATGGAAAGAGAAAATTATTCACTAAGCTTCAGAACAGTTCGAAAGAATACTAACTGAATTGGAGAATATGCACAGGGCAGTATCTCAGCTAAAGGAACTAATGACACAGATAGAAGATGAGAACATATTTGTTGAAAGTCATCTGGATACTTTAGCTAAGATACATTCGTTACCAAAGGATGTGCTAATTGCAGAGAAAATTGTACCTGATGGATTGATAGAAAGGGGGAAGCAGTTAGAAATTTCAGTTTCCTTCCGCGTAGAGATCCTCAAGCTTATGTTAAAAAGGATGCAGTTGCTGGAAAATGAAATGGGAGAAGTACCAGAGAACATTCCAAATGAGTTGCCTGCTTCCCATGAAGAATTTATTCTAGCTATGCAGAAGAATATTGATGAAGTCGTCATGCCTTTCACGATAGATTCAATTAGTAGACTCATAAAGCTTCAGGTAGATATTGAGGGGTATGGGCCTGGTTTAGAGAAGGTAAAGGCTAACACTATTGCTTTGTCCAGAGGGTTGCTGCAATTCAGAACCGAGAAAGAGGCTATTATTAAAACAGATGGGAAAATGTTGAATTACATGTTCAACAAGTATATTCAATATCAGAACAAAAAGAAAGCATAAAGTGTTACAACTGGCAGATTTTATTTCTTCTCTTCTTCCTTCTCTTATTTCTTATGTTCCCGAGATGAAATTGTAAGATTAAAGTTATTGGTTTGAAAGGCTATTACTTTAAGTTATTTGAAAAGGTTCTTTAAGATAAGTGGCAGATGTGCACAATCTTGACTTAGTCTCCAAATGCATGTCACTTAGAGAGAAATTCTAGGAGAAAGATTGCCAGTTGTTTTCTTTTCAGCTTCCTCATGTTCTAGTTCAGTTGTAGTTTCCTATTTGTAATTTCCCCTTCATACACTATAAATGAAGGAAGAACCTATGGGTTAAAGGATCGAGAATTTGTAATCAGCATTCTTGTGTTCCAAACTTTGAGCTGAAACCTTTGATATCTTTCTGAAAGCTAAGGAATTAAAAGGAGGTAGATTTTCGGAGAAATTTTTGTCAACGGTGCATTTTTTTCTTATTTATTTTTAGATCTTTGCATAAACTTTGTGTTATCTTAGATCTGGATCTGAAACTTTCCTTTGCTTTGAATTCTACATTTCAAGATCTATTTGTTTCGTCTATGTGCATGTGACCAACTCTGTCAACTATTGGTTAGGTTACACATCTTCTTTCTTTTCTGCTCACATTCAATTATTTCCCTCTTCTGCATATATACATTTCTTACAATTGTTTACTTGTTGCAAAATTACCTAGTTATGGTGCATGAGCTACGCGGTTAAAGTAAAACCAACAAATAGATATTAGAAAATATAATTGACAAAATATTACATGGGAGCCTCACCGGTAAATGAGGGAGATTTATCTCATGACTACCTAGGTTTTCAGTTGTGTAGAAAATCTAGCCAACACCACCATAGGCTTATTGACATGTTTGTGATAAATTATAGAGTCTCCTCAAGATAGTTGGGCGTCAAATTTAGTAACTCAAATTATTTTATATATATTGTTATTATTATTATTATTTGTTTTTTTATGATTAAACGCTTTTGGTGGAGATATGAGCTGGGTGGCTAAGGGTCCCAACCAAACAAAGGAGAAGAAGAGAAGGGAGGAAGGAAGAAGAGGCGAAAAGGACCAAATTGAGGCGAAGAAGGAAAGAAAGCGAGAGGAGAAGGGCAGTCGGGAAGGCCCGACAACAAAGAATAACTAAAGAAGGGCGCGAGATGCCCACGAGCACCAAATCAATAGGAACTCGAGAGCATCAACCAAAGTGATTACCGCACGGAATTGGCTTCCCTAAGAAAGATCTTGAAGTCTTCACCAACACGATCTCTAAGTTCGTTCAAAGTGTCAATCACCGAATGGACTAGAAAAAGAAAGCAACATCAATGTCGACTGAGGAAGGAGTCTATGATCAAGTGACCATAAAAAAATAGAGAACCCACATATTGGGCACAATTCAACAAGTTGCGATATTGGCGCTTAGCCATTGTATCCCATGGCCCGACCCCAAAGCCATCTCGTCGACTTCTTCCACCCACATAAAGGATCGGGAGGGGTGAAGACCAACATCTCGTCATGCAAGCCAACGCGATGCACTAAATAAATCAAGTCTTCGGTGATGAACTCCACAACAGACGGATCAAGATGAAGTAGTAAACAAAAAGGTTGTAATATTTGAATCGATTCTAAAGTGTGACATGAGCGGAACCGATAGGGAGTCTCTAAGGATGTTTCGATAGCCTCGGCCTCACGAGGAGACGAATCGAAAAATCTCGAGAGAGTCGATTATGATCAATATCATGCAGATGGGGCCACTTAGGGTAGAGCGTCATGCAAAAAAAAAGGAAAGGAAAACCCAAGAAATCCATGGAGGGCAAACCCAGAGAGCCACAATGCAAAAAAAATCCAAAACCGACTACAAATAACTAAAGAAACAACACAAAGGAGCATCATGCACTTTGCATCTAAATGTCCTTCCTTTCATTTGAGATAATGGAAGAGAATCAACCCAATCCTTCACATTACTTGAGATTTTTTTTTACGGCGGAAGGCAAATTAATTGCATAATTGGCAAGAAGATCCAGTAGAATTGGCTTCATGAAAAGTATGACGATGTACCTGCACTACGACAAAAGTGACATGTGAGCATGGGAATCTACAAGTACCTCTTCCTCGTACCCGACCTCCCAAGGTCGTGCTGAGATGGCCGGTGAATGTGGAATATATGTGGATGTAGACAAACTAGTTAGGTAATCTTATATCCTCAATACGCAATAATGGAATATGCAAATCTAAGGTGAAGAAGGCCCTCCTAACCTGAATTGGTGTAATGGTTTGTTCGGATATAATAGTTGTTCGGAGGCTCCAATCAATGTCGAGCTCTGCCGAGATCCTGTTTATTGGTTGTTGGATACGTGGGAAGTGACCTATGGGAGCTTCGTATATATCTCCAAACAAGGTCATGAAAATGGTGATAGGAGGGTTTTAGTGGATTTGTAGTGAACTATGGGTGGTTTTCTGGTCTAGTCCAGAAAATATTAGATTGATTGGCTTCTATATTTAATATGGAGAACTGCGTTATGATATCCGGTGGGAGTGGTGAGGATCTAAATACCAGTGTTCATAAACCGGTGTCAATACTTAACTAATTTGCAGGCCCGTTGGGTTGTGGGACTTGGGGATCACAACCGTGAGTTCGTGGTTGTTGTGGACTGTTATGGTCATGTGAAGAATCAATCCCTTCTTCTGACTATCCAATAATCATAAGCCTTTTCAGCTTCTATGTTTAGTACCAGGAGTTGTGTAATCTTTTGTAATACCTTACGGGGTTTTGGGAAACTTGTATACGTAACCCTGTATCTATGTCGATAAGAAGGTCTCCTACATTTAGCTGCGGGACTAATGGATCATAGCCAAATATTTGTTCTCTTTTAGGTTCTTGTATGGTCATATGGATATTTTATCAAGGCAGTCTATAGTTAGGATGATTTGACCAAAATGTGTAAGCCTTTTCGTCTTCGATATTTAACCCTCTCAGTTGTTCACTAATTGCTTGTAGGTTTTCCATTGCTCGAAAGACCTGTATCCTAAGGTCTTGATCTATATCAACTAATGTTGTGGGTAGATTTGGTTGAGGCACTATTGGTTCAAATATATATTCTCTAGGCTCTCTAGGTCCTATGATTGTCATGCAAAATGATTCAACTTTTAACTAAGATTAATAAACTAATTATGAAAGATGTATCTACACTATGCATGTATTCTTTTATTTTTGTATTTTTCGATGAAGTATTTTAATGAAATTAAAGAGCAACTATTCTAATATATTTAGAAAATGGACAACTAATCTAGTAATAGAATTAAAACAAACAAAGTAGCCTGGTGTGGCTATTTTCTGTGTAGTTGTGATTTTATCCTAAATATCTAAGCAACTAATTATTTTAAATTGAAATACTCTCGATCCTACCTCAAAAGTGAGGAATGAATCACAGTTTCTCAAGAAACTATCAATCCCCACAGCTTCCTGGTGATATCAAGAGCAAGCTTTTGATTGAAATAAAATAATTCACTACTCTATTTGATACATTGTAACTAGAACTTTGATAGCTCAAACTTGGCATTTACAGAATAGTGGTAAATCTAGTTGTGTGTGACTTTTCCCCTCGAGTGTGATCTCCTCATTCCTTCGTGTTCTTTGAATCCGAGAAAAGTATGTATATGATAGCATCAATAGAAGAAGGTAATTTGAACAATGGCATCTTTGGATATAAACTAAATACAATGTGAGTAGGAGAGGATAGCACAAGTGAATAGAGCTTCACTATGAAATTCCTAATGGGATTTATCGCGGGAATACAACACAAATATGCCGAGAGTTTTGAAACTATCCTTTGTGATGAATAAAACCTGCAACTTTAAATGGATTCCAATCTACAGAATGAAATTACTTTACTCTAAACTAACTTGCAGGAATAGCAATGAGGCAAGAATGAAACAAGAAGATTGAATGACCTCTAAACAGTAAAGAAAGACCAACAATGGATGCAAAACATGAAACTAATAGAATTCTAAGCAAGAAACTCAAATACTGAATGATTAAATAGAGAAGAGAGGGGCCATTTGTTTGAAAACAAGTTAGCTATTTATAGCAAATGCAATCACAAGAAGGTAACTTGGAATTGAACTCTTTTACCATTAAACAAAGTGAAAACACTATTCATAGGGCGGCCAAAACATAAATGCAAAGCAAAGTAGCTAAAGAATGTGGTAGAAATTGAAGATTTACATTTGACGTGATCGTTGGAACTTTCTGGAAAATGCAAACAAGGTCACGGGCCACCCTATCAAGGCGGTGGTCACGGGACCGCCGCCCCGGCGGTCGAGGTCAGGGTGGTGGTCTCATCACTGAAGACCAAAATGCAAGGAAAAAGGGGGTAGAGGAAAAAAACAAAGCATGCGGAGGCCGAGTGAGGCATGCGGGATACAAACGTATACTTGGTGAGCTTTTCTGGATTCCGAACACCTTGCAAGGAGACTTGTATCATCATTGGGGTATGTGTAACATCTTTCCGGTGGTGCAGTACCCTATAATTTTGGGTACGTACATATTGCCCCCTCGGAGAAGCATCTTAGCCATGAAGAGGTGTAAAATGGTGGATGAGTATGGCGGTCCCAAAATGGGGAGTTAGGAGTTATACCTGACATGCCCGTGTGTTGGAAAGTCACCATCCAAGATCCTATTATCTGTAAAATGAAAAGGGGACTCAAGTGCAGCTAAATAAAACAATTTGAGAAATAAGACTAAATTGATATGAAAAGAGGACTTACCATCTATGCGGGGTTTAGAACTTACCTCCGTCGATGCTCGACCCTGTGAAAGACATTCAAAATCTATTTTAAAAGGCTATATATATATAATGAACTCATTTCACTATTCATTTATGTGGATTGATTTGATAGTTTTTGAGCTCTGGGACCCACAGTAACGGTTTTTGATGAGAGTATAGTCAAAACGTTCATGGTGGTAACGTGATCATGCCTCCGAGAGCGGAACATCGGCCTGCAAAGTCTCAGGTTAGTTTTCCTTAATTTATTGTTTTTAAACCTAAAATGTAGAAATGATAAAATATTTGTCTTGGGGGGGTATTTTTGAAAATACTAGTTTTAAATGAGTCTCTAGGGGGACGCCCATAGGGTAGGTCCTTATTTTAGTTAAAATGGTGTCTTTTGCTTGTTTTTAGGCATTTTTAGGGCTTCCGAGTTGTTTGTGGGTTCGGGACAGGACCACCACCCTACACAAGGTGGTGGTTATGGGACCGCCACCTTAGAAGGTGGTGGTTATAGAACCGCCGCTCTGCACAGGGTGGTGGTTTGAGAAAGCAAAAAAACAATGCTTTGATTTACTTATTTTTGCATTTTTAGCACTTTTACATGTTTTTGATAGTTTTTCCAATCAGATTTTGATACTAACTTACTCCTTTTTTGTGTTTTTGGGTGTATGTAGAAGGAGGAATACATTAGATGGAGCCGAGAGAGGGAGTGTGATTGGCTCCCAATAGTGTTAGAGGCACTCACTCAGGTAGAGCGAGATACTCTTCAGAGGGTTGACATTTGGAGGATTACACAAGTCCCTCACATTGCACCTGCTAGTCACATACTATGTGACTTATTTTCATACTGGGATGCGGATCGGAACACCTTCCAATTTCCAGGAGTTAGGGGTGAGTGGACCATCACCCTAGAGGATGTTTACTGTATATTGGGGATTCGATCCTTGGGAGGTGGCTGTCTCTTAAGACAACAGTATCGAGATCTTAGGTGGTTCAGTGGGCCACTTATATGGGGGATGTTGTTGTTTCGATGGGGTCGAAGAAGGGGGTGAGGTCCACTCCATTGTTGAGTCAGACATTCTTGTGCTCCATAAGGCTATTATGGGCATCCTTGCTTCGAGATTGATTGGGGACAAGGGAGGGGACACCCTCTTATATTGTTGGCCCCCATCATTGCATAGATTGAGGGCCATGGATGTGTTTACGCTTGGGGAGCAGACATCCTCGGGACCACCTACCATGATTTGTATAGGTGGTCTTGACTACGAGGGGATCAATCATTGAGCCACCCCACTCTTGTCATGAGTTGGGTGTATGAGCATATCACTCCGTATGGGAGAGGTGTAGAGGCAGAGGATCACGGGGCCATCAGGGCAGCAAGGTGGATAGGTATGACTGTTCTTAGAGCACCTCACCAACCAGTGGCCTCTTTGACCACCCAGATATCGAGGCCACTCCTTATAAGGCCATGACAGGGCTATGGTGAGAGGAGACTCACATTGATTGCTTGTCAGACTACCAGTCAGCTAGTAGATAGGATGAGGAAGTTGGAGATCCACCCCTTTGATAGAGTACCACAATAGTTCAGCCTCCCATACAATGACATGCTTCCTCCAATGGGGACAATGTATAGATTTATTCGTGAGGCTCGTGGAGGTCTAGAGGCCGGGGTTGGACTACTATTACTCTTGGTGTCCCCATCGCGGCTAGGAGGGTGGTACGTGCTCGAGGGGGTAGCCAGTGCTCCTCGAGCACCTTTACTTCGGATTACCACCGGTCTTGTCCCCCATAGCAGGATGAGCCTATTGATGTGGACTCGAGTCTGAGGAGTTCATTGGGGGAGAGACAGAGGAGGAGATAAAGGAGATGGAGATTGGTGGGATGGGTGGGGAGGATGATAGTGATTCCAAGTGGCATGACACTCAAGATATCCTACATGGGCCGAGAGGTGGAGCGGAGCGTAGAGAGGGTGACTCTGATCTCATAGGAGTTTCTCTCTCAGGATTTAGGGGGAGATGGCGAGTCTGTCGTCAGGCCATCACATTGCTCCAGATGTGGGAGAGAGATGTCAGTCAGTGGCAACATCAGTAGTAGGCGTAGATCCTAGAGACCCTTCCTAGAGGCCTGGAGATCCAAGTGAGATGCTACTCTTCTCTTAACTTTATTTTAGTTAGAATTTTCTTAGTTGTTATTTTTTTTTGTTTTGTTTACTCTTGGTTTTAATTTTGATCATTTTCTAACTTGTTTTCTCCTTTATTTGCGGTGTGATTGTTGATGAGTGGTGAGACTTGATTCACTGAGTATGCACAGATACCTTGTTACTCCCCTTGGAGAAGACTCGTGCTGAGCTTTTTGTGGACGTGGGAGAGCCTTTAGTATCCGGTAGGCATACCGATGTTTTTTCCTCTGTCTCGGCGGAAGGTGGTAAAGATCATGACTTCTCTCCCTTGCTAAGGTAGCTAGATATATAGGACGGCCGAGCGCTTGATGAGGAGTCATTCTCATAGTGAGATGGTAGCTTTAGCCGTGACCATGAGCCCTCAAAGTGCATTCGGAGAGCAACATAGCCGGAGTCCTAGATGTGGTCGTATGCCCTCTGAGGGATCCCATAGGGGTTGAGAGACCATTTTTGTAGTGTTTTTTCAAATATTTATATGAGTGTTTTTGTACTTTTCGGGCTCATTGAGTGTTTTGACCATGTTTAGTGCATGATGGCATTATATATAAAATATATATATATATATATATATATATATATCTTTTGGATCTAGACTTTTGGTGCCTAGAATTTTGTGACTTGTTTCCATATGTATACTAGATGTTTTTAGAGTATTTGTTTTCATGCTTTTTAGAATGTATGTGATGGATGACAAATAATAGTAAACAAAATGTTTTACTTTTTATACGTTTTTGTAATGCTGATATGAGATGATACAAACATATGGTAGTACTGAACTTTTGAACTCTTTGGGCAATGTTCGTAATTTCTTCTTATGTTGGAAAAATGTGATGAATGTATAGTGATAAAGAGATGAATTTGCCCCATTCCCAACTCCACACAACTAGTAAGATGTGAGGGCTCTACACCAAGAGTTGGGAAGGGCACAAATTGTATGAGTTTGACTGAATGGAATGATAAGGGACAGAAAAACCAGTATCAGAAACCAAACTTAGACCTACACACTTACCCTACTCAAAACTACCACCAAGCTCAGTAGGTCACTTATTTTCTAGTTTATCTAGACTTAGATTCATAAATGGCAACCTGGTTGACAAAATCTGGTTTTGAGGATTTGATCTCTTTGGAATTTGGACATTTGTTTTCTCTTAATATAATTTGATTTGTGCTTTTTGCATACCAAGATTTGTTAATTTGTGTGAATGGACCCCCCACACCCTACCTCATGCCACTAGTAAGAAGCATGGGTTTGTCACCAAAGGCGGGATATAGGTGAGTAAGGGCACTTCTTTCCTTTCCCAACCTCACACCACTAGTAAGAGATGTGGGCTTATCACCGAAGGTTGGTGGGGTAAAGAAGTGTGTAAAATAAAATATTTTGTTTGCTTGGCACTTTTGATTCCATTTGATTTTGACATTTCTGATCTATGACTTTGGGATATCCTTTCTTTCAAAGAGATTTAAGAGGGATAGATGTGACACCAAGAAGCTTCTAGAACAGACCGTAGGTAAGGACAACTTCACCTAGTAGAAAGAAAGAGCAAAACCAAGTATGCAGGCCTTGGTATGGTTTTCGTCAATATTTGTCTGTTAAACTTGATGAGAAGATTTGAATTACTTGATGATGTTTGAGGAGATGTGATTTGAATGCTTTTGTAATACTTTTAGAAATTTGTAATAAAAATTGCTTAAGAGTAAGTTCCTGGACTACAATTTTTATGAAATGAGTGGACAAAATGAAAAAGTAAATGACTAATGCAATGTAGGTAGCCATAATGTACAAGTGGTGATTTTGATGCCTCATGCGTAAAACCATTTAAGATGCAAGGAATTGATAGTTTCATTGAATTCCTCACCTTCTAGTGTGCACAAGAGATATGCACCATTTCCATAGTCTTTCATGACTCGGTATGGGCCCAACCACTTGGGCCGGAACTTCCTTCCTTCCGGTTTTCTTATCGATCCGGTTGTCTAGTCTTAGAACTAGATCTCCCTCATATATTTCTCACTCATAGATTTTTGTTATACTACCGGCACATCCGGTCAACATAGGCTCTATGTGCCATTGTTTGGCATTTATCCTGGCCTCGTCAAGGCTTTCCAGTTGAGAGAGGCATGCCTCCCTATAAGCTTCTTCATCCAAAATCCCTTGTAATGAGATGCGAGAGACTAGGTATTTCAACCTCAAGTGGGAGAATTGCTTTTACCCCGAATACCAGTGAGAAAGGGGTTGCTCTGTTGGTGTTCTTATTGAGGTTCGATGGGCCCACAAGGCCGGATATAGTTTTAAATGCCAATCTGCTTGTTCTCCTTGACTGTTTTGAGGAGAATAGCCTTTAATGTTTTGTTTGTCGCTTCGGCTTGCCCATTGGCTTGAGGGTAGTAAAGAGAGGCCGTGTGATGGTTTATTTTGAATTTGCTACATAACTCATGGACCTCATCATTTTTAAAGGATGTGCCATTATCAGAGATAATGACTTGTGGGACACCATACCTACAAATGATTTGGTTTAGAATGAATTTGGAAATTACTGAACCTGGTACGGTGGTGAGGGGCATGGCCTCTACCCATTTGGTAAAATATTTCATGGCTGTAATTATAAAGTTATGGCCATCGGTTGATGAGGGAGAGAATTTCCCTATCAAGTCTAGACCCCATGTGGAAAAGGGCCACGGGGTCACTATTGGTTGTAGGGATTGTGCTGGCATGTGAATCTCGTGAGAGAATTCTTGGCATTTGTGGCACTTACGTACAAACTCTACTTGCATCATGTTCGAGAGTGGGCCAAAAATAGCCCATCGATGTATTTTACGAGTAGTGGCGTGACCACCGAAGTGGCCTCCACATATCCCACTATGGGATTCATAAAGAATATTCTTAGATTCTTCTGTGTCGATGCATCTTAGAAGCATGTCGTCGAAGGCTTTATGATAGAGTACTGTTCTAAAACAACATATTTAGTAGTGATAATACATAACCGCCTTCTTTTTTGTGATGTGGCACCCTTCGGGTATGTGTGGTCTATGATAAAATTGATGATATCAATATACCAGGGACATGTAGAGATGGGGGGCCTGGTTTTGATGAAGTATATACACTCATTAAGAAAGTCCAAATTTACCAGATCACCTCCATCTAGTGGATTGTCAACTAACCAATCTGTAATGATTTGTCCCTTAACGGATTTTTGGTTTATGAATGTTAACTCAAATTCACCCATTAAGGTTATGAAACGCCCAACCTTTTTAGATAAAGACCCTTGCATGAGGAATGTTCATAAATGATCTATTTTTACAATGACCCTTGTTTCTTGGTTTAACATGTAATGTCTTAAATGTTTTGTTGCAAAGACTATGGCAAGGCATTCTCTCTCTACCTATGTATAACGTGTTTCATAATCAAGCAATGTTCGGATGATGAAATAGACCACATTTCTCGTTTATCATTGTCTTCTTGAGCCAACATATAGCTAGTGAGACATGAGTGGCTCGTGAGTATAGGATCAAAGGGAAATCTAGTTTGGGAGGCATTAGCGTGGGTGGAGACAACAAGAAGCATTTAACTACTTGAAGGCCTCGTTGCATTCTTCAGTCCAATCAATGTTATAATATTTCTTTAATAGATTGTTGATTGGATGAATGGAAAAACTTAAATTTGGGATAAACCTTGGGATTGGACCGAGTTTCCCAAGAAATGATCGATTCGGACTCATCGATGGTGGGATCATTTCGAGAATAACGTAGATTTTGGCTGGATTGACATCAATCCCTCGTGAAGATATAATGTAGCCCAGAAGTTTACCTCATGTCACACCAAACACGCACTTCTCTGGGTTTAATGTGACACCATATTCAATTAATCGTGAGAGGATGATACAGAGTACTTCTAGATGATCACAGCATTTCTTGGCCTTGGCCAATAAGTCATCCACGTAGGATTCCATGATTTTATGGATAAGATCATGGAATATGTATGTCATTGCCCACTAATATGTAGCATCGGCATTCTTAAGACCGAATGGCATGACTTCGTAGCAATAAGTTCCCAGGAGTTATGAATGTAGTTTTGGCTTGATCTGCTCATATATTTTAATTGATTATACTACGAGAACCCATCCATGAGGGGATTCAAATCCAATTGTTGCATAGGAAACGAATGGATGGTAAAGGAAATCATCCTTGGGACAAGCTTTGTTAATATCCACAAAATCTATGAAATGTATCTTCCCATTCTTTTTTAGAACAGGGACGATATTAGATACCCATTGTGAATAGTCAACGGGTTTGATGAATCCCACTTGGAGAAGTTTTATTACTTCCTCTTTTACCATGAGAGCCACTTTTGGCTTCATTGGTCTTGACTTTTGTTTAATTGGTTTTGCATCTGGTTTAGTGACAAGGTTATGTACCGCGATGTGTGGTGCAATGCCCGTCATTTCTTTATAATTAAATGTGAAATCCTTTTGATGTTCTTTGAGGATTTGGGTGTGTATTTCTATCTCCTCCGGAGTTAACGAGGATCCCAACATCAAAAATTTTGGTTCTTCCTCTGTTCCAATGTTTATGTCAATGGTTTCTTCTATTAAAGAAGTGTTACCTTCTTCAAATTAAAGGAGAAGGGTGGAGGTAGTTCTCAAGCTTTCTAAAGATATTCTATCTCCTAGATATCGAGATCCTCTACGTGGAGGAGACTCTACCATGGGATTTCCAAAATAGGAAGAGGAATGATGGTATTAAGGAAAGATCTACTATGCGGTAAAAAAAGGTGTAGCTGGAAGAGAAGAAATTCACTCCTACCCATAAGCGTTTAGATATTCGAGAGTGACTCTATCATTGTCAAAGTGATCCATGATAGAAAAATCATTCTAGCTTCTCCATGAGTTAGAGTGGTTTGTTGATATTTGAGTGCACTAATGGTTCGATACGAAGTGATAATTTGTGAAATTTGTATCTTCCAACTTCTCTTTTGGTTTTGAGTGAAATTGAAGTTTCATGAGTAGATTTGTTGGGAGTTCAAACTCGAAGGTTCTATGGTCTCATGGGATTGATTAGGTGATATGAAGTTAAATCCCTTGCTTAGATCTAAATATTTTTTGTATAGTGTGTAAATGTTATCCCTAGTTTCATATACCTGGAGACTTGCCTTCATGTAACTAGTATCCAGGCTCCAAGATCTCTAATGTCATCGACCCCATTATAATATTTCGCTGAGGATGAGGCCAAGGAGGAAAGTTCGTGGTAAACCCTATTGTTCCAATTGTACATTCAAATTTTAATTCATATCCACTTAACGTATTTCATGTTGTGGGCAGTTTGTCTCTCCATATCCTAAATTTTGAAGAAAAGTTAAGGGGACTATGTTAAGCGACTGCCCCATCATCAATCATTACATGTTTAACATAATTATTTAAACCCATACTTGAAAATGTAAATGTTGGGTCACCTCTTCATCCAATATCTATTTCTTTTGCTTTGGCATTTTGCTTATATCAAATATAAAAAGTATCCCTATCGGCTGATGGAGGATAGATGTCAAAATCTACATGGTTTACTTGCATTTTACGGGGAGGAGTGATGTTGATTAAATGACCAAGGCCTAATGCTTCTAAGAGGAGAATGGGTGGGAGAGTTTTTAACAAATCCAAAAGGAGATGTGAGTGAAGGTTTTAGTTAAGTCATTAATTAAATCATAGGTGACTATGGGTTTTACCAACATTTGTTGAATGTTGTCTAGTTCAATGGATAGCTTGGAGTTGGTTGAGAAGAATAATCTTCGTGTTCTTGTTATGGTTTCTATGGGTAAGCTCGATATCTAACTCTATCGGAAAACTATCTTAGTTTGGGGTCAAGTTCTAATTGGGGTGCGATGAGTGGATTTAATGAAGTTGAGCTTCAAATCATTATTTCTGTTATAACACCCTTGTTTGTTCTGTTAGGATCTAGCTTTTATTGTTAGAATGATTTGGGAGTGGATCATTAAAGATCTTGAGGGTGCATTTTGAGGGAAATGCCCTGTATAAGCATTTGTTGTGGGTACTACATAATTTGATAAAAACATATCTATAAAGAGTTGTTTTTGATCTTCTTGAAATGCTGCATGAATTTATTGTAGTCACGACAAGTCCTAGTATCGTGGCCTTGAATCTTATGGAAGCCATAATACAAATTGGGATTATAATTTTGAGGTTGTTGATTTAAAACCTGTTGTGGCCCAAAATTATGATAAGGTTGCTGGTTATTAGAGTTAAAATTTTGAGGTTGTTGCCTTTGGTTTTGACTCTAATATCCATGTGGGTTTTGATTTGGACCTTGTGTTTGGATTTTTCATTGTCATTGTTGTTGTTGTGGTCAGTGGATGATTAAAATCCACTGCGTTGATTGTTGGAGTAAAATTGTTATTTCACTGATTATTAATAGGTGGTGAAATGTTTACAATGTTTGCCCTTTTAACTTGGTCAGTTACTCCATCTATTGTAACTCCATGGTTCTTGTTAAGGATCTTAGGTCCTTGATTAGCGTTCCTGGTATTAGGATAGGCCGTAGTGTTTTGATTGGGAGTGGTTAATTTCTCGTTTGTTCCATATGTCTTACGACCACTATATATTGTTGCTTGGTCGATTCGGAGAGCACTCTGAGTACTTCATCATAAGTTCTTAGTGGGAACTTCTGGACTTCTTCCTTTATCTCTCTATTGAGAGAATTAAGGAATAAATCACATAGTTCCATTTGATCCATGTTTGGAGCACTTGTTGATGAGTAGAGAACCGTATGCCATCTTTGAATAAAATGAGCAGTGAGATTCATTATGTTCTTGTTTAATATGCAAGAATTCCCTAATCCCTATTCTTAACAATTTGTTCATATCAAAAGCTTTGATGAACTTAGACACATGAGTTGTTTAAATGAGTGTATCGAGGCTTCAGGTATTCTGTAATACCAATCAAGGGCAATACCTTCTAAGGTTTTAGGGAATATCTTAGCAACAACCCCGTCCCAAGGGAGTAATTCCTATATGGTTGTGGCATAGGCCTTAATGTGTGCATTTGGATCACCTTCCCCTTTATATTTGGGTAAATTGAGAAGAGGTCTTGGAAGCATAACACTTCATATGGTGAATTCTAGGGGCTCTTTTAAATATTTTGAATAAGTCCCTACTGCATAGGCCTCGACCATCGATGGCACTTGCTGAGGGGCGGAGGTGGAAAGGGTTGTTGATATGGCATAGCATATGTGTTTGTAGGGACATAAGGGAATCCCTATGGTTGAACGAACATCACGGGAGAAGAGAACATGTCTCCTTGTGGTGACTTTGAATAAATGTTTAAGTAAGGAGGAGCATTATTTTGGTATGGGTTGTTTGGTGCTAAGCCGGGAGGTGTTATGTTTTCAACTGGAGCGGCATTTGAAAATGTGGTCCTAGTTGGTGTTTGTTGTGGGTAATTATAAGGATTTTGAGGAGGCATGCCTAACGTGCCTATTCCTGTAAGGAGGTCAACCTAACTGGGGTGATGTGGAGGGTTGGGGATTCTTGCTTGCCCAAAATATGAATTTTGGTTTACTTGAGCAAGTTCTAGCCCTCTAACCTTTTCAACTAAGGCTGAAATGACCTCTATTGGTGAAGACATAGTGTTTTGCCTTAATGGAATTTGTTGTATACCTTGAGGTTGTAAAGGGGTATGATACCCTGCTATGAATTGATCATTACCTTCCAAGCTTCACCGAGGGCATTTCCCATAGGTGGAGGAATGGGGGTGTTTTCTTGGAATAGGGTATCAGATTGTATTTGTAAACTCCCTATAGGTGGATACATGTTTTGGAAACGTTGTTCACTTTTAGCATAGTGTGCTAAGTACTCCTCATCCAAAAATGGGAGTGGATCTGACTATCTACTGATCTGTGTCTGAACAAGACCCGAGGAGATGAAGTGGATTCTCCAGTAAACATCATATTGTTAGACCCTGAGGGCTCTAGCTGTTGTGTTTGTGCAAGCTGATCAAACTCCTCAATTCGGAATGAAGAACTGGAGCTAGTTCTTTGAGGGGAGTTTGAGATGACAAGTAATTACTTGAATAGTTATCAGCCCATGTGGAAAGTGAGGGTGATGGTTGTCTACTTGTTTGACTATAACTTGCTTCAAGACCTGAGAGAGGTCTACCATATGCATCGTATCCCGACATATTCGGGGGGTATATGAATACCCGTAGAATAATGGGAAAGAGTGAAGGTGGATGAAAGAAATAAAAATAAAAGGGGAATATTTGTTTGTTTCACGTCGGGTTCACCAGTTTTGTATGATGGAAAAGTGACATGTGAGCATGGGAATCTACAAGTACCTCTTCCTCATACCGACCTCCCGAGGTCATGCCGAGATGGCCGGTGAATGTGGAATATATGTGGATGTAGACAAACTAGTTGGGTAATCTTATATCCTCAATATGCAATAATGGAATCTATAGATCTAAGGTGAAGAAGGCCCTCCTAACCTGAATTGGTGTAATGGTTTGTTTGGATATAATAGCTGTTCGGAGGCTCCAATCAATGTCGAGCTCTACCGAGATCCTGTTTATTGGTTGTTGGATACGTGGGAAGTGACCTGTGGGAGCTTTGTATATATCTCCAAACAAGGTCATGAAAATGGTGATAGGAGGTTTTAGTGGATTTGTAGTGAACTATGGGTGGTTTTCTAGTCTAGTCCAGAAAATATTAGATTGATTGGCTGCTATATTTAATAAGGAGAATTACGTGTATATGATATCCGGTGGGAGTGGTGAGGATCTAAATACCATCGTTCGTGGCTTGCATCAATACTTAACGATTTTGAGCCCGTTGGGTTGTGGGACTTGGGGATCACAACCGTGAGTTTGTGGTTGTTGTGGACCTGTTATGGTCATGTGAAGAATCAATCCCTTCTTCTTCGACTATCAATGGTCATAAGCCTTTTCAGCTTCTATGTTTAGTACCAGGAGTTGTGCAATCTTTTCAGAATACCTTACGGGGGTTCTGGCAACTTGTATACGTAACCCTGTGTCTATGTCGATAAGAAGGTCTCCTACATCTGGCTATGGGACTAATGGATCACAACCAAATATTTGTTCTCTTTCGGGTTCTTGTATGGTCATGTGGATATCCTATCAAGGCAGTCTATAGTTAGGATGATTTGACCAAAATGTGTATGCCTTATCGTCTTCGATATTTAACCCTCTCAGTTGTTCACTAATTGCTTGTAGGTTTTCCGTTGCTCGAAAGACCTGTATCCTAAGGTCTTGATCTATATCAGCTAATGTTGTGGGTAGATTTGGTTGAGGCACTATTGGTTCAAATATATATTCTCTAGGCTCTCTAGGTCCTGTGATTGTCATACAAAATGATTCAACTTTTAACTAAGATTAATAAACTAATTATGAAATATGTATCTACACTATGCATGTATTCTTTTATTTTTGTATTTTTGATGAAGTATTTTAATGAAATTAAAGAGCAACTATTCTAATATATTTAGAAAATGGACAACTAATCTAGTAACAAAATTAAAACAAACAAAGTAGCTTGGTGTGGCTATTTGCCTGTGCAATTGTGATTTTATCCTAAATATCTAAGCAACTAATTATTTTAAATTGAAAGACTCTCGATCCTACCTCAGAAGTGAGGAATGAATCATAGTTTCTCAGAAACTATCAATCCCCACAACTTCCTGGTGATATCGAGAGTGAGCTTTTGACTGAAATAAAATAATTCACTACTCTATTTGATACGTTGTAACTAGAACTTTGATAGCTCAAACCTGGCATTTACATAATAGTGGTAAATCTAGTTGTGTGTGACTTTGTCCCCTCAGTGTGATCTCCTCATTTCCTTTGTGTTCTCTTGAATCTAGAAAAGCGTGTATATGATAGTATCAGCAGAATAAAGAACTTGAACAATGGCAGCTTTGGATATAGACCAAATACAATGCGAGTAAGAGAGAGATAGTGCAAGTGAATAGAGCTTGACTATGCAATTCCTAGTGGGATTTATTATGGGAATACAACACAAATGTGAGAGTTATAGAAACTATCATTTGTGACAAGACAAAATCTGCAACTCTAAATGGATTCAATCTAGGAATGAAACTACTTTACTCTAAAGCTGACTTACATGGAACAAGTAATGAAGCAAGATGAAACAAGAAGATTGAATGACTCTAAACAAGAAAGAAAAAGACTAATAATGATGCAAAACATGAAACTAATAGAATTCTAAGCAAGAAACTCAAAGACTGAATGATTAAATAGAGAAGGAGAGGGGCCATTTGTTTGAAAACAAGCTGGCTATTTATAGAAAATGCAATCACAAGAAGGTAACTTGGAATTGAACTCTTTTACCATTAAACAAAGTGAAAACACTATTCACATAGGGCAGCCAAAACATAAATGCAAAGCAAAGTAGCTAAAGAATGCGGGTAGAAATTGAAGATTTATGTTTGACGATGATCGTGGAAGAACTTTTTGGAAAATGCGACACGGGATGGCCGCCCTGTGCAGGGCGGCGGTTATGGGACCGCCACCCTATTCTCTGGGTGGCGATCACGAGACCGCCTATCAGGTGAGGGTAAGGCGGGTGGTCTCATCATCAAGACCAAAATGCAAGGAAAAAGGGGGTAGAGGGCAAAACAAAGCATGCAGAGGCCGAGTGAGGCATGCGGGATACAAACGTATACTTGGCGAGCTTTTTTGGATTCCAAACACCTTACAAGGAGTAATAATGGCTTACATGATGATTTGAGAGTCTCCTTCAATAAATAAAGAATCGCATCCACTTTGAACTCGCCAATTTAAACCCTTCCAAGAGGGCTTGAGCTTGGGCTATATTACATGAGAAATCACAGAAGCGGAAAGGAACCAACAAAGATGAGATGACCATTAACACTTCTAAGAACACAACCAGTGCTGGAATTACCTAGATTACCTCTAGAAGCACCATCAAAGTTCAATTTCAAGGAGCCCTATGGTGGTGGCCTCCATCTGACCTTTTTCCTTCTCAAAAGTTTCTCCGCTTGAGTTAAACCGTGCCTAATGGACCTGAGGATTAGGAATTTTAATGAGTGGCCAAGCTTGTCTGATAGCAGCGTCACGAGAGGAGAAAAGAGGGTTATTGATGTTGTTTTTACTAACATTTTCAGAAATAGCCACTTCTAATTTAGTCAAAAGCAGGCAATTCAGAGGACTGCGCTCTAAATATTGAAGGTTGCGCTCCCACTAGATATGCCATATTAGAAAAAAAAGGGGCTAAAGACCATATGGAGCTTAAGGAACTCTTAGAATCCATCTTAGGCCAAGCAAGGAGGGAATCTTTAATGTTATTACAAGGAGCCTAAGTGAGATTGAGCTTACCGAGGAGCCAATTCCAACATTTACGGTGAAGGAGCAAAAGAGGAGAAGGTGGTCAATATCTTCTTCACTTCAATAGTAAAGAATACACTTAGAAGGCACGGCGTAGCCCCAATATCTTCTCCATAATTGAGTTAAAAAAATTTAAGAACTAACCAACCGAAGAAAGCCACTTTAGGGAGGATAGTAGGATTCCAGCAACCAAACAAACAAGGATCCCCTTTACCAGACATGAAGATGAGCTTGGAATATCCCTCTTTGAGTATTTACCCAAAGATGAACCTAACTAGAGAAGATGATCCTGACAATACTTGAAGGCTAAGTGACGAGGAGAGATGGCCTTTGAGAAGGAGGTGACTTCGAGGGGGAAGTGTCGAGGGTGGCAACATCCTTCCAATGCTATGAGGGGGAGCCGTCAGGATGAGGCAAGCCATAATTGTAAACTTTACTACCCCAAATGGCCTTGGAGACATTCATGACTCTATTGAGAATGGTGTTAAGATTAAGGGGAACATGACCGTTCTAATTGTCCTCCCAAAAATTAACCAAACAACAATTATTAACATGCCAAGAAACTAATTTGTGATCAGAAATCTGCAATTACAGATGAAGTTCTAAATATGTGAACCTTTTGATAGTTCTTCATTGGAAAGAATGAGCTCTGGGATGGCCGGCCTCCATACATTTATGGGAAAGAACCTAAAAATTTGACCTCTTAGAATCAAAAATAAATTTCTAGACCAATTTAGCTCGAGAGCGATGTTCGGAGAGCAAAATCCACAATCCGAGGCCGCCTAATGATTCAAGAAGTTTGACAACATCTCAATTGACCGAGATGGAATTTTTGTCTTCGTTATTCCCCACTTGTAGACACGTAAAACATGCTTACACTTAGCATTTCATCCAATTCAACCAATTGATGATAGTTTGTTAATCCCCCCTTCTTCGCTCCATTTTCGGATGCCCATTCACGACCCTCTTTCGATCGTATTCCTCCTATAATCAGCTTATTTGGCTAATATCTCGCTTATTATCTAAGCATTCCTCCTTTTAACCATTGAACCTCCTAGTTCTCTCTAGACCACTTTTATTGGTTTCGCAGCTATCTATCAGTCACAATTGATTAACCACCCCTCCTAACTCTCAATGAGTCTCTAATCACTTATTAATCAAGTTTAACTAGCCTAAATCCTAGTTAACTAGCCTAAACCAAGCTTATCTAACCCTAAAGCATGTTTATCCTAATCTAATCTAAAAGTGCTTTTGAGCTTTAGTCCCACATGCACCCAAATTCCAAACTCTTCCAAACCAGAAACTATAAATACAAACCTAAGGCTTTCCTTTCAAATGGTCCTTCTCTCTCAAGCACTTTGGAAAGGCATTAGAAACCATTTGTGATAGCTTTAAGCTATAGAACATTTGGATCTTGGCCATACTCCATTGTTGAGAGCTCCTTCATCTTGCATCCATCCATTCCAAAATAGTTAGTAAGGGAAGATCTAAAGCTTGGCCATATAGCCAACTTAGAGAGATCTCTTCACTATGTTTGGGAGTAAACAGCACATAATTTGATTGCTAGGATCTTCATATGTTCAATGTTTAATAGCTTTCAAAATAGTAGAGAGTAGCTATATCATGTTAGTTTTTGATGTTTTTGTCAAAGTTATAATGCTTTCAATATAGTTCCCCTTGTTTATCTCTTATCTCATGGTGCATAGTTGAGTTAGCAAAGCTTTGAGGTTCTTTAACCTCATTCCATAACTTTTGCAACTTTCCATTGCATACATTTGGCACGCCCGATGGGACATGAAGTCCATCCTCCATTAATGGAGTCTTTTCAAGCTATTTATTTTCAGTTTTCTAACCACTTTCATGTTTTCTAGGATAAATAGCTTGTTATTTACATGATTTCATTTTTTAAGTAGGCTAAATCATCCTTGATCATGTATATTTTGTGGATTTGAGCTAAAAATAGGCTTCTTTGACTAACCTTTAACCTATTTGCTTTTAAAAAAATTCAAATTATGTGATTTCGGGTTTTATAGGGGGTGCACGTAGGTGTCATTCTAGGCGTGTATGTGTTGAAACAAGCGCACACATGTCGATCTTGGGGCACATCTGCATCAAACTGTATTCACCACCAATCTTTTAGAGGCCATAAATTTTGCTCCCGAGCTCAAAACGACTCTGTTTTTGTTGTGTTGGAAAGGTATTGAAGAGAACTACACAATGGAATCATAAAATTAGGATTTTGACTTACAGAAAATTTATGGTTTACATTATTAGGTAAATATTCATTTTCTAACGTATCTTAAAGTCTAAAAAATTATTTTCTTGGCCATTCTAACACTTTGAAAGGTTTTGTGACACTAATCAAGTTGTTTGTAGGGTCATTTTGGTCTTGTTTTTGACTAATTTAGTTAAGTGTTTCATTTCTTAGTTGATAGAGGTTTTTCAAAGTGCGTATGCTCTTCCCTCGCACCTTCTAGGTGATCTTGGGAACCAAAAACACTTTCAAAACCCTCTTATTGCTTTCAAAAACACTTACTTTACGCTTCCTAATGGATGAACATTTCAAAAATGGTTAAAATGAACTCAAACTTTTGCAAAAACACTTAATGTATTTTCCATAAACTTGTTTTAGTTGAGTTTTTCGCGTTGTGTATGCTCTTCCTTCACACCTTTTGGTGATCTTAGGAATCAAAAGCAACACGCAAACTCTCTTTTGATATCATGATCTTTTGTGGAAAATTACTAATCTTGGTATGTAGGACCAAAATTGCATGTCAAAGAAAGGAGCTAAGACAAAACAAGAACTCACTAACACGTGTTTTCATACAGGTTTCCAAATGGTGTGCTACTTAAAACCACATTTAAGCTAATCAAGATAAAAACACACCACTCACATTACATCAGATTGCAAGTTTTGGAAAAGGGTACGTCCCTATCTCGCTTTCAAGCTGAACATAACCCCTTTGGCATAACGCCTTAAGCTACAACAATGGGGGTGGTTTCAAGAACCCTAAAGTAATTCACCATTGAGTAACCTCGTGGATGAAACAAGAAGCACTCGCACCCACTTGACTAGTTTTTTTATCCCGTAAAATTAACAAGGGAAATTTTTGTAGGTAACCATACCAAATTTTCCATTTTGGTCCCTCGGTGAGGTCTCTTAACGCGTTCAGAATGGCATAAAATCCCTTTCCGAGAAAATCTAGTTTTTAGAACTTGGTCATTTTCAACCTTTTTGTTTTGGGTGCAATTTTCATTCACGTTACATCAACCAAAACTCCGCCCCTCTATTCCTTTGGCGCATTCTTGGGAGTGTCAACACTCCAAATGTTGCACCTCTCAAAGTTGCGCCTAGGCACAAACGCCACATTGTTATCATTCTCTAAAGTGCGAAGTGGGCACTAAAAATACAGTGTCAACACTCCCAAATCTATATCTTCCTCGTCGACATCCACTTAAGTGCGCCATAGAAAAATTTGGTGGCACCTTTATTGCACCTTTTGCTATATATAGGCACGTCTGACCTGTCATTTTCACAATTGAAAAATGTGAAAAGTTATTCCTCCGTATTTGTCACCGCTCTCACGCCTCGCGTGTTGCCATTTGTCACGTTCGTGGACCCCACATCATCTCCTTTATCGTTATATATTCTTGGTAAGTGGCCCTTGCCTTTCTTGTGGATTTGTTGTGGTTTTTCTGTTGGTTTAGGTGATTAGGATTGTTAAAATAATAAACAATGAACCTAAGAAGATAACACAATCCCAACACATATTGCAAAACCCACCTTCAAACCATTTTTACTCTCCTTCCAGATCAGAATCTGGAAGACTCTGCCACAAAACAACTCAAACTCATTTGTCCCTTATTCCCTACTTTGCTAAGTTTTCCCTCCTAGACATCAAAATCTGAGCCAAAAGAGTGAAAATCATAAAAATTTTGCAAACAACCCACTATTTTTCCTTCGGTGCAAGCTTCATTCTTGTTACATCAAACATAGTCGTGCCAGAAGTGCACTGTCCCTACATGTGGCATAAGCCTTCTCTGCGCCTTATAAACATTGCAAAATTCCCTAGGCATAAGAGTGGCACCAAAGCAACTACAACAACATCTGAATGTTGTGCAAACCTTTCCCACACCGTGTAAACTAAACCACTTGGCGCACCTCACTCTCATGCAGCATCTACCACATCTGCGCCAATGGCGCATCCTGGGACCTTGCTACACCAATCATATTTGTGCCCCACTTAAAAATACTTCCAATGGCGTGAGTGCACATCCCTTGACACCAACATCTAAATGTTGTGTGTAGCCTTCCGCACCCCGCACCCCTTTTGGCATTGTTTCTCCCATGCAACACTTTCCCAAAGTGTGCCTTGCTTTTCTAAGTCCCTGCAGCCTACAGTAAAGCTACGCCTTGCACCCAGAGGCTCGTAAATTGCTAACTTTTCATTCTATAAACTTTATGGATGACTTAACGACTAACATGGCTCTTCTGCGATGGACTTCCCTGATTCTTCTTGCGGATCAACTGAACTCGATTCACACATGTCTTCATCGAGTAAGAATCTAACCAAGTCTAAGGGTAAATCCAAGCTAACAGAAGAAGAAATGAAATATAAATACCAAAGGGTCAGGATGCCTAAATCCCTTGCAGAGTGTGATCTTGATATCAAATATTCAGAACTCGAGCACATTGACATGGAGGACTTCTGGGCCAAGACTAAGAAGGTCACTGTAGAAGCCCATAGATGGATAAATTGGTTACAATAGTGCACTTTTGCTATAAGGATCCCAAGTGAGCGCAATCAACAACGAGTTCATGATGTTGGTGGGCCGTTATTACAATAAGGACACAAGATGTGTCGAAAATGAGAAGAGCGATGTGATCATCAACCTCACGGCCGACATTTTGAGATCATGTTGGGTATCCTCACCACCAACATTTTGTAGCAATAAGCCATAAGAGGATTTGCATGAAGACATGGACTGAAAATGAAGACAAATGTATGCGGTTGATGAATGAGGTATACCTCAAAAACAAGAAGGTGACAAGCAGGTGGCCACAAGTCATTCATCACAGTGACTTTTCGAGGAGAATTTGAGTGACACAATCACCTTCCTGAGCATGGTATTTGGGCTCTCCGATGCCCATTACTTTCACAAGTGGATGCTCAAGTATTTAGAAACAATGAATAAAAATGTTCCCGATCAACGTTTTGAATGGGGAGAGATTATCAAAGCAACACAATATCGAGCATCTTCAACAACTTTCAAAAACTCGGAGGTTTTATATGAACTCCTATGTGGTATATGTTGCTGCCTCAGAGAGGGACTACCCAACGTTGAATCGGTAAGGGGTATGGCCCCAGTCAAAATATACAGTACTATCTAGAGTTAAGGCTGGAAAACAACATAGCCCGGTCGGTAAAGTCAATGACGTCTTCTTCTATGGCATCATCTGCCTCTTGAGGCCCAACATGACTTATGATTGGACGACCAAAATCTTGGTCACCACCACAGAGAAGTGGGGAGCATTATTCATGCAATTCCCCACTTTCACCTATCTCGAGAGCATGTTAACTTCTTGGGAGAGCCCACCAAATTACCGAGGTATGCAGGACCCAAGCCGATCATATTGAGCTGTCTAGATAGCTTATCACATACCATGATAAGTGTTTGAAATGGAAGAAGGGTGGAACTCCATTCCCCCTCAAAGTGGGTAGTACACCGCACTTCACACATAGTAAAGCCAGGAGATGTCTCTGCAGAGCTTGAATTGCTCAATTTGAAGCATAATTTCTGGCAAGGCCGACTTTTGATCCTCGTGATTGCCTTCCAAGGGCAAAGATCGATCAATCTTCATGTCCCTCGGATCAAAGATATCTCGTGCATCGATCTATATCACGAAGTTGAGCTCAAATGAAAGGATCACTCCCACCGCCCCAGTAGAGATCATTCAATATGGTGTGCATTTATTGTCCCAAAGGGTTTTGATAAAGAATCGATCAAGAAGTTGATGAGTTTATCTAGACACGAATGGGTACAATTGGCTATTTGCGAAATTGATAGTAAACAAGGCCCCTCGGACTATTGAGGAAAGGGTCAAAGGCACTCGGCGCAGAGTATTAGTGCAAGAAAAATGGTATCATCTACCTTGGGGTAGACTTTACCACGTCTCCCTTGGGCGATGCACCCACCAGGCTGAAACACTTTCCTAAAGGAAAAGGAAAAGATATAGAAGGAGAGGCAAGCACTGCTCAGAAAGAAGTTCCTGAGAGCCCTCCTTCCACTTGCTGAAGAGCAAGTTGTGGACTTAGTGTCCCCAAGAAGAGAAGAAGCGGCCAGTGCTCCAATGGACACATCCACTCAGGATGTCATCACTGCTACAACTGGTGAAGTATCAACCATTCCCTCTCTTACTCCTCCTTCCCCTCCTCATGTCGCTCAACCAACCACTCCTTTGGTTGTGTCTTCTCCCCCATCTTCTACCATTCCCCCTCCCTCTTCCTCCATCTTCTCTTCCCTTGCAGATCTGTCCCCCAACATTTCTTCCCTCATCTCACAGATCCCTTCTGCCCCCATAGTTTCCTCTCCTGCAATTACTCCTAACCCCGTGAGCATTGGAGTGTTGGCTTCTTTCTCAATTCCACCACCAAGTGTCTCAACACATTTCCCCGTGTCCACTGCAGTTTCTCCTTCTTCCACCCTCATTTCCTCCTCTTCCTCTGGTCCCACTCCCTTAAGTCCAGAATGGATCTCCAAACACCTAAGCCAACACAAGAGGAAAGTCCATATTGCACCTATGAACTTCTCTCTTATTCTGGCTAAAGGGCCTAAGAAGTAAAATGCTATAACCCACTTCTCTCAAAGTGCTTCGGTGTGAAAGGGTTATAGACATCACGTACTCGATCTCACAAAGAAGAAAGAAGATGTCTCCACTGATTTTACAATGACTCAGGTCACGATGGGAACATCATCAGAGAGCCTGCAAGGAGAGGCCTTATCCGCAGTGGATGCCCTTTGCAAGAAGCTTCAAGAAGCAAAGGAAGAGAAGAGAATATTAAAAGAACAAAACAAGCATCTTCTCCAAGCCCTACAAAAGATGGGCAATGCCCCTCCTATGACTGTCGCCGATCCTCCCGAAGTTCTTAGTCAGGAGAAGATAAATGAGTACACCAAGATCGGTGAGAAAGGTATAGCAGTGTCCACCTAGAGAGAGAAGATCCTCAAAGATAGTGAGGAAGTGATTACAAAGTTCACAGAGCTCTATCAAAATATAAATCAAGCTAACAAGGAACTCCAGGCAATAGCAAGGCCTATCTCTCGAAGAGTTGGACCATGCTAGGTTGTAACACGAGACATTCCAGAAGATGCTCGACTGCCCAGTCGATGACTTAGTGAAATTCGGTGTCTTTGATCACCTGCGAGCACCCAACAAAGTCCTTGCTACTTTAGACTATCGAGTTGACCAAATGGAGTTTGTCTTGGAAAAGATAGACAAAATCAAGGAGGAAGCCCTGGATGCAATGCATCAAATGGAGCATATCATCTTAAGAATGTCTCCAGGGTTGCTCGGTGCAAGCACACCTTGAGGAAGGTAGATGATATTATTCGGCTTTTCAAGGAAATCGTGTCATAGGGTTTAGCGTCAGAGGCCACTTTTGATATAGAATCTATCAACAACCTTCTAGCCTGCCGTGACTTTGTTGGATACCTGATGGAGGCAGGCAATGAATACTTCAAACTCTGGAAAGACTCAGAGATGAACGGGAAACTTGCAAAGTCATCGGAGATCACACGAGGGTCCCACTCGGGATCAACTTCGAGGTGATGGTCAGCGAAGTTCATGGAGTATCGAACTCAATTTCACATTACCTCTCCTAAGCAGTAGGACACCCTTTCAAGCCAAGGGATGACGATGAATAGGCTCCTTCCTCCAGGATAAATCCCTTTTTGTTAATGTATTTAAAAGTATGTTAGCATAAATGATGACATCATCCATGTTGCACCATGAGATGTTGTCATCCACAAAATTGCCCTAAAGTCGACATTTGACTTTTGGATATTTTATAAATAGTTGTTAGCTCCTTTTTGTCTTCTTTCTCCTTCTCCTTCTATAAATACTTGGATACTTGTAGTATTCAAGGGTGAGCAAATTTGTATGAAAAATAGAAGTGAGGAGAGAAATACTTTAAGCTTTTGTATGTGAACAACTTATTAATACAAAATTGAGACTTTGTCTTTGAATTCTTGTGTTATGTGTTAGATCTTTCTTAAGTTAGATCTGCATGCTTATTCTGTTGGATTCACCTATGCTTTTGTCATTTGTTTAACAATATTGCTTTGTTTGTTTATGTGAGTAATTTTGGCTCTATTTACTACTGCCCAAAACATAAACCCTCTGACCTTTCTACTTTGGAATTCATTTCTTTTCTCCTTCAGATCCATCTTTCTTCTATTCCTTCCTTCATTCCTTTCTGCTGTTCTTTGTATCGAACTAACTCTACTAGGATGAGATCCTAAACCCCCCGAAGGTAGAATACCTTGTAAGACTTGCACAAATTCCCTACTTGGTAGATCGGCAATCGCTTGATTTTGCTTTCATTGTCTCAAAGAGGGCTATGCCTCGCCACACTGCTGGCCTGTCTATCCAGATTTGCCCACACGATAGATTTTCGGACCAACGGTTTTACACTATGAGTTAGAGTCACAAGTTATCCAGACATGACCCCGGTGATAGTAAAACTAAACACACTAGTTGCTCATTATATCAGAAGGGGGTAAAGTAAAGCCGAGATACTCCCAAATCAGTCATTGTGACTCTTTGGGTAAATCGAGCTCGCTTAAGATAGCTTGTGACACCTAGTTGAGAGATCTTGTTAGGGAAGCCATTCCATCAAGGAGCCCACTTTACTAGTCCATTATCATGTCTTAGCCATCACGAAAGTGATAACTTGTTTGGATTCAAAGCCTTATTTTTCAAACACGATAACAAATCCATTTAAGTTAGATCTAAGTGTATCTCATCACAGAGTTTACAACGTGTTACTTATCTTGGTTTCTTTCTTACCTTTGGACGAGGTGAAACTTTTCCTAAGTAACGCTTAGTTTATTTCCATCTTTTAATCTACACCTTTGTGTTCTTGTTGCCCATTTGGGACAAGAGAAGGCATCTTTCAAGAGTGTTTTCATAGATAGTGTTCACCACTTTTTTTTTGTTTACGCTCATCCATGTTTGCATGGCTGAGTTGTTAAACGTCTAAAGTGCATGGATGCGTCCTCATATCTTTGATGGCCACTTGATCTTGATTTCAAGATCATCATCATAGTTTGATTGATTCATCATTTGATCTCCCTTTGACGTGTTACCTTGTTTGCATTGTCTCAACACAATTAACATATTTATGTCATGTTTTTCATAAACGTGATCTAAGTTACACATATTTTAGCACATCCTTAGTATACTTTGACTTAGTTTGACTTCAAACATTTTCCAAAATCTTGAAGAGTGTCGCTTACTTTGTTTGCATCATTTCGATACCACTTTGACACTAATATCTCACTTCTTCGTAAAGCTTGATTAACGTGTCCAATTGGTGTGGTTACGTAGCTTACATGTGTAAACCTCACCCTTTAACATTTAGGCCTTGTTGGCTGTTGAACTTGTTCGTGGTATCCTTTGATTGGGAGTCGTACTTACACTTTGTTAATACTTATGCCTTGTTCATTTTGAACTTGACTTAAGCATTAACATTTTGTTGATCATCTTTGCATCAAACTATCACTTTGCACATGCATTTGCATATGGTGTATTTCCTTGTTGATTGGATTTGTGTTTCACACTTGTATGATTGTTCCTTGTGATCATTCATTTGAAAACTTATTGTTCTAGGAAAATCCTTTTTTATCTCGTCGAGATTGCGTCATCACAATGTCTATTTTCCTTAGACCTTCGAAAAATTATACACGCATCTCCATACTTACAAAATTTCTAGTTAGATGTCATTATGCTTCCCTGAATCAACATGTCACTTCCTTCCCTTTGAAGGAGTTCCATCACACTATCTAGGTCTAGGAATTCACACCTAAACAACACCAACAATGACTGATTATCACGCGGTTTCTCACATTTACAACAATACGAAACCTAGGTTTAGGTATTCACATCAAAAGATTCCCATTATGACTAAGCCTCATTTGGTTCTTCATCATGCTAGAGGGCCCATACGGGTACCCTGTTCCCCACCTTCAGCTCATATTCGGTGGTATGGTTTGGATGCTTCTGATCTAAATTATTATTTGGGTTCCCCCACTCTTCTTCTGATTCAAATCCAAACTACCATTCAGATTCCCATGCTTCTTCTGAAGATTCAGATCCCAACTATTGTTTAGGTACCCCTAGATCAAATCCTGAATCACAGTCCTCCCTTTCTTCACAGGACCTTTATTCCAAATCACCTCAACGATGTATTCCTCCTTTGAAGACTTGTGTGACTCCAAGTTTCGTTGATCGAACATCTAATTCAGTTTTTGAGTCACGGTCCTCCTTTTCTTCGTAGGGCACCCTTCATCGGTCATCTTGATGACCCCTTCCTCCATCTAAGAGTTCCAGAACTTGGATTCCCTCTAGTCAATCATATAATTCGAATCCTACGTTGCAACTTAATGGATGGCTATGTGATCCTATTTTTTCTCCTACATTGCATTGTCTTCTAGAAAATAAATCTATGTCTAGATCCAAATCGTCCATACATGACATGACACACTTGCCTCCAATCCTACTTCCTCTCTTAAGTCATCTTCTTTTGTCAATCAATCTTCCCCGCTTATCAAACCTATTTCTTCTATTCAACTTTCTATGGTCAAAGAACAACAAACTCTACTGATTGATTTATCTCAGGATGATGGAACAATCAAACAACACGATGATATCCCTCTAGAGGATTGGAAAAAAGGATTCTTTTTGGAACTCGATGCGCTCGTGTATGGGGAGGAAGAATTTGATTCCTTTTATCGAACATAGGGAAGATCCTAAAGTCATGGAACTTGATTCTTATTTTGTTATTCCATCTTGACTTCTTTTGAACATAATGAGATGTTAGGGTCTAGCATTGATCGTGGCCTATCTTCTCATGGCCCAATCATTCCTTATATATCATCATTCCTCAATCAAAATCTTGCCTTGGGTCACCACCGAGTAGCCCATCGAATTCTTCTATTCTGGGGCCACATCCTAGTAGCCCTCCATTTTCTACTTGTAGGTTACCTCCTAGTATCCCATTCCCTTCTATTCTTGGGCCACATCCTAATAGCCCTTCATCCTCTTCTATCTATGGGATACCTCCTGGTATCCCCTCCTCATCTATACTTGGGCCACGCCCTAGCATCCCTTCATCATATTCTTTTATTCTTGGGCCATGTCCTCGTAGCCCAATTTCTTCCATCTTAGGGCCATATTCTAGCAGCCCTTCATCATCTTCTATCAGTGGCTCACCTCCTAGTAGCCCATCCTCTTCAATTCTTGGACCGTATCCTTTTCATCCATCACATCTTTCTTTTATCAATGGTTGTGGCAAGCCCACAGTCATTTCTCACATCAGTTCTAAACGTCCACATTCATTTTCTTCTCCTTCTCAAGATCAAACAAGTCATGCATCATCTTATAAGAAACCCAAACAGTTTCTTAATCAAGCTCAAGTCAAAACTTCCAAGAGCTTGAAAGCCCCCAACAACTCAAACAATCTCAAAATTGTAAATCAAACGTGATTCAAGAATGCACATCAATGCAACCATCAAGTATGGTGTAAAGTGCATAAACCTATGAATCATGAACTCAAGCTACCATATAAGAAATCCTCATTTCAAGATAAATCGTAGTCATTTGTTGAGTACGAGCTCACCGCAATCATCGAGATCGGAGAAAATATTACACTTGATAAACAAACATGCCTAGTCTCCCTTATCAAGGAAGTCATAGACATTATTGTTGGATCTTATCACACAAAGTGAACTTTTTTGGTCCCAACTTTCCAAAAACTATCAAAAATCTAAAAATAAAAAACAATGCAAAAATACAAAAACATTGAGAAAACATAAGAAAAAAATCAAAGGTACAAAGATCAAACATTGCAATCAGGTATTGCGTACACATGGATGTTTCTTTCTTCCCTTTCTTATCATTCCTCTGCAAGGAATCTTCCATTTCCATCCCTTCGGTGATATTTTGGTTAGCCTTTTCACACACATTTTGTGACATTTATCTCTATGGTATCCATTTGACCCTGGTCTTTTATCACCTTGGTAAATTAAAGAACGACTGACCTCTTAGAGATCCTATCACAATCAACATCTAGTAAACTTATTGCGAAGAAATTTTGGACATATTTGTTGACACTAGCCAATTTTTTCATCATAATCACTTCCACCTCCTTCCATCAAGCCATCAGTGGTTCTTAACCCCTTATCAAACAAGAGAGCTGAAATAAGTTTTCAGAAAGCAAAAGAATCAAAATCAATCAAAAAATCAAAAGCTAAAAGCTAAGAGAAAAATCAAATTGATAAATAACTCTCTCTTGGGGTATTTCCAATAATCTCTATTGAGGCTATGGGCCTTTGGTAGAAAGTAGAGCAATGTTGTGATTAGAATCAAATACATCTCCGTGGGGCTATGGATGCCTGGCTGGCAGTAAAGCAATGTACGGCTATCCTTCCACCCTTCATTCACAAATCACCTATCACCTTTCACAATCAATCATTCCTACACATTGGCTAGGTTTTTTCACTTGTTGTCTATTAAATCTTCCCTTCAAGAGGTAATTAAATTCCATGTGCACACATTGGATCTCTATGAGTAAACATGATTAGTATGTTACCAAGTGTCTTTTTTTGGACCTTGTTCAAACTCTTACTCTAGTATGTATCTTGTCTCACGATTTGTGCCTTTGGCTAATCACTTCTTCATCATGAGGCTTCTAAGCTACATTCATATCATTCACATCATTCTTCTACTTCATTTAGAACATCCATGTGTATAAGATTACTTTTTGCCATGTTTTCGGACACCTTTGTCCCCTTTCACAAAAACAATCTTCTTCCTTCCTTTATATCATGTGATTTTAGGCCAACTTACGCTAGGGGCATCCTTGCTCCTTCCCATCACTTCATTGGTTTACATTCATCATCATGTTGAACCTATCCATAATAGCCTTAGGTCCTACTTCTACCTGTGAAGAGTTTTCCTTTGAATACTCCCACCTAATCTTTGGGGCATTTTACATCTTCACCTTTCTTGCACGCATGGCATTACGCCCTTGTGCAGCCCATCTATCTCTAGGGGCATCCATGTTTCCTCATCTTCACGCACATAGTTTAAGAAAACTTTCAAAATCACAAAAACATTCAAATATGTTTCAGAAAACTTATAAAAATTAAAAATCATCCTACAAAACATTGCTCTTTGGTTCTCACCTATTCATGTGTGCGACTCGCGGATCATCTTGATCTACCTCCATCAACAAAAGCTAAGTCTTGACTTCATTCAGACTCAGGGCACAAATGAGGTGCCTGTACTATTTCAGTAGTGCACATTGCTTTATCATCAGACCCAAGTGTCATCTGTTATTCCCCTTGCATGTATCCTTGCTTAGGGAACCATTATCAACCCCTTGTTAATTCACACAGGTTGGAACTGAAGCTCGATAACAAAAACATTACATCTTGTTTCTCTGTTAGTTTAGCTTGTTTACTTTCTCGTATTGCATTGCATTTTGTATGTTGCATGGAGTTAGGCATATTTTACTTTCTCATATTTCATTGCATTTTGTATGTTGCATGGAGTTGGCATTTTCAGCAATGGGCATTTATTCGTATATGGATTTTCATGTCATACTACACTTTTGTTCATTCTTTTTAATAAGGACCGATGATGAAGATCACTAGCAATATGATGAAAAATAAAGTTGTTTAAAAGGCATTGGATGGATGTTGGCTCAATCCCCCTTCCTCATTCTCATTTTCTTCTATATCCCCTTTCTTCTTCTTCACACTATTCTTTCTTTTATTCTCTTTCTATCATCTTTTCTATCGTCGATCGAGTTCTTATATCACCCCATCAACAATTGAGGGGCATCTTTGTTCAACTCATTTTTCTTCTATCCTTCAAAATTTTCTACTTGTTTATGCTTGTCTACTTTATTTTAAGTAATGTTACTTATGCCACCTCAAAAAAGGGGCAAATGTAGACACGTAAAACATGCTTACACTTAGCATTTCATCCAATTCAACTAATAAACAATAGTTCGTTAATTCCCCTTCTTCGCTCCATTTTCGGATGCCCATTCATGACCCTCCTTCGGTGTATTCCTCCTATAATCAGCTTATTTGGCTAATATCTCTCTTATTATCTAAGCATTCCTCCTTTTGACCATTCAAAACCTCCCTAGTTCTCTCTAGATCACTTCTATTGGTTTCGTAGGCTATCTATCAATCACAATTGATTAACCAGACCCCTCCCAACTCTCAATGAGTCTCTAATCACTTGTTAATCAAGTTTAACTAGCCTAAACCCTAGTTAACTAGCCTAAACCAAGTTTATCTAAGCCTAAAGCATGTTTATCCTAATCTAATCTAAAAGTTTTTTTTGAGCTTTAGTCCCACATGCACCCAAATTCCAAACCAAAAACTATAAATACAAGCATAAGGATTTCCTTTTAAATGTCCTTCTCTCTCAAACACTTTGGAAAGGCATTAGAAACCATTTGTGATAGCTTTAAGCCATAGAACATTTAAATCTTGGTCGTACTCCATTGTTGAGAGCTCCTCCATTTTGCATCCATCCATTTCAAATATAGTTAGTAAGGGAAGATCTAAAGCTTGGTCATGTAGCCAACTGGAGAGATCTCTTCACTATGTTTGGGAGTAAACAACACACAATTTGATTGCTAGGATCTTCATAGGTTCAATGGGTAAGTGCACAAAGTTGGGGTGCCAAAAAGTGGACAAGAATCCAAAAAAAAGCAAAACGCGTACGTGTTGTGCTAAAAACACTCGCACTTTAATTTGTTTGGCACGAGAATCATTGAACCTATACGCGCACGTTTTGTGTAGTATGGACCATGCATATGTGTTTTGGTGGGTTATACTTACAAAAATAAATGTTTAAGTATAAGAAATAATAAAAGAACTCGTAGCTCTAAAAATTATAATCTAGAAGATAGTTTTTCAAAATCTAATCTAGTCAGTACTTACTCATTTTCAAGATTTCAGCAAAAGACCTAAAACTTTCAAGGCATATATATTGTAGTCGGTCTTTGTTTTGGGAAAGCATATACTCATTTTTTGGTTTTTGACCTTAAAATGGATTTTGGCCCTACCACTGCTTGAATTCATACTACTTTTTAAATGTGGTCCATAATTCACTTTAGTGACCATGAATTAACTCTATGATGTTTGTCTACTTCTTACTAAAAAGAGATCCTCACTTTGTAGATAGAGGATTGTTCCCTGAATGGGATTCATGTCCTATGGCCAAAATGAGGTGATTGTAATACACCTCCTCCTTAAGGTGTGATAACACTACTAGGTGTTGAATGAGTTGTTACGAATAGTACCAAGTGAATTGCATCAAGTGAACTCAGATGATTGCTCATTCTTAGAAACATGGTACTCCATATAAAGATCATCCCCTCACCTTTCCTAGCTTTAAAAGCATCCTTTCATGGAATCAAATTCATGATTCTCATACATGATTTTACTCATATGTCTCTTATGGAGATAAATGATGCCTTAATACTTCACAAATAATGGTCCTTGATAACTCGGTGACATGACTAGCTCATTTTAGCTTGTTCTGAAGGGTGTTCAATTAACTACAAAATGGCCAAAAATGCCTTTTTAGGCCTTCAAAGGAAGTAGTCTCTCATCAAAACTAAATGAGTCAATCGATCACCTTAAACACTATTCCCTACACACTGAAACACATTGAATGATCTTTTTAGGAATTTCCTTTGGGTGAGGGTTTATGATTTAGGGTTTAGGGTTTAGGGTTTGGGTTTTTTAGGGCTAAGGGTTTAGGACTCAAGGTTTAGAGTTTAGGGTTTAAGGTTTAGTGTTTAAGGCTCATAGTTCATATTTTAGGGTTTAGGGTTTAGGGCTTAGGGCTTAGGGTTCATGGTTTAGGGTTTATGGTTTAGGGTTTAGAGTTTTGGGTTTATGGTTCGGGTTAAGGGTTTAAGGTTTAGGGTTTAGGGTCAAGGTTGAGGGTTTAGGGTTTATGGCTCAAGGTTCAGGGTTTAGGGTTTAGGGATCAGGGTTGAGGGTTTAGGGTTTAGGGTTAAGAGTTGAGGGTTCAGGTTTAGGGTTGAGGATTTAGGGTTTAGGGTTAAGGTTTAGGGTTTAGGGTTTAGGGTTGAGGATTTAGGGTTTAAATTTAGGGTTTAAGAGTTAGGGTTTAGGTTTAGGGTTTGGAGTTCGGGGTTTAAGGTTTAAAGGTCGGGGTTCAGGGTTTAGGGTTTAGGGTTGGGTTTAGGTTTAGGGATCAGGGTTTAGGGTTTAGGGATCGGAGATTTAGGGTTTAGGGTTTAGAGTTGAGGGTTTGACATTTAGGGCTTTTTAGGGTTTAGGGTTTATGTTTAAGGGTTCAAGGTTTAGGTTTTGGCTTAAGGCTTATGGATTAGGGCCCAGGGTTAGGGCTTAGGGTTTAGGGTTTAGGATTTAGGGCTTAGAGTTTAGGTTTTAGGGCTTAGGGTTTATGGTATAGGAGTTTAGGGTTCGGGGCTGGGGTTTAAGGTTTAGGGTTTAGTATTTAGGGTTTACAGCTTAGGGTTTGGGAGTTAGGGTTTAAGGTTTAAAGGTCAAGGTTCGTGGTTTAGAGTAAAGGGTTCGGGGTTTAGGGTTTAAGGCTTGAGGTTTAGGTTTAGGTTTTAGGGTTAATGGTTTAGGGTCGCAGAGTTCGGGGTTTAGGGTTTAGTGTTTGGGCTTAGGCTTAGGGTTTAGGGTTTAGGGTTTAGGGCTTATGGTTTAGGGTTTAGGATTTAGTGCTTGGGGTTTAGAGTTTAGGGTTTAGGGGTCAAGGTTTAGGGTTTATGATTTAGTTTTTAGGGTTTAGGGTTTAGGGACCTTTAGGATTTAACATTTAGGCCTTAAGGTTTAGGGTTTAGGGTTTAGGGTTTAGGGCTCGGGGTTTAGGGTTTAGGGACCTTAGGGTGTATGGTTTAAGGTTTACGACTCGGGGTTGGGGTTCGAGTTACGGGTTTAAGGTTTAGGGGTTAGTTATGGGTTTAAGGTTTAGATGTTAGAGATCAGGGCTCTAGATTTAGGGTTAAGGGCTCAAGGTTTAAGGCTTAGGGTTTAGGGCTCAATGATTAGGGTGTAGGGTTCAAGGCTTAAGGTTTAGGGTTTATGGTTTAGGGATTAGGGTTTAGGGTTCATGGTTCATGGTTTATGGCTTAAGGTTCGGGGTTCAGAGTTATTGGTTTAAGGTTTGGGGGTTAGAAGCTCGGGGATCTGGATTTAGTATTTAGGGTTTAGGGCTTAGGGCTTAGGGTTTAGGGTCTAGGGTCAAAGCTTTAAAGTTATGGGGTTAGGGTTTAGGTTTTAGGGTTTATTATTTAGTGTTTAGGGTTTATGATTTATTATTTTGGTTTTAGGGTTTAAGATTTATAGTTTAGGTTTAGGTCTCATGGTTGAGGGTTAAGGGTTTAGGTCACGAGTTCGAGGTTCATAGAATTTATAGTAAACATTCAAAGAGAGTCATCAAAATTTGATGTTTTTCATCTGTTGATATTTTAAAGGAGGGAAATTTCATATTCCTAACTATCAATCCTTCCAAAGACCCCAGTAGTCCTCAATCCTTGGATGTACAGGGAGACACTGTTACTTGGCTTCCATTTATAATGATAAAGATATTTGTAAATTCATGTTATGACCTCTAAATCTATATGAATTTCAAGTTACTTGGAAATCACATCACACCCTTCACTAGGATTGATGACTACCCCTATCTTTTTGTTCAGGGGATTTTGAAAACATCCATGGGTTTATCATATAAGGAATTATCAATGAATGGAAGGTCACTAAGTCGTAGGCCAGGTAACTCCCATTTAGAACTAAACAAGAGATATTTACTAGGCGATTGATAACCCCTTAGTGTTCTTATTCATTTCCCTGTTTCTATGATTATTTTGAACACTTTAGGAAGTTCTATCAAATTTACTATCCATTCCAGTAGAACACTTGAACTTTATCTTTCTCTGGAGAAGAGGATACTACAAGAAATTCAATTATGATCCTACACCTCTGCATTGATATATTCTCTATGTTTCTTTTGTTTCCTTTAAGATTAATTTTTTTGTTGTGATGGTTTTTTTTCCATCTTCCAATGGGTCATCCTATCTTGCATAATACCATACATGGAAATATGAGAAATGTGAAATTTGTTTTAGAGTGTGAATAAATTTACATTCAAGAGCGTAAGTATATGTGGGGAGAAACAAGTTTGGAAGAGATGTGTAATATATGCATTACAAGGCATAAGGTAGATGTCATATCCATTTAGTTACTTGTCCCACCTCTCATAAACAAGGTAGTTCTATAAGTAGACTCAATGATTGTTCTAAGCACGAGACTAGGAAATATTGATGAAATATGGTTTAGGGTTTAGGGTTTAGGGTTTAAGGTTTAGGGTTTATGGTTTAGGTTTAAGGTTCAAGGTTTAGGTTATGGTTTAGGATTTAGGTTTTAGGTTTAGGGTTTAGGTTTAGTGTTTATGGTTAGGGTTTATGGATCGAGGTTAAGGATTTAGGGTTTAGGGTTTAGGTTTTGGGTTAAGGATTTAGTGTTTAGGGATAAGGGTTTATGGTTTACGGTTTAGGTTTTAGGGTTTATGGTTCAAGGTTCAGGGTTTAGGGTTTAGGATTTAATGTTTAGGGATTAAGGTTTAGGGTTTATGGTTTAGGGCTAGGGTTTAGGGTTTAGGGCTTAGGGTATATGGTCTAGGGTTTAGGGTTTAGATTTTAGGGCTCAGGGATAAGGGTGTAGGGTTTAAGGCTTAGGGTTTAGGGTTTAGGATTTGGTGTTTAAGGTTTAGGGTTTAGGGGTCAGGGTTTAGGGTTTAGGGCTTAAGGCTCAAGGGTTTAGGGCTCACGGGTAAGGGTTGAATGTTTAAGGTTTAGGGTTTAGGGTTTAGGTTTTAGGGTCTAGGGATCATGGTTAAAGGTTTAGGGTTTAGGGTTTAGGGCTCAAGGTTTACAATTTAGTGTTTAGGTTTATGGCCTATGGTTTAGGGTTTCGATTGTAGAAGTTAAACGCTAAAAGATTTAGGCTGAATTTTGAAATCTTGAAAAATCACTATGTACTGACCAAATTATACTTTAAAAAATTATCTCCTAAACCATGACTCATGGAGCTATGAGACTAATTCCATAAGGTGTAGAGTGACCCTAATTTCTTATATTTACATAAATAAATTTAAAGTATAAGTATTTCTTATACTTAAACATTTATTTATGTAAATAGAAGCATGTCAAAAGCATGCATAATGTTTATACTACACAAAACGCATATGCATTATAACACACGTGTTTTTGCATTTCTCTTTTCCCAAGCCATGCCTCAAGGCTTGGGATCTAGTTTGGATCCCCAAGCTTGAGGCATGGACCTGCACAAACACAACAAACATCGTGTTTTTACAAGAAAATGTAAAAATGCCACTTCCTCTATGATAAATCAAAATAAAAAAATTGATCCATTTTAAAAAAATTATATCATGATGTAGAGTAGAGTCTCTTCTTTCTAAAAATATAATTTTTCAAATTTTTGACTAATATAAGGTTTCCATATTATTTATTTTCTAACTATGCCTTTTTATAGCTATTTTTGAAGTGTAAATATGTCTATCTTTCATGGTGTATCTTTTTTTGGGTGATCAAAATTTAAAAAAATTATACTAGCCCAAACTAGGCATAATTCTATACATATTCAAAAAATAAATCTAATTTTCGATTTTTTTGAGGTAGTTAGGGGGCACGGTCGGAGCTCCGTTATTTTTCAAAACATAAAATTTTTATACTAGAAAAATCATAAATAAAAAATATTTGCTAAAAAAATCTAAAACAAAATGGAGCCCAAACTAGATGCTCCTAGTTATCTTTCTACAAAGGGTTTTCAAAAATACTAAATGGTTCTCAAAAAATGGTGGGGGCACGAAAGTCACTCTATTATGTTTTTTAACAAAAACATGAGCATTTGTTGGTATTTTAGTTATTTGACCCACTTAAACTTATCCATTTTCAATAAAATTTAATAGCTTGGAAACTAGACTCAAAATTCTACGATTCATATTTCTACAACATCTTCCAATTTTGAGTGTAACTATTTCAAAAAACTTGTACAAGTTGAAGTTTTTTTTTTTTTTTAGAAAAATGTGTCCACTTAAGACCCCTTTTGGCCCCCCAACTTGGTGCACTTACCCCAATGTTTTATAGCTTTCAAAAGAGTAGAGAGTAGCTTTATCATGTTAGTTTTTGATGTTTTTGTCAAATTTATAATGCTTTCATATTAGTTTCCCTTGTTTATCTCTTATCTCATGGTGCATAGTTGAGTTAGCAAAGCTTTGAGGTTCTTTAACCTCATTCCATAGATTTTGCAACTTTCCATTACATACACACGCCAAAGAAAGGATCGACAATTTTCTTGAATTTGAGCAAGTTTGATTTAGGGATCGATATAACCAAAAGCATATAGATCGGGAGAGCACGAGGACCATTTTAATCGAATAGCTCTTCCTGCTAAAGAGAAGCCATTTCCTTTCCAAGATTCGCAACCACGTGAATAAAGAATGAAGAACCATTTCCTTTCCAAGATTGCAACCATGATAAAGAATGAAGAAGATCATCCCATAAATTAGATTTCCCCTTGCCGAAAAAAAGAGGGATTCCCAAATATTTATGGGGAAGGGAGCCAACTGCAAAGCCCAAACCTCTTGATTCTTCACCGAAAACAAAGGAGACACGTTAAAAAAGAAGATGACATATTTATGAAAATTGATTACTGGCCACCTACTTTAGAATAGGAGATCAAAATATTATTCATAGCTCAAGCTTAGGAGCGATTGCAGAACCAAAGAGGAAAGTGTCATATGAAACTATTGATGAGGGGAGGTAGATTGGTAGTAAGGGATATGCTTGATAATGTACCTTGACCAATCGCTAATTTGATACCTCCTGCTCAAAGCTTCAATGTGACAAGAATGAAGAGAAAGGAGGAAAGAGGGTCCCCTTGCCTTAACCCCCTTCTCTCGCTGAAAAATCCTTCCACAGAACCATTAACTAGGGATGGATAAGCAAGGAGAATAAATGCGAGTTAAAAACCCAATCACATAATTGGTTATAAATCCCATAATCTGAAGGGATTTGAGAAGGAACCTCAATTAATATGGTCGTAGGCTTTGTTAAAGTCCATTTTAATCATCATACCATGGCGAGAGGATGTATACAAAGTGAGAATAATCTCATGCAAAATGATGATCTCACAAAGAATGGACCTACCAAGAATAAAACCACTTTGTTCTTGTGCAATAAGCTTGTGAAGGAGGGGACTAAATCTAGAGGCGATAACTTTGGAAATGATTTTATAAGAGGTATTACAGAGAGAGATTGGGTGGTAATCATCAAGTTTTTTCAACAAGGTTTTTTTGGGAACATACATATAAGTATGATTCAAAGCACCTAAAATCTTACCAATTCTTCTAGATTCTTCCATCGCTTTCATCGGACATCGTCCCCAACGATATCCCAAAATGTTGATAAAGGTGGCGGAAGCCGTCTGGACCAGGAGCTTTATCTCTTTCCATAGAAAAACCAATCCTGCAAACTTCCTCTTTCGAAAAGTGGGATAATAACCTCACATTATCAACTTTGAGAATCAACTTTTGAGAGTGCAGGAAAGGAAGCTAGAAATCCATATAATAGTATGATTCATCATTGAAGCTTTTAAAAGAATGACATTGATTCAACTTTAATGAGAGGTTGGGTGGATAACAATGAATCATCCTCCGGCTTAAAGGAGGAGATATAATTAATAATTCTCCTGGCTTTAACAGAAGCATGAAAGAATTTAGTATTTTTGTCCCCATCGTGCAACCAAGTTTCCCTAGATTTTTGTCTCAATAAATTTCTTCTTTTAAAAGAAGATCACCAAGTTCACTGAGGAGAGATTTTTCTTTGATGTGATCCTCTTGACTCATTCCAAATCTAAAAATCAATTCATTGAGAGCATGAATCTCTTTTTCCACTCTTATCTTTTCCTGAAAAATATTTTTAAAGGAGGAGGCATTCCAAGCAATCAACTGAATTTTAAGCAAAGAAAGTTTTTTAGAAAGGATAAACATCCTTGTGCCGGAAACAGAGAAAGAAGCCCACCAATTTTTGATAAGAGTCTCGAAAAGAGAGATCCTGCATGCACGTGGATTCGAACTTGAAAGGGGAACATTAAACTTGATGTTGAGGAGATGCGTGCAAATGGTGGAGCAGACAAGGGAATAACAGAGCAGTCGAGGAGAAAATTTTCTGAAGCCATTCTTCATAAAACCAGATACTGTCAAACCTAAGCGCCATAGAGCCAAACCCGGGATGATGATTATTCCAAGTGAACCAACCAGCGAACAGCGGGGTTCAACGTAGATCAAGTTGGCATTGTCAACAAAGGAGATAAAATCAGCTTGAGAGGCGGCCGCCAACGAATACCTCCACAATTATCTTTATCTAAAATGGTAGCATTGAAGTCCCCAACAACTATAGTTTTGGAATCCATGAGGGAGCTAAGGACATCCTTAACCTTAGACCAAGTTTCCCTTTTTTAATGGGATTATTCGGTCCATATACATTACTGAAAAGAAAAAAGAACTCATTATAATGTTTTAGACAAACCTTACACCATCAAGACTAGGACAATCAAAGAGAGTCTATAAAGTAACTACTAGCCTTCCATAAAATGCCCAAACCACTGAGGTAGCATCTGAATCAACAAAAATGCCATCCCACCCTTTCCAACTACGAAACCAACCAGCAAGGCAATCCACACTAGACATTTTAGTCTCTTGAATTAAACAAATTGATACATCTAACTCGCAACATAATGTCGAGAAGCGTTGTTTGTTAGGGGCACCCTAACATCCCAAGATAAAATATTCATCTTTTATTCGAGAGAGGACACACCTCTCTGCTTGAAGACGAGAAGAAAGAGTGGAGTTATAATTGTTTACCAACAACAACCTCTTTAAGGGAAAGATGATCTTTGGAAGGTCACCCGTGGGGAACCTTCCTACCCAGATCCTGTTTAAGAGTCTTTGAGGTCGAAAGGATGGAGCTCTGCAATCCGGTTTCTTTGAGACAAAAATCAATATCTTCCTCGGAATCGTTGAGCTCTTCCCCACTCCACCAACTTTTGAACTAATCGAGATCTTATTTTTCACTAACCCATTTCTCAGAGATGTTACATCCGAACCCATCCCTAAAGTAATGCCATCTTGAAACAAAGAAAGCATACGGGTAGAGTCGTGAACCACAAATATTGTCTCTTTGACCAAGGATATGGTGTTTGGATCAAGAGCTAAGGGCTCTTGAGCTAGAACTCTTCTTGGGGGTGAAGCTAGATTGGAGCTAGGAGCCAAAGAGGAAGGAAGAGGAACATAGACCTCTTGGGTCGATGGACTGAGATATTTTCTTTTTCCAAACGATGGATCTAGAGGCGGGAGGGTTTTTACATACATTTTGAAAATGTCCCATTGTTTGCAACAAAAACAACAATTGGAAATCGCCTCATACTCAACCTTCTAAACCCATTTCTCACGTTGGAGGAGGAGATCACTATGAAGTCTTGTAGCTTTTTAGATGAATTAACAAAGACACAAACACAAGCAAAAGAGAAGAGAGAGCCTCGAGAGTTACTTTGGATCAATGCGAATAACTCTTCCCAGACTGGAGCAAATTTTATTAAGAATATTAGGATTCCAGTACTCACTAGGAAAAGAATAAATTTGAATCCACACTTAAATGTCATCCATTTCATCTTGATCAGGATCAAAGTGAGTGATCCACCTATGAATATGAACCCCTACATCTAAGAATAATTTTGTTTCCTCGATATGGTGTCATCTCATTGAGCTTACCTTCGAAAGATCGCTAAGAAAAAGCCTTTATCCAAGAAATGGATACGAGATCACTCCCCATTGGATATCACACCAACTACGAAGTCTCATCTACCGACATGCGATGACCCATGAATTTGAATATGATTGCTCTTTTTCGAGAAGATCAAGCTGAGAGGCGAGACCATCGGTATCCTCAAGAGATACTAACACAAACTTCGTTGTAAAAGAGTCATTTTGGACTGAAACGCTCCTTGACAACCATCAAAACAAATCCGACTCAACCTCTCTGGGTCCTAGGCGTTTAAGAAGAAGCAATCGATAGGCCATGTCTAGTTAAGTACCCCTTCATGCCTATAGGAGCACATGTAGGTTGGGAGCCATTACAACATTTGAAATTTGAAAAATAGGTCCATTTTTAAATGGTTCCATGTCGTTTTCCATCCATCCTAGCTCACCAAAACCAAAATTATTATTATTATTATTATTATTACATTAATGTTAAATCTCAATTTATTTTATTCCTCTCCTTTTATATATATATATATATATATATATATATATATATATATATATATATATATATATATATATATATATATATATATCTTATTTCATTTAATTTGTATTTATAATTTTGTTTATTTTGTTTTTACTTGGTTAATTTTGTTAATTAAATTTTTGTTTATTTATTTTATTCATATAAATTAAAAACTATTTTATTATACAAACCAAAATATAATTTAAAAATTACACACACACACACACATAATTGAGGGAAAAACTAATTACCCTATTTATCTCACATCTCGCCAAAGCAATACTAGTGAACAAAACTCGAGGTTGGAATCCCATATGATTGGCTATGATGCCCTCATGAACAAATAACCCCAAGCTTAATGAAGCCCTCGATGACATCCACAAAATGAACAAACATTTGACATGAACCTTAAGTAATTACAATCGCCACTCACAAAGTTTCTCGTAATGAGACAAACTACTCATTTGAAGTAAATAGTGACACCTCATTCCATGAAATGGGTCCCAAATCCTCACCCACTAGGTGCAACAAAGTGTGGAATCACATTCCCTCCCCTTATAAAAGTATCATCTTTGATGCGGTGCAAGGCAAGATGACAAGGGTGTTTATGCTAAGAAGTCAACAATAACAAATCTTTCTAGGGAGAAGAACTATGTTTTCAAAACGTGATCACAACGTAGATGTCAAGTTTTGACAAGTTCTTAATGTTCTATAAAGATTGGTAGTTCTCTTTTACCTTACACTTTTCCTTAATCTCAAGCTCTTAATATTCATTTTTTAGGATTTTGGCTGATTTATTTTCATGGGTGCCCAAAAAAAACCGACATCAAGATGCCACACAAGGCCCAAACACAACGCTAATGGTCCATAATACATCTTGTTATGTACTCTCACGTATGTATCACATCACAAGGCTGCAACCCATCTATTGGAAGAACACATACAGTCCACACAACATAGTAATCAACACACATATATGCCCCGACACAATAGTACTCATAATGTAAGCATAATACAACAACAAAGGTTACCCAACCAGTACACATGCATAAGTTTCCACACAACTCAAAACCATAATGGTAGTAACATAATGTCAAGATGGAAACAACATCGGACCATCAATCCTCAACATCACAAACCATAACCAAACTCACATGAGTACTCATAAATCATAATACCAACTTCATATACCTCAAAATCTCCATAAACCTCCCAAACAACTCCATATACCTCCCAAAGAAAAAAATGAAGAATTTTTTTCCTTTTAGCTCCGCACTAAAGAGGTCGGTAACCCTATGGCCCAAGCCACATAGAGTCAAGATTTCTCTAACCTGGTGACATAATAACCTGCGGTTCAACAACCCACTAGTTATATGTAACTCCTTGGGAGTACCCCCATAAAACGAAGGGGGCCCATAAGTACCACCAACCCTTAATGAACTAATGTCCCTATTACAACACATATCAACATTAGAACTAACATGTTGCCAAAACACAAGCAAAGTTACCAAGTGGCATCAAATTCAATTACTTTAGGCCAAGAGAGAAAAAAATTGAGACTTAAGGAATAATTTCAACTCAAATTCAACTTTCCCTGAAGAAAAATAATGGCTAATTAGCCACATTTAGTGTAAAAATCCTCTTGTTAGTGTAACAATCAAATAAAATTCTCAAAATTGTAGACAATAACTCAACCAAAATTTAAATAGAATAATTTGTTAGTTCTAAAAAGAAGAGAAAATAAAAGTCAAATTTACGAATAAAATACATATAGAGAAATATCACATCACAATCACTATGTGGCCTTATACGACCACCAAAGGGGTACTCATCGAGTTGTTGGCACTCTGATGTCGAGCCTCAGCTCACAAAATATATAACAAAATCAAAATCACAAGTACCTCAAATCTCATCCGACATCGAGTGTGACTTGGAATATAAATAATAACTATCATAATCTTTGTCTAAATCATCCCTCCATACTCCCACAAGGCTCAACATAATCGTAACTACACATAGGTCATCTATATGATAACCATATATGGAGAGAAAAAAAGGGTACAAGTCACCATCTACTAGGCCTAAGGTGTTCACGAAACACAATATACATGGTGCCCATTAGGAAAGTGTCGTGCATACTAAACGAATAGAAGCACATTTTCAATCTATGTAAGACTCCACTTCCTATCTCGACTGGCTCAGTGGCGGTTAGCTGTGCTTAATCGATACATATAGGTCATTTATACGAAAACCATATAGGAGAAAGAAAAAGGTACTAGTCGCCATCTATTGAGCCTAAGGTGTTCACAAAACACAATATACATGGCACTTGTTGGGCAAGTGTCATACATACCAAATGAACAAAAGTATGTTTTTAGTCCGTGTAAGACTCACTTCATATCTCATACTCATCTCAAGTGACTAGTCAACGATACTCATTTCCTTACTCCACATATACACTTTTATCGATTTCTTCCCTTATGGTCTTACAAATGATATATTTACAAAGTATAACACAACATTACTTTCATGGTTTACAATACATCACGTTTCTTCATAACACACCCAAACTACAAGTACATTACAACAAGGGTCATACGATCACCATATGCCCCTAATTCACATCATGAATCCATCACATAACAGATGAAATATATGTATGATGAACATAGTGACTAATATCACAACATACAAACAATTACAAAAAAATTAATGGTGACACAACACGATACATCACAACACAAGTGGCGACATCATGATATGATCTAATTCACTACAAAACATTTTTTCATACAACACATTAGCACACAAACATATCATCATAGAATAATAAAACATTCCAACACTTCGCAGTCCACAATAACATTCCTTTCACACAACAAAGAGGTACGTCACACGTGAAATTCTCATTAAATTCATGAAAAAGAGAGCTAATACTCTCATCACAAAACACATCTACATCACAACAAATTCACACTAAGTGGTATGCATAAGATGTGCATTCATAATATCACAAGTACAATGTTGGTCACATCACAACATAATATCACATTACTCTTCCATCTCCTCCACCACCATGCATAATCATCACAACTCCAATCTGTCTCTGAGTTTTGAGAGCATGAACCTCCGCTCTGATACCAAATGCAACACCCATAAATACAATAGTAAAAATACTAGAATAATTTTTTTGACTTACATTGTTATATACACAACACCACATGGGAACACTTAGGATAATTCAACATCACACAAGACATTTATACCAACATGGACCCACACGTACCACAAGATGAGAAGTGATTGGATTCACAAGGAAAGACGACACACATAACCAAGCCTACCTAAGAGGCTTACATAGGGGAGAGGTCACCAATTATAACGATGGAAATGGACGCCAATGAATGAATGTAACTCCTAAGTTAGGTCATCTTGGAGGCCAATTGTGATATACTTATATTGATTGAACAATTTTGATTCATAGAAATTTGAACGTGTTTATTGATTGAATGATTGATTGATTGAATGGTTACTATCAAAAGAGATTTTACTCTGGATTTGAATCCCTAAGCTAGGTCATTAGGGGAAATCGATAGAAATTAGTGAATAATCACATGGAAAGATTTGTAATCACTCTATGTTTTTCCCTATAAGTTAGGTCGTGGGAGGAGTGATGAAATGTCACATAAAAAAGGTATGTTTGTTGCCCCATATTAGGTCATTAGGGGGAATTGATGGTGAAATGTTGCATATGAATTAGAAAATGTTTGAAAATGATGAATTATTAGTGTTGATTAATCACATGGTGATGTAAGGGGAGTTATAGGATGACCCCAATGATATGCCCCCTTCAACGAAAGGAGAAGTGATGAAAAGAACGAATGCTAAGATGAAAATAAGTTGGGAGATTTAGATAGTAAAGCGGTATAAAATCACTAAAATGTATAAGTTGAATGGAAGACAATGTCGAAGATAGATAATGCATGTGGAATGTGTTCAATATAATGGTAGGTGAAATTCTAAAAAGAATTTGCAAATGGGGTGTAAATCGGAGTAAAACGCTTCAAGATATGACAAAGATTCTTGTAGTGTGTATTAGTGGTGGTAATAAGTGCGAAATAATGACTATAGTAAAGTAGGTGATGAAAAAGTAACTATAAGTAGTGAAGTGAAAAAGTGTTTAGTCACTTCATTTGTTTTGTATGTGATTGTGAGAGTGTGCACGAAGTGAGTGAAAATGCCACAAGTGAGAGAAAAGGCCGTCTAGTCGGTTTGAGAGGGTAAATAGCGAATTGTCATAGCGTCGCATAACACGATCATGGAGTTCAGTAAGTAGATTGTTTTCACAAAATGTATGGTGTAGTAGTTGTTTTTGTTGATTTTTTACAATTTGAAGATTTTAAGTTTCGACATTTGAGACCAAGACAAAATCAATGAGGGTGCTAGTGACCCCGGGATGAGGAGCGCCTGGATCTAGGGCGCTATTGTAAACCGTCATGGGCGCCCTAGTCCTGCATTTGGGTGCCACTGGATAGAATTCTAGAATGTGTGCATTTGATGTATAATGGTGAAAAACATGTGTCTAGTATGATAAGTGAGTGCATTTGATCTTGTAATGTGCTCTAATATTATGTTTGTTGTCGTTTTGTGGTGTGTAGATAGATATCCACGATCGTCGGAAGGGAGTTTCGTGTGGGTGTCATATGAGTATGTTCTTGGATTGGGGCTATTAAATGATGATTGGGAAGTGATGGAGGCTAAGCGGGGCATGTCTGGATTCGAACACCTTGCTTATCATTGGGGCATGTGACACATAGCACGATGAGGGATGTGCCCACCCTAATATGCCCATGTTGATTGCATTGTGCGAGAGGTGAGGTGCTTATATGCGTACATTTTGGTTGCCTATGAGGGAGATGACTATTACTCTGGAGGATGTATATCACATACTATGATTGTCAGTGGTTGGGGAGAGAGTATGGGTTATGCTAGTAGAGGATATGGAGCTACACATGCAAGCCACGAGACGGTATTTTGTGGAGACTCGAGTACTGTGGGAGGCCCATATTAGTATCGATGTTATCTTAGGGTTTGGAGTTTACGCTTGCAGAAGTTCATAGCGGTTGTGATTGCTTCATGTATAGTCGTAGAGGGAGGAGGTGTAGGCATCTTATATAAGATGCATGACATATACTAGTGGATATAGGAGGAGGGTACTAGATACACGTGGGCACGATGTGTGTTGGCCCACCTATATAGAGACTTATACCAATTTACACACAAGGAGCATGGGGGAGGGATAAGAGCCACCATACTATTACATATATGGGCATATGAGCACATAGTCATGTTGAGACTAGTTAGAGGTCCATGAGGAGAGTGGACTAGGCCAAAGATATACACGTAGATGTGGATCGATATTCGTAGTAGGAAGATGGACACAGATACTTACAGTGCACTCATAGATAGGATGGGGCCTAAGGAAGTCACATGGAGGCCATATCACAACTATGGAGGATGGCCCGAGGATGTAGTAGAGTTGTGGTGTATTCGGAGGACGATGTGGCTTGAGGATCAATTTCTAGGTGTGGCTGAGATTTTTAGGTAGAGAGAGTATCACGATAATTTTGCATGGCTCGGATGTGCCTCCAAAGCCATGTATATGATTGAGAGCTATCGGAGCACCTAGGAGGGCCAAAGCTAGGCTAGAGCCCATAGTAGAGCAACTAATACCGTTGGGACCAGATGAGGCAAACATGACGATAGATCTTGTGGCACTCGACAATGTGGGTTGCACCGAGGAATACCAAACATGGTGAGCAAAAGCTCATCGATGGGTATTGTTGTTTCCATTGTTTATAGGTTCAAGAGGGTTACCACATTTAGGACGAGAGGGAAAGCACATGTCCCAGCCCTATAGTAGTAGCTATAATAGATCGTAAGTATTTGTGTAGTTATGTACTTTTTGTATGCCTATATTGTTATATATGGTTGTCTAACACGTTGTGTAATTTGTGTTTATAGGCGATGTGTATTGGTCGTTGATTGTTGATACATCCATCCACACATTGATGTACCGATGTGCTAAGTGGAGGTATACTTGAGCATGTGGATGATATTGTGCAGGTGAGCATGCCAATTTATTTGAGCTAGTGGCTATAATAGTAGGTGACATGTACTTTGTTGTTAGGTGAGAGGGACAAGGCACGCGAGGAGACTTAATGAGCCCGAGAGGTGGTAGGTGGTGGTCCCTTGGCACAAGATGTGTTTACATGATATGTAGATGTGCAACACTAGTTTTATGAGTAGTCTACATAGATTACCTTATTATGGAGGCATGTCAAGAGGTATCGAGTCGTGAACAACAACGTCGCGTTGGTGGAGAGGCATCTAGTTCTTGAGCTCTCACAGTACCCGAGAGTGATAGTGATGATGAGATTTGATTTGTACTATTTGTATATGATTTGGGGGGGGCATTTCCCCGGTGATGAGACATGTGTTGTTATGATGATTGTATTTGAGATATATGTATGGGTGCATGTTATTGATATAAGATGAGTTGATTTTTGTTGTATATAGATGTCATAATATAATGGATGATGTATGATTTGATGTTTATTGTATGTGTTGTGTATTGTTTGATTAGTGTAGATTCACATTATAATGTTGGTAATGGTAGAAAAAATGTGTATGGTGAATGGTAATAGATAAAAAATGTAATGTGATTGATGAAAATGTTTATTTGTAGCGCATAGTTAATGTAATGATGATAGTAGAATAAAATGTAAAAATGGATGATGTATAATCGTCAAAGAAAGCAATGTGTTATGTTAAATGATAATAAGATGTGATCGTGGAATGTTAGTATGATGAAACTAAAAGAGGGGGATTAACGATGCCCCCAAGCATGTATGAATGGGCTCATTTAGTTAAGACCCCTTAGCAGTCAAGAATGAGCCGCGTAAGCAAGAGTGTGTCATCAGGAAATGATTGAGTGTGTTAGATGAACGATGGAGTGTGTGATGAAAGGTTCTTATAGAAAAACCCTCAACAATAGTTTAAGAACCATAAGAACACAAGTGCGTCATCAGGGGGTAAGGTGATAGCAATCACCTACCAAAGACCAAGGTGGTGCAAAGTGGTGGAAGCATGTGGGATGGAAGCAACATGAGTGTATGAACCAAACTAAATGTCATATGGAGTTGCGGTGGGATGCGCGAGAGTGGAGTATTATGGAATTCAATGCGAAGGAGTAGTGTGATGTAGTGGATAACGTGAATGTGATGGATGAGATGAATGAAGTGAATGCAATGGATGTGATGATGTAGTGGATGGACGTGGTGGAGAACATGTATGAATAACAAACTGCGGTGGACGTACCATAGCCTGAGCACCATATGTGGGAGAAGATTCAATCGTAGAAGAAACTCTATGTCAAGGTAGAGGAGATATGGACCGCTCGTGAAGGTGAGAACCAAAGGATATGATGCCCTTATCCTCTAATTGTTGTAACCTATCTTTAAAGGAAAAATGATCATTGTCCCTATGGCCATTTATGCGATGATAGTTGCAATAAGGTTGAGCATGATGACATTGTAATCGATGTTGTGGCTGATGTTGGTTGGAAGGTAGGTGAATTAACCACTTAGTAAGCAAAATACGAGCACATCATGTGGTCGAGCATGAGGAGAGAAATGTAAAGGCTCGCATGACCTAGGTGGAGTGGTAGGAGTAGAAGCTTATCACGGAGCCAGAAAAGAAGTATGCTTTTAGGGTGAAGAGGGTTGAGCTTATTTTCTTTCCTTGGGAGTAAAAGATGGAGCTGTGTAGGATATTCAACCATAGGCTTGGGTGGAGAACTAGATGAGGCAAATGGTAGAGAGGTGTGTGGGGGATCTATGATGTGTGTGGAGAGAAAAACTTGTTCTAAGTCAATGACCTTATAACATAGGAGAATGAATGATTCATATATATCATATTATATTTATTGATTGAGTGGAGGAATAAGGCCATGACAGAAAATAAATTACTTCTCAAGATGGGTTGGAAAACAAGTTGATGGATACAAACATTGAATCTAAGAATATAATCCTTAATAGGATTATGTGGAGCCACGATGTAAAGTAGGTAACCGATCATAGGTAACCTTGGGCCATTGTTGATTATAAACCGATGAAGGAAGGTGTCCTTCATCTCATAAAAAGTACTAATGGATATAAAGGGGAGATGAGTATACCATTGTCTTTACATCATCGTTAAGACTCTAACGAAAATCCTTAAGTAGTAATCTATCATTGGAATAGGAAGCCATAGCCCTACGATAATGTAGTAGATGAGCATGAGGGTCACCCATACCATCAAAACATGTGAAAGTATGCATGGTGAAGTCATGAGGGAATGTCGAATTATGAATCTTCTTAGGGACCAGATTTCCATACAAGGAATTGTTGTCGAGAGAAGCATAATAAGCCTTAATTTCTAAAGTGAGAGATTGAACTTGTAATTGTAATTGTCCTACAATGTGCATGAGAGAAAGGATATCTTGTGAAGGGATGGTGGAGGATGGAAATAATGTGTTAAGAGGTTGTATTTTGCCATTGTGAGTGATCATAGGGATATCCAAAGGTGATGGAGAAGGATATGATGTTAAAGGCACACTAATGGTAGGTGCCAAAGGAGGTATAGCATGTGATATAGGTGGAATATCCATGGTAATAGTCTGACTAGCATCACAAGCCTCCATAATAGGTGAAGCAACTGGTGAGGAGACCGGTGTAGAAGATATACTAAGAGGCATAGGTGAATTAGCAAGAGGGGATGAACTAGTAGGAGAGGAAGTAGCTGATGGTGGTGACTCATGTGTAGGATTAGATATGACCTCAGGGGAAGATAGCAATGGAGTAGGTGAGACACATTCTATAGTATGGAAAGAAGGAGAATCATGATCTGCAAATGGTTCACCATTATCTAATAGAGATTTCGAGGTAAGGGTATTGCTGAGAATGTTATCAATAGGATCATCAACATAATATAAAGGAGTATGCAAATTAGGATGGGATGCATCATGAGAAGCAATGTCAAAATATGTAGAGTCCATGAGAGGAAACTATTTCAAGGGTTGGAGAATCAGGAGAAGAATCGATGTGGATGTGTGAATGATTGTCAATACCTAGCAAGTAATCAATAAGGGAATCATCTAAAGTTTCTTCGAAAGGTCAAAAGGAGGATCACAAGTGACCGTATGACACGGTGTACAATGAGTAAACACAATAGGATCATCAAAAATACTAATGCCTATAGGAGAATCTACAAAACCAAGTAGGCACATGTTGTTGGTCATCTAAGAGTTGTTGTTGGATGTGAGCGGGTGTAGCAAGTGTAACACTATATAGAGCCTTGAGTTCAGCTATAATAGCCTCATCATAAATATGATTAACACTAAAGTGGGACATGATAGGAAAAGAAGATGAGGGAATTTTAGCCATTAGGGTTTGATTGGATCCTAGGGAAAACTATTCAAAAAGACAAGTTCACCAAAATGATTAACTAAAATTTGGATTTTTATACTATTCTAAGTTAATCTAAATAGAAACAATAATGGAATAGCTAGTATGAATTGAAATACTATTGTCAAATACTTTTTATTTTATATTAAATGAAGTGAAATAAATGAGATAGAAGGGATAAGGTACTTACCTAAGTATAACTTACCTTGTTGTGTGTTGGACTTGGACAGGCTGATATGCGGGTTGGACTAGATATGGAGATGTTGTCCTGGAAGCTGCAGAAGTTGGAGATTTGACTAAACTAGGGTGCTTGGGAAAGAACTAGGGCACCTAAGGACACCTCATATATAGTTTAGGAACTCTGGTTTCGAGAAAATCTCGTGGTCTGGTTTCCAATAATGTCAATAGATCTTCGTAATGTCTTTGTCTCTCATCACACAAATGTTCCAATATCTTCGCTTATGTCGCCAATAATCTGATATGAAGATCTACCTGCAAAACCCCATACAAAGCATCAATTCCTAAAAAATAAAGATGCAAATGAAGGGGTCAGACTGACCTTAGCCACCACAATGGTGGACTTACAACTAAGTGTTGCACTACATTCCAGACCCAATGTAGTTTGTGTGTAATTTTATGCCTAGGATGCCCTAAGCGCCTTGATGACACAAAAGTAGGGGCAATAACTAGATGTAAAGATGCAAATGTTGGATGGAATAGAATGAATACAACCCTTTCCCCTATGCTTGTGTGATGCAGATGTAGAAGATGCCCAAATGCAGTCCTTGCCTTAGTAGATAGTTGCCTTTGATAAATGATAGTTCACCCATAATGTAGTGAGTATGTTATGTTTATATAGGGATCTCTTGTTCAAATTTTGACACTAATGACCCAAAACGCCAACTACTACCTAGGGAATGAATGGGGAAACAACAAAGACCGACCTCGAAGAAACAAATTAGAACTAAGAGTTACAAAAACTAGGGTGCCTAAAATCACGAACTGGGGTGCCCCAAGTGCTACCCTCGGTGCCCTAGTTATAGAATGGAGATGACAAACAACAAAATAACCACACTTGAAACTTACTAAGAGACACCCAAAACTATATAGATAACTAACAACTGTACCATACAAATAACAATGATGACTGACTAACTAACGACGGACTAGGGGATAGGTCATTAGTGAATACTTTTATTACGCGAGATCCATATATAAAATAACATACTTAGCAGTATAAATGTAATAGTAAGTGCATGATTTTGTGACTACAACACCCATACAATAGTACTTGCCCCAAACCTATTTTCAAGAACTTGGTTAGAATCTTCATGACTTGGATCGAAGGAAATTCATCAAATTTCCAAGCAAATGACCCACACAACTACCATAGGCTTATTGACATGTTTGTGATAAAGTATAGAGTATCATCAAGATAGTTGGGTGCGAAATCTATTTCAAGAGATCCATTAATGTAGATCTAACAACCGTGGACATTAAATGAAATCACCTTTCCTTAAGGCATTTTGTCAAACAAATCACAAGTTGGTCTATGCTTTCACATTTGTAAACATCCACTAAATTTATGTGTTTTTACATAAACATGGAAAAAAATTATTAATAAAACCATGAAATGTGAAGGCCCAAAAGAGATTCCTTGCTTTCTTAATTTAATATCTAATGTACTCACTCTAAATTAAAACAATTGATTTCTTACCAAGTCTAGCTGTCAAGCTCCACAACTTTGTTTATGGGCCCACACTTTGCAAACTACCTCATTGGAGAGGACGACCCAACTACCACAATAGAGAAGAGAATCCATTTTTTTAATTTTTAAAACTCCAATATGGCGCTAGCAAGAAGAGGACGATAGTAGAGGTGGAGGCGACCACACTGTCTGTCATTAACATTTGCATTTTTTGAAACCTTTTTTTAATATACCCATATTATGCATGCTTTGACCATGGTAGTCTATGAGATGGCATTAGCTAAGGCATTTATATTTAAATTGTTTATGCTCCTTTTGTAGGCATCCCCTATCCTACCTAAAACAAAAATAAAATAAAAATAAAAACACAAAACAATGCCCAAGCCTAAGGTATCTTGTCCCCAATCTCAACACACAAAAAAGTAGCAGTAAAAACGAAGAACAAGGGACTCCCATTGGAGCTAGCAAGAGTATTTTGACAAATGAAATTGATCATTTTGGAGATTTTTGGTTGCATTTTCTCCTAAGTTTCCAAGGTGCCTTTAACAAAAACCATTTTGTGCATATTCAACAATCATGGCATTCCGTGAAACCACATTTTTGAGGCATTTTGTCAAACAAATCATGTAGCTTGTTATAAATTTCCCATTTTGGCGCAAGATGGGAGAAACTAGCAAGGATTGTCATTATCTGTTAGTCTTCTTCACTCTCTTTTCTAAATGACTCTATAACTTTGCTCAAACCCTCGTAGTGCAAGATGGAGCTCCTACAAAACAAAGTTAGGTGGGTTGTGGATACCCCTATGCATTGCACCGCCAACATTTCCATTACTCGAAGAGGGCTCAAACTACACGTCATTCTCCTAACATGTGATATTTATTGTAGTGCAATAAAAACTTGATAATCATGTTTTGGAAATGTTTCAACTTGAGTTTCACACTTTCTCAAATACTTGGGAAGGGTCACTTTGCTTACTTGTAGAGAGAATATGGAGACTCCTAAACCTAGAAGGAGACTTCAAACCTGTAGATAGTGTTTCCCTAATGGATGTGCATGAGTTATTTCATAGTTTTGGAGCTTGGAGTGCCTTTTTTCTTGATTGTACATGAGGAGTTCTTAAAGTGCCAGGTTCACAAATAAGGTATGATTTACTTGCTTATATAGGCTTCTGAAGGTTATAATGTCATGAAAGGATGACTAAGGGGGAATATTATTCCATAAGAAGATGGTGGAATTGAAAGTTTGAGTTTGCAATGCATTGGTCCAAAACCATACAATAGGGTCAAGATATAGATCTACATCTCGAATGAAACTGATGTTTTTGGATTGGAGGGAGAAAAGATATTTTTGACATTTTGGGTCGAGAGGATAGGTTTTTTAGATGTGTTTTACATTGTTAAACCTGAATCGCGACATAGAGGTGTGTAAAAATAGAAAAGTAACAAAGAGCTATCAGGGTGTGTTAAGCAAGAGTGAGGAGAGTGTATTTGTACATGCAAGCGTGCAATATCAAGATCAACAATGTCAAAGGATAGATTGACAAATTTGAGTGTTTACACCCCAAAAGAACAACACAAAGTTTATATAATTGATGTTTCTTGAGAGCTTTTAAGACCATATTTACATGATGTAAGTGTTCCTCTCATATTTTTTGTAGATTAGGATATCATCAAAAATACCAAGACAAACTTATGTAGGAATGGCCAAAATACAAAGTTCATCAAACTCTAAAATGTGGATGGTGCATTAGTGAGGCCAAAATGCATCACTAGAAATTCATAATGGCCTTGATGAGTTCTCGAGGTAGTTTTATGAATATACTCTTCATTTACTCTATTTGGTGATAGTGAAGAAAGATCTAGTTTTGTAAAATAAATTGCACAATGTAACTCATTTAACATATCATAAATGACAGAAATAGGAAACTTATCTTTGATAATGTACTTATTAAGTTCTTTGTAGTGAACACTTGTGCCACCTAATATCCTTCTTATGCACCATCGATATTGGAGCTGAATAAGCACTCTAACTATGACATATAATACCCATTGTCAACATTTCCTCTACCATACTCAAGAACAATGGAACATGTTAAACAAGGGAACCTATGTGATGCCTCCATATGGCTAAGTGGAGAACAACGAATTTCACCAGGAGTATTATTTGGATATTCTAACCTTAATTGGTGGTATCAATATCACTAGATGTGATCACTAGATGGGATCACTAGATGGTGTATGTTTCTCGAGTATCTTTTACGGGGATGAGCCTCAAATGCCAAGTCTTAGTGGTTGCTCTATCAGGGCCTAAACAGGAGTCAAGGGGTGATTCGAAGACTACGCTACCCCTAACCGACTTGAACACGCGACTCTTTTAGTTCAGAAAATTAGGAAAATTCTACAATCTTCCCAATCTCACTCTTTTGCACATATGGGTATCCATAAGGCGTGATGTTTGGGGTTGGCTTTCAGAACTAAGCGAATGACATTATCATAATCTCTTTTGGGAGGAAATCCTTTGGGATCCTCAAAGACAACTGCGTGTTTATCAATAACCTTATAAAAATTAGGATGTGTGGCTATATTTGGTGGTTGAACTTCCATGGAGAACAATTGTGCTATGAATCCTTTACCCCCCTTTTGAAGAATCTTTTGCATTTGGTGAGAGCTAACCAATTGTGGAGATTTCACATGTAGTCCTCGAAGTTCAAATTGTCTTCCTTTAGAATGAAAATGCATGAACAATTCCTAGAAATTCAGCTCTATGGTGCCCAAAGTTGTGCCCATGAACACCAAGACAATATTAGCTCCACCCATGGGAATAATAAACATAGGGAACTCCATTTTGTAGTTAACTATCATAAGTCTTATTTCATAGCATTTCTGTTAGGAAATAAGAGATAAAATATGGAATAATCCCTTATAGAATCGCAATAGTAGAAACTAATATGAGAAAATATTACAAATCTCAAATAAAAGTGAAGAATAAATAACACAACACGTAAAGACAAGATTTAACGTGGTTCACCCAATTTGGGCTACGTCCACCAAGAATCACTTGCTCGGATTTATTACAAGCCTCCTCTCTCAATACAATACCAGATCATTTAGAGCTATGCTCAACAAACTCTAGAATTCACACCCGAATTCAAAAACACATCTACAATACATTTACATGTACACCTATCATATGCATAAGACCATATAAATAGACAATTGCTTAAGAGTTTGATACAAAACCGTGGGTATCAAACCAAGGGCAAAAAACCATGGGTATCAAAACAATGGGCAAAAGACCGGAAAAACCATGGGCCCAAAACACCCATAACGGTTACCCATTACCCATGGGTTAATAAACCACCCATAAAAATTTGCTTGGGGCTTCGCCCCTAACCCCTAACTGGACCTAGGAAAGGTGATCATGCCTTAAAAATACCCGAGTGTAACACATGAAGGTGTACCACATTCTAACATGCAAATAGGCTCCACAAACATAACAATCTCCCACTTGAGACTGATTTCCACTAAGCAAGCTTCTCAACCCTTCACTGTCATTGCGAAGGCCAACCAAAGCGAACATAGCTTTAGTTTATCCTCTTGTGACCACCTTAGTCATCATGTCTCGGGATTCGACTGGTATGAATCTTCTCCAACTTCAACTTATCTTCCTCCAAAGTTGTCCTGATGAAGTGATATCTCAACTGTATATGCTTCGTCTTGGAGTGGAAAGAAGAGTTCTTAACTAGGTGTATAGCACTTTGACTATCACTATATAGCTTACATTCCTCCTGCTTATGCCCCAACTCCTCAAGTAATTGTTGTAGCCAACTCATCTCTTTGCTTGCCTCTGTGGCAACAACATACTCAACCTCCATGGTTGACAAAGCAAATAAGCCTTCGTAGTCGTGAAATCCAACTCACTTTGTTGTCCCACCTACAGAGTAAATATAACTGTTGTCTCCTCCGCTGTCTACATCTCCAGCCATGTCTGAATCTACATAACCACGTAAAGTGGTGTCTGATCCACTGTAGCACAAAATTGTCCCCATGGTCCCTCTCAAATACCGAAGGATCCACTTTATTGCTTGCCAATGCTCTTTACCTAGATCACTCATAAATCTACTCACCTCCCACTACATGGGCAATATCGGGCCTAGTGCACACCATAGCATACATCAAACCGCAACTGATGAGTGAGGTACCTTTGACATCTGGTTTATTTCCTACTCTGTCTTGGGACACTTGCTCCTTTGATAACTTGAAGTGGCCCGCCAAAGGAGTCCTAAGGTTTAGCATCCTGCATATTAAACCTCTCCAAGACCTTCTTAATGTACTCTTCCTACGATAAAGTTAGCTTCCGTTCCTTCCTATCCCGATATATCCTCATACCAAGGATTTTTTGGCTGCACCCAAATCCTTCATAGCAAGAAAGGATTTACTTTTTAGCTTCTTGAGTACTTTTATTTCCGCATGTTTTTACTCGCAACCAAAACATGTCATCAACATACAAACACATGATAATATAACTTCCATCCTCAAATTTCTTTGATACACACAATGGTCGAATGGCATCGATATAACCTTGCTCCATCATGAAGCTATCAAACTTCTTATACCATTGACGTGGAGCTTGTTTTGAGCCATACAAGCTTTTCTTTAGTTTTGCAAACCATCTCCTCTTTACCTTTGTCCTCATAGCCCTGCATTTTCATATATAGTTCCTCCTCCAAATCACCATGGAGAAATGCAGTCTTTACATCAAGCTGCTCTAAGTGCAAGTCTTCTACTGCAACTATTCCAAGAACAGTTCTAATAGAAGTCATTTTTACTACAAGAGAAAAAATCTCATCAAAATCTATACCTTGTTTAATGCAAACCCTTGACCACCAACCGCGTTATATCTTTTCTTTCCTCCTACTTCGTCTTTGACTCTAAACACCCACTTCTTCTGTAATGCTCTTTTGCCTTCAGTAGCTTCACCAAATCCCATGTCCGGGTTCTCCATGAGAACCGATGCTCCTCATCCATGGCTTGCTCCCACTTTTTCGGCATCTACCTACATTGCTTCATCAAAGCTCTCGGCTCTCACTATCGGTGAGTAATAAATAATAAAGAGAAGGAGAAAACGTTCTGTGTTCTCTTCTTACCTTCGAAGACCTCCTCAATATAGGAGTTTGGGGTTCCTGTTGAGGGGTTCTTAATGATTCATGTGTCACTTTCCCATTCGGAAGATCCTCTACCCACGCATATTCTTTCTTGGATTCTTCCTATTTTCGCAATGCTGCTTATACATGACTTTCTCATCAAAGACCACATCCCTAGATCAAATGATTTTTTTGTCCTTAATACTCCAACATTTATATCCAAAGTCATCACCACCATAACCAATGAAAGTACATTTTTCTAATTTAGCCTCTAGCTTGGTCCTATCATCCTTGTCTATATGAAAAACACCTCACATCCAAAGACTCTAAGAAATGAATAATCAACTTTATTACCATACCAAGCCTCCTGGGTATGCCTCCATCCAAGGCACTTGAGGTCCTCTGTTTATCAAGTACATTTGTGCTCACCGCTTCGCCCAAAAAGAAAGAGGCGAGTCCCGCATGTAATCTCATGCTCCTAAGACCTTCCATTATTGTTCTTTCATCCTTTCTCGATACCCTATTCTGCTCGGAGTTCCTAGAACCGTCTTTTTCCTGTAGATTCCATTCTTAGAATAGTAATCATTAAATTCTTCACGCAATACTCCCCTCCATTATCGACCCGAGACATTTTAGCTTAAGACTGTTTCATTCTCTACCAAGGCTTTCCATTTAACAAAAGTGTCAAATACATCGATTTGTTTCTAATACAATAAACCCAAACTTTCCTTGTTGCATCATCAATAAAAGTAACATAATAACTTGAACCCCAAGAGATGATACGAAATGGCCCCCACACATCGAATGCACTAGCTCTAACTTACTCTCTTTTTTGTAGGTCCAACCTTGAGAAACCTTACTTGCTTTTGTTTCCATATATATGCGGTCCTAGAGAACTCCAAACATGTTTCTGTATATCTAGGCAAATTCTTCTTTATGATGTCCATGCCCTTATGGCTCATATGACCGAGCCTATAGTGCCATAATGTTGTATCTGCATCTGAAGCCACAAGATTACAATCATTAGTACTATCAGTGGTTAAATACAAGGTTCCAACCTTCTTACCTCTTGCCACCACAAGAGCACCCTTAGTAACCTTCCAAGAGTCATTTGTAAATATCACAGTACAACCATCACTTCCCAATCCAGTCGATATCAAATTTCTCCTTAATGTAGGCACATGTCTGACATCCTTCAATAGCCATGTATTCCCATTTTGCATCTTAACTAAATAGAACCTTTTCCAACTATCTGTAAGGCTCATCATCACCAAGAAAACATGCCCAAAATCCCCTTGAACATAATCAACAAATATAATGCATATGTGGAGTAGCATGAAAAGAAGCCCCCGAATCTAAAACCCAAGATTCATGGTAATATTATGCAAAGAAAGAATCAAAGCATCCTGACATACATTACCCGATGCCACATTTACCTCCTTTTTTCTTCTGTTGTTTCTTCTTATCCCGAAGCTCCCAATCCCAAAATCCTTCTTTGCATGCCCGAGCTTTCCACAATTCCAACATACAATCTTGTTCTTGGATTTTGACCTCGCCCGATCTTTTGATTTTCCACGGTTTCCTCTATTCTTGTCTCCCTCTAGTTTCCACTGTCAAAGCATTCCCTGAAGTAGAAGATTCCCTGAGATTTTCCTTTGCATTTCCTCACTTAGAATCACCCCTACAACATCCTCAAACTTCAACTTGAGTTAGCTAGAACCGAGTTACTTACCGCCATTACTGTGCTATTCCAACTCTCAGGTAAAGAGCACATAATTAATAAAGCCCTAACTTCTTCATCAAATTCTATTGTAACCGAAGCTAGCATATTCACAACCATATTGAAATCATTTAAATGATCTGCTACTGAACTATTCTCAGACATCTTCATATTAAAAAACTTTTCATTAAAAATATCTTGTTAGAGGCAGGGGTTTTTCATACAACTTCCCTAATACATCCATTAGATCTTTTGTAGTCTTTTCCTTTGAAACATTAAATAATACCAAAGATGCAAGACATAAGTCGGATCATTCCAAGTGCCTTCCAATCCAACAAATCCCATTCCACATCTATCATACTTGAGGGTTTGTTCACCTTCTCAGACAATGGAGTATAAAGATCCTTTTGATAAAGGTAATCTTCCATATGCATCTTCCAAAGACTAAAATTCTACCCGTTGAATTTATCAACCCTAGATCTTCTTTCATCATGCCATAGCTCCCACTTTTAAAAACTTTCCCGTGATTCAACACTTCAAGAAACCAAACCAGGCTCGATACCAATTGTTAGGAAATAAGAGATAAAATATGAGAATAATCCCTTATAGAATCTGTGGCACAAAAGTAGAAACTAATATGCGAAAATATTACAGATCTCAAATAAAAGTGCGAATAAATAAATAACAACAGAGAGACAAGATTTAACGTGGTTCACCCAATTTGGGCTACGTCCACCAAGAATCACTTGCTCATTTTATTACAAGCCTCCACTCTCTCAATATAATACCCAGATTTGTTTGGAGCTATGCTCAACAAACTCTGAAATTCACACGAATTCAAAAACATATTCTGCAATACATTTATACATCTATCATATGCATAAGACCATATAAATAGACAAGCTTACTTTGATTTGATACAAAACCGTGGTATCAAAACCAAGGGCAAAAAACCATGGGTATCCAAACAATGGGCAAAAGACCGGAAAAACCATGGGCCTAAAATTCTCCATAACGGTTCATTACCCATGGGTTAATAAACCACCCATAAAAATTTGCTTGAGGGCTTTACCCCAAACCCCCGACTGGCCAGCTCACCATGGCCGGGGAATAATAAAAATACATAGTGTAACACATAGAAGGTGTACCACATTCTAACATGCAAATAGGCTCCACAAACATAACATTTCCTTAAACATTGGACTATACCACCATCTACAATCATTACTTGAAATTCAAAGTGCTTGGTAGATGAAACAATTTAGCCTTGTTGCCAACTTATTATTGATGAAATTATGTGTACTCCTAGAAAGTCAATCAATATTGTCACCTTTTGCTTCTTAAGGTAACCCACCACTCGAAGGGTTTGCATAGTGATAATACCAGATAGAGCATGACATGAGATAGTCGGTTGGGGATCTTCACGTTCTTCCTCTGGTTCTACCACTTCATCACTTGATGTTTCCTCATCTTCTTCCTCCTCACCAATCCCTTCAATGTAAAATAATTTCTTCTTTGCACATTTATGTCCTCTTTTCCATCTATTATCGCAATTGAAATATACACCTTTTTCTCATTTTTCTTCAATTTGTTGAGGAGTCAATCATGTTGGTTGGGGAAATGATGGTGCTAGATTCATACATTCCTTGTGATTAGTGATACCCCTTCATTTTACCACATCTATTTCCTCCACATGACGAGAAATGATCATGGATTCTGATATGGAACTTGGATTAAGAAGGCAAACATCAAGTTGGATGTTATCCTTGAGTCCACCCAAGAAGAGATCATTTAGATGATCCTTTGAGATGTCATTCACTCGTAATGATAGATTTTGGAATTGTTGGATATAATCCTTGATTGAACCTATCTATCATAGCTTGGTTATCTGGATAAAATAGTTATCTATAACACTATTATGATAGCATGTTTGGATCTCATCAGTGAACATAGACCAGGTAACAGAGAGACCCTTCTTTTTCTTTTGCTCACACATCCATCTATACCAAATGAATTGTTTTGGTTCCAGATACAAGGATGCCATTACCACCTTCTGTCCACTTGGGACTTGATGCAAATCAAATAAATTCTCCATTTGGTTAATCCAAGTGATTGGATCATTCTCATTGAACTTATGCATTTCCACTTTTGGAATAATGTTACACCATTGGATAGAAGATCCACCGGTTTGTGTAGAGGATCCTCCTTGTTTGGTGTGATTTGGATCTATGTGTGCATTGCTTGAGGAACTCATGTGTATACATGATTAAATTGAAACTAAGCTATTTAATGAACATAACACCAAGTAGATTCTAGCTTAATCTAATATAAACAAAACATAATGATAAAGCATGAAAGGAAAGCTTAACTAATGTGCATAAAACATTAAATCAAACATCAAATGTAAACCTCCTTTGATTGTTGGATGTGCTTTTAGATTGTAGATATTTCCTTTGTGAACCGAACGCAACCATGCATGATCAAGGAATTTCTTCAAGGAAGAGGAAGAGATCTCACCAATATGGCTTGATTGCCATTTTTTGTTCTTCTCTTACTACTCTTGGCCAAGTAGAAAGGAGGTTTGAACAAAGCTTTCCAATAACATGAAAATGCTCTTATCAAGTACAAATGAAGATGTACAAGTGTAAAAATTGTAGGAAGGTACTAGGTTTCTTATATAGCTTTCCATTTTGGGAGAAGCTTACATCCTAGTGAATGTGGGATAAAGGGAATGTAGAATTAGAAAGGGATAAATATGATTAGAAGAGATTAATAAAAGATTAGCAACTCATGGGAGTTGGGGGTGATTTAATTAATCAACTAGGATTAATTAATAGACCAAGATAAGCTTAAGAAGCCATTTGGAGATGATTTAGAAGGAAATTAGTAGAATTTGAAGGGTTTGAAAGGGGATTTAACTAATAAGAAGGTTTATTAGTTAAATATGAGATTGAAAGGCTTAATTAATTAATAATGTTTAATTAAGTAATTAAAAAGTATTATAACTAACGAAGTGACGTTAATTAACATCCACGATGCAATATGAAGCTAGTTAATTAACGAAGTGTGTCACCGATTGACTAAGATGAAGGGGAATGTTAACTAATTAGTGGGAAACCACTAATTATAACAAAAATATGGGAAAGAGGATAAATAGTGCAATTTTAGTATTAAAAATGCGTAGTTAGATTTAGGTGTTTATACCACATGACCTGGAATGTGAATGCATGTTAGTATTCATACTTGAAGAGAAAACATCATCTCATTCATAATTGATTCAAACCTTGACTTCATTTCACCATTAAGGCTACCTTCCAATAGAAGAATCTCGTTGTTGAGGTCAACCTTACTCACCATATTATTAACCCTTTCCTAAAGTTGGTTGAATACCTCAGATACTCTAGAACCTGAAGATTCTAAATCCATATCTTCCTTATTTGGAGTCCTTCCCTTGGCCTCGAGTTGATCTTCCAATAATGATGTAGGGTTTGGGTCTCGGGATACAAGGATTAGGGTATAAATTTAGGGTTTATGGTTTCATATATTTATTGGATGAATAAAGATAAACATAGAGAACAAACCATAGCTAATTTTTGATAATATTTTTGAAAATATGAGAAACTTAGAAAATTTTCCAAAATTGCAGTATGAGTATAGAAATTATTAAAAATCCTAAAACTGATATAACTTTTGCAAAACAAGTCAAAAATATTGAAATTTGGAGAGGATATTACTTAGTTCACAACACCAAGTAAAAACTCAAAAAAAATTGCTATCATCTTGGAGATATAGCCGAATATTCACAATTAGAGTTTTGACCCACCAATTAGTGAGATCAAGCTATGATACCTTGCAATGAAATTACTTAAATAGATGTGAATATCAACAATAATAGAACACCAAAGAACACCAAAATATAGATAAATAATCACAATATGCAACTAGAATGACTTAACCACTTCGAGGAGGCAACCTCCAAACCATACAATAGGACTCTAGTGCTCAATATGATGCTTAACTACTTCTCACGACCTCCTACATATACCCTTCCTATACTATGACCAATACTTAGGCCGACCTACTAAATATATGAAAGCATAAATGAATGACATATGACAAGAAAAGGGATTATGTAATCCACAAGTTCGTCCTACATATCTTGTATAAACTATAGGACTAAAGGTGAGTAACACATTTTTAAAAATTTGAACACTATAAATAGTAGTTCCCTTGGGCTTGATTGTCTTGAGAAAAATGAAATCCTTGCACAAAACCATATCATATGGACATACAATACAAATATTCATTGTTATGATGCTAACAATCCTCCGTAACATCTTTGATAAAAACATATATTTCTATATTGATGAATATGATTTGTATTGGGCATGGCGTGCACTACCGCTTAGTTTGCTGACTCATCATCACCCCTACTCAAAACAAAAACAACGATGTTGTAAAGTATTACCGCTGCAATAAAATTTGTAATGCATATGTTGATGAGATGTTGGAAAAAATTAACTCGATTTAGATGGACACCTATTGCTTCGTGGGGTAAAATTATTAGCATTATCAATAGCCACGTGGACTCCATCCGCTTCTTTGTTTTACCGGTAGGAATTTATGTCGGTTGACGGAATGTCAACGATCTTCCTCACTACGCAAATTCTCTATAGTAGTACGAAGAAGAAGAATGTCTTGGAGAAAAGATTGGTACATCACAGTGTACATCTCTAGCCAAGAAAAAATAAAATAAAATTGTCAGTGACGATGTTAGCAGAATCGAACCATGGACATTAGAAAATTGCCTTAGGTTCAAATGAAAAGTATTGTTTCAGATAATCATACTTGTCAATCTCTACTAAAATTGGGGTGATGACCTATGTGTCGTGGCTTATAAGCTTTGAATGAGACTTTATAGACACCGTGCTTGACGAGGCATTATTGACGGTCCCCTGCAATTTATTTTCTTGACTTGACGACGAATGGTTACGTTAAAGATTTAACCGTGTGAGTTCTCCGAGTCCTCCATAGGTAAACAACCGATGAAGAAAGGTAGAAGTACCCCCAACCTTGACTTTTCCCTTCCTGAAATCTTTTGACAGACTATTCCCATTTCTACACATTCGTACATCGCTATTCATATACTATAGATTTGAATATGACAGAGACTGTTGAAAATTCTTGGATGCTTGGAGAAAGCATTGTTGTCAAAAGACTTATTTGTTATTGACAACAAAAGAGATTCTAGTTTGTCCTAATTTAACTTCGCAACTTTTACATGTGTGTCTCGCGTCAAATTTTAGGTCTATAGACGACGATCTTATAATTATGTATGCTTTGAAGGCCTCGCTAGATTTTCCAATGGCTATGGAAGTCGAAGAGGTCATTGCTCGTTTTGTTATTAGTCGGATGTCTATAGATTTGTCAGAAAGGAACATTATTCATGCCCTTTAAACCGCATTCTTATCGAGGAATTCCGTTGAAGTAATTTAGTGAACCTTCCTTGGTATTTTTCTAACATCGATTTTTAACATCGGCTTTAATGTTTCGAAAAACCGATAAGTGCAAATAATGTAATAAATGTTATGACATCATTTTTTTGAAATTGCTAAACCCTGCAATGATAACACTCAAATTATTAGCCAATCAAATTGAAGATAAATGTAATTTTGTAATTATTTTGTTAAAAATTGTGCAGTTTACTAATATTTATTATTAATGTGAGAATTATATATTTGTTTATAAAAATAATAATGATTTCTAATTGGTTAAGAAGTGCAAATAATAATAACTGGTTAAGTTTATGTTAAACTTATAATCTAATGCCTTCAACAATACTAATAACCCATATTTTAGCATTTAGATTCAATACATTTAAAAGCCCATTGACAACACTAAATGAAGTAAAATAACTCTCACATAATTTAAATAGCTCGTATTTTAACATTTAGAATCAATACATTTCAAATATTCATTAAGTGATGGTAATTAAAGAGTAATGTCATTTGAAACTAAGACTTTTAAACAAATAAACTAAACGTAAATGAGTAATGTCATTTAGTATTACTCCAATCGAACGCTCTATTGTAATACTAAATATTTATAAAACATGCACCTATGTAGTCACTTATGGAAAGCAAGTAACATGTGGACACCGTTATGCCACCGCAGACAAGTTTGAAGTTATGTGAGAGGGCATCCACAAATTTGAATGTATTTATTAATCAGTGGAACTTGATGTCGCGTCTGAGTAGAACAAGCACTAGTGAGCTATAATAGAACTTAGTGGCGACGTCAATGCACACCGGCCACCCGTGATGTAAAAGATAATTTGAGGCAAAATACAATGTCAGGATGACACGATGATTTGAGGCCAGTTGCAATTCGTTTGATGAGATCATGTGCATTTGATGTGTAAATATTATAATTACGTGGTAAATCAGTTCGTTGTGTGTCCTTGTGGATGATAATGACTTCAAAGGTAGGTGAGCAACATAAAATTCATGTGACTAGAACATTATACGAATGTTGTAATATTAAACCCCTATAAAAGCATCTAACCACGCCCGCCTAAAATGTAAGGGCGATAATATTTTAAGAATGGAATAATGGTTGTCTTCGTTTTCAAAATTGATAAGTGCAAATAAATTGTAATAAATGTTATGACATCATCTTTTTGAAATTCTTTAAAGCTTAGACCCACCAAATTTATTTTAATATTTTTAGAGGATGGTTTTCAGCGCTTAGTTCACTAGGGCAGACAAGATCTGACACTAGGGAAAGAACAATACAAAGTAGTTTCTCAGGTAGACCCACCAAACCCCCTCATTCTCTGCACCATTCTTTATATTTATTTGTCAAATCTGGTTTCAACAAGGCATGCAAACCATGCTTAAACATGAGGGTTTCAAAGATAACCCAAATATGGCACTACAGAGATCTACTTTTTCAGAAACACATACAGCAATAGAAAACAAAATTTTGGGAAATGTAGAAATCTCTCAAAATCATACAACGGGTACAGCTAAAAAGTTGGTTTTGTGAATGCAAAACAAGTACAAGGGGATCCTACGACGTAGGCAAGCCAAAAAACTAAGAAGAACCCAGAAGAAAAACCTCACTTTGATTTTACCGAAGACAACAAACAACAAAGAGAACTTCTTTTCAGAGAATATAAAATGGAAGGAAAACAATCAAGTCAGAAGGATAGTAAAAAGGAGTCAAAGCTGAACAAAACAGACAACTGCAACATACAAAGAAGAACGAGAGGACGCAGTCCAAGATCCTAAATACCTATACAGTCCTACTTCAACCCCTCTATTGTGGTCTTTAGAACTGTATGTGAATGAGCTCATGAACATGAAAGAAAGGCTTGGAATTTTAGAAAATCAGAGATTGCAAGAAAACAGTGAGAGGAAAGAACTTACAGAAGTTAGATACAGGTTGGAAAGAGAAAATAAAATTCTCAAAGAACAGGTACTAAATCTCCAAAACCTCATGGAAAGAGGACAACAAGAGTTAACCATGCTAAAACAAGATCTAGGACATATGAAAATAGGAGGAGAAAAAAGCCCGAAATGGTAAAAGGGAAGGAAACAATACAGATAAATGAGATCCAATCAGCAATTAAAGACATGGAAATAAAAGAAAATCAACTAAAGGATCGGATAGAAGAAGCCAAAACTTGGTCACAATTAGTAAGTGGATCATCAAATGAACAAAGGCAAGTCATTGAGAAACACATCAAAACACAGATAAAAGAAGAGAAAGATCAACAAGATAGAGCAGTAAATTTTATTATCAAGGGTCTAAAAGACTTTGGTGAAAAAGAGAGAACTGACATATTGGCAAGAGACTTTCTTAAAGACAAATTGAAGTGGACAGGCTACATACAACAAGCAAACAGGATTGGCAGGAGAACAAGAGGGAGGAAAGGACCACCACGTGCGAGTTGTCATGAGAAAAATAGAAGACAAACATACTATTCTAAAAAATAGGGGACTTCTTAGAGGCACACACATATATCTAGATGAGGATTTGACATTCGCTCAACAAGAAGTTGAAGGAAAGAATGGGAGAAAGTGAGAAAAGCAAGGGAAGCAGGAAAATGGGCACAAATGAGAAATGGGAAAGCCCAAATCAGCGATCATTTATCAAACAAGAAATAGGAATTAGGGGCCCCACGGGAATTCATGCACATAGTAAGTTGGAATTGCAGAGGATATCCGTGGAGAAGAGGACCGGGTTTGGGGCCCATAGCAGAGGGGAAAGATATTATTATTCTTACGGAAACTCATGAGCACGAAGGCTGCAAGGTTCCAGAGTTTGAAGGCTACAAGAAAATTTCAGTTTGGAACGAAGGGAATGAAACAGGGAAAGGTCACGGCGGAATCACAGTGCTAATCAAGGAAATATGGCTTGAAATTGTCAAAGTTGAAAAGGAAGATCCAAATAAGCAATACATATGGCTAAAAATAACAGATGGCAAGACAACAATCAGATTGGTTGCCTGCTACTTTGCACCGAAAGGTTCAAAGACATATAAGAGAAGAAAACTAGATAGCGAAGATCCATACGCTTCAATAAAAAAAGACATTTCTGTTTTCAGTACATCTGGAGAAATAATTTTATTGGGTGATTTCAATGCGAGGACTGCAAATAATCAATCTCTTCAGTTGATCAGCTTAGAAGGAGGTGAAGACAATCCGTTATGGCTTAAGGAAGAAGAGAACAAGCTTTGGGAAAGATTATCTCAAGACGGTAATGGAGGGGTGACTCACTTTGGGGTTGAGCTTCTAGGCCTATGTAGCTTATACAACATGGTCATTTGTAATGGCATGAGGGCTTGGCCCAGATCAGGCAATATCACTTGTAAAACATACAATGGTCAAAGTGTAGTAGACTATGTAATATGTTCTCAAAGTTCTATCTCCAGGCTGCTTGAATTTGAAATTGGAGATTGTCCTATCGAACTAAAATCGGATCATAGTCCTCTCTTGGTAAAGCTGGGACAGTCTTAAATCAGCAACAAAGAAATCAGGTTCATCACATGCAAAAGGCATCTCAAAAACAAGGAAAAATCATTCTAAATAAAGAAAATCAGGAAATCTTTGTTGCAGCCCTTAAACAACAATTTCAGATAATGAGGAAGGATATAGAGAACACGACACCTAAGGGAATGAGTGGTTATGTACGTAGTAATCTGCTGATATCTTTAATCCAAAAGGCTCTAAGTGCTTGTGAAAGATCTAAGCCTAGAAAGGGAGCGGCAAATACTTTTCCGAGCAAACCCGTGGTATGATGAAGAGTGTAAAGCCAAGAGAGCTTTGAAGAAAAGTGAGATGAACAAAGAAAATAAAAAGACTTATGAGAGATTGGTACAACACAAAAAAGAAAGCTATGTGAGCAAGAGAAGGACAAATTAATTTCTCTTGGAAAACACAACCCCAAAGGTTTTTGGAGGGAGTTACAACAAAAGAAAAAATACATAGAAAATAATATCACAGGTGCTCATTGGTTAGAATATGCAAGGACCCTTTATGAGCGTTCCCAACAAAAAGATATTCCTCCCATAATCGAGACTTCGATTGAGCTTTTTTCGACAGAAGACATCAAGCAGGGCATAAAGAATCTAGCAAGTGGTAAAGCACAAGACATCGATGGTCTACAGGCTGAATTTCTAAAATGGGGGGTTGAGGTCCTCACACCACACATCAGAAAAATATTCAATAATGTCAATCAGAATGGCTTTCCGACAGAGTGGACGACTAGCGTTGTTATTCCTTTATTTAAAAGTGGTGACATTAATAATCCGTCTAATTATCGCACCATTATGATCAATCCTCTTCTTGGTAAACTTTTTGGAGGCATGATAGAACGGAGAATCAAGCAGTTGGGCCGAAAGAGAGGGTAAAAGAGCAAAAGGGCAAGCAGGATTCCAACCTAAACACTCAACAATTGACCATTGCATCACTCTTAGGCATTTGATTGAAAAGGTTTGGGACACCCAAGGAGAAGAAGCTTTTTGTTGTTTTGTTGATTTCAAGAAAGCTTTCGACACAGTACCCAGAAACAAACTTTGGAACAGGATGGAGGAACTTGGGATTCCAGATGAGTTTAGAGCAAGCAGTTCATAGACTGTATGAGCAGGTCAGAGCTAAAATCAGAACCAGAGAAGGTATGTCCGAATGTTTGCAAAGTGACATTGGTGTCAAGCAAGGTTGCCCTCTTTCCCCACCTTATTTGGTCTATACATTGACAAGCTTGAGGAATGGTTAAATAAAACTGAGGGAGGAGGTATACAGTTAGCAAGTTACGTGGTGAAGTTACTCCTATATGCTGATGATCTTATCCTAATTTCAAAAACAGCCCAAGGATTGAGGGAACAACTAAAAGCACTAGAGCTCTTCTGCCAAGAAGTCGGGATGCAAGTGAACACTAGCAAAACAAAAATCATGATTTTCTCCTTGAAAAGGAAAGAGAGACAAATTAACTTTCTTTTTGAGGGGAGCCCTTTGGAAATAGTCACTGAATACAAATATCTTGGGATTGACTTTCACCACAAGCTTAGTTGGGAGACTTGTAAAGCAAAAAGGATTCAGGGAGGTTGGAAAGCATCTTACCTACTTCAAAACAGGTGTAGGAAAGCTGAACTTTGGGACTGGAAAACTAAGAAAACCCTTTTTGGTTTGTTGGTCATTCGGTTGTTCTCTATGGCTGCGAGGTTTGGGGAAGTAGCATGTCAAATCACGGGTGGAGACAGATAGAAAGAATCCAGAAACATCTAATCACAAGCACTCTCAAAGTCAAATCAATTGTTCCTTATGAGATCCTGTTGGTTGAAGCGGGTACTTCCTCGTTGGAAGCTTCGGCAATATCTCGGATGATAAGCTATTTGAAAAAAGTTGAAAGCATGGACAATCTTTGCTGGCCCAAAATAGTTGTGGATGATACTCTGGAGCGTAGAAAGAAAACTTGGATGAAACAAAATAATAAATGGATGAACAAATGGGGCATCAACTTGCAAGAGTGTCCTAACAACAACAGGGAAATAAAAAATTATGTGATAGAAAAGTTCAGGACTGCCATGTGGATGGGACAGATTGGTCGAAAGAAAGCACATTATATCAGAGAATTCAATCCCACTGGGGAGCATGATGAAAAAGCTTATCTAGGGGCAGCTATCAAGGGTAAAGCAAGGATTCTAGTGGCACAGTTAAGGACCGGATCACACCATCTTCGATGTGAAACTGGTAGATGGACTATTCCAAAGGAAGATTGGGAAAGGAGAATTTGTCTTTTCAGAAAGAAAGGGGCATTCAAAAGCAAATGGGGGTCATTGAGATAGAATGGCATTTCGTCATGGAGTGTTGGCATATGATGATATTCGTATCCAGTACGAAAACAACTTGAAGGTGGACGGACTAGAGGAACTCTTCGAAGGAACAAAGCTTCAGGCGACCGCGGGTTTCATTCTCAAGATTCACAGCCGGAGAGCGGATATTGAAAGGAGTTTGAAATTAGATTAAAAATCTCGTTTTGTGGTCCCATAGACTCTTTAGTCTCGTGGACGTCATTAAAATCTTTCATTTCATTTCAGGCAGGGCCTGCACAAAACTACATTTGGGGACACGAACCTTGTCCCTTTTCCAACACTTTCCTTATTGTTCTTCATCGTCATCCTCCCCGACGCAAAAACGCCACCACAAACAGATCCCTCAACCATTAAATTAGTATCATATGCTCCAAAACCAAAGGACCCAAATACAGAAAACTCAAATGCAGGAAACCCAATTGCCAATCAGCCGAGAACGACAACGGCAGCAACGAGAGATTTCAGACCAGACGGGCAGGGAGGGGATTCGATCTCTCGACCTCGGAGTCGTGAAGAGAGCAGGTACTTGAGGGATGTCCCTTCTATTCCTACTGTTTCATACGGAGTTAAAGTGGCTCCATTGCCTGAAGATAAGGTTGTTGAGCAAAGGAGGAGGAAAAAGTTGAAGGGGTAAAGGAGAAGGTAGAAGCGGTGGAGGAGGAGAGGAGGGTTATGGAAGGAGGGCTTAAAGGGCGGTTGGAGAGGGAGGCCAGAAGGTTGCAGGAGCACATATTTGCCAGACAGGAGGAAGTCAAGATTCCTTTCCCCAAGCTTTTGTCCCTAGAGAAGAAGGAGCGTAAAGTTGTACATGATTTGCATGAAGCCATAAGACATGTGAAGGTATGTTTCTTTAATATTACAGGCTTTATACTTCCACAGTCCATGCTGTTTTAAAAATATTACTTTGTAGGATAAAAATATTACTAACCTCATTCTGGGTTTTTATATTGTTTTTGTATTCTGGTCTATTGGTCTTTTGGAATGTGTTTTTTTTTGATCTTCGAATCGGTAAACACTGGCACCCAAGGATTAAAGGCTGTTGCTTGATCAGTAAATTCTAATACTCAATGTGGGTATTTTTAAAATATTAAAATTGAATTTATTTTGGTCCATTGGGTTTGCAATGTCTTCTTTTTGACCCCAATACGCACTGCTAATAAGGAATTGCTCATACCCAATGACTAAATGCTGCACCCAATACATGTATTTTAGAGAAAAAGAATCAATTTGAATTTATTTTGGTTTATTGATTTTGTAAAGCTTTCTTTTGATCTCTAACTTGGTAAACTCCTCACACGCAAGGAGAAAATTTTACAAACAATGAATAAACTTTGACACCCAACAAGTAAATTCTCACACCCAATTCATATATTTTTATTGTTTTTAAAATTGAATTTATTCTGTTCTCTTGGGTTTGTAACGTCTTCTTTTGATCTCTAAATTGAATAACTCCTCCCAATGGGTAAATGCTCACGCCCAGCCTATGGATACTTGCTCAAATTCAATGCAGGTATATTTAAATTGAAATCGTTCTGGTATATTCGTTTTGTATTGTCTTTTCTTGAAACTGGTAAACACTATACCCAGTCAGTAGGCACTCTCACCCAATGAGTGACCTCTCGCACCGAATGGGTAATTGCTTGAAACTCAATGCGGATGTGTTGTTTTAAATGTTTTAAGTTGATTTTATTCTATTCTATTGGGTTTCCAATGCCTTCTTTTGATATTTAGACTGGCAAACACTCACACCCGATGAGTAAATGTTCACACCCAATGAATAAATGGTCAAATTCGATGCAGGTGCCTTTCATAAAATTTTAAATTGAATTTATTCTGGTCTATTTGGTTTTCAATGAATTTTGATCTCTAACTTTGTAAACATTTGCACCCAATGGGTAAACACTCAAACTCAATGCATGTATATTTTTTTAAAGTTAAATTTACTCTTGTCTATTGGGTTTGCAATGACTTCTTTTAATCCCTAAATTGGTAAACTCTCATACCCAATTTGTAAAGGCTTACACCCAATTTGTTGTTTTCCATTGATTGATTGATTGATTTCTAAATACACACACAATGAGGTGGGAGGCTTCTTTTGATCAGATATTGGTGAACAATGACTCTTCTTTTTGATCAATACATTGGTAAACACTCATGAATAACATTGATTGATTAATTTCTAAATACACACATACACAATGAGGTGGGAGGCTTCTTTTAATCAGATATCGGTGAACAATGGCTCTTCTTTTGATCAATAAACTAGTAAACAATCATGGATAACAAATAAATGCCCACATCCAATGCAATGTTTTCTTTGATAGATGAATTGGCAAATACTCATATTCAATGAGGTGATTGTGTTTTTAAATCTGAAATTGGTGAACACTAACACCAAAGTGGGTAGGTGTCTACTATTCATTGATAAATTAATTAACACTCCCCCAATGGAGATTGCACTATCAAGCTTAGGATTTCCTTTGGCTAAGAAGTTGTATAAATTGGTCAATATTTATATCCTATGGGGAATGCTGTGTCAATCTTAGAATACCCTTTTTGTTAAGAAGTCCTTTTAATCTGGTAAAAATTTAGACCCGATGGGAAGTGGATTATTGAGCTTAGGATACCCTCTGGATCGGAAGCCCCTTGATAAATTGGTACACACTTACAGTCAATGGAAATCACATTATCAATATTAGGTCACCCTTTGGATAAGAAGTCCCTTGATAAATTAGTAAACAGTTATAGTCCACAGATAATGAGCTATAAAGTTTAAGATACCTTGTGCTCAGAAGTCCCTCAATAAAGTCACCCTTTGGATAAGAAGCCCCTCAATACATTAGTAAATACTATCAAGCGCTCTCAAGCACCATCAAGCTTAGGATACCTTGTGCTAAGAAGCCCCTTGATAAATTAGTAAACACTTACTATCCACGGATAGTGCACTATCAAGCTTAGGATTCCTTGGTTAAGAAGCCTCTCAATAAATTGGTAAACACTTACATCCAATGGGAAATGGAATGCCGAGCTGAAGATATCCTTTGGCCAAGAAGCCCTTTGATAAAATGGTAAACATGTATAACCAATGGAGAATGCACTATCTAGTTTAGGATACCCTTGGGCTAACTAAAAACCCATCGATACATTGGTAAATGCTTACACTAATGGGGAATGCACTATCAAGTTTAAGATGCCTTCTGACTAAGAAGTCCCTCGATAATTTGGCTAACACTTACATCTGTCGAGAAATGCTCTATCAAGATTAGGGCACCATTTGGCGAGGAGCTGCCCAAATTGGTAAACACTTAAACACAACTGGGGTGGGGGTGGGGGGTGGGGGTGGGGGATGGGGGTGCACTATCAAGCTTAGAACACTCCTTGGCTAAGAAGTCACTCAATTTCACCAAATCCATCTGTGACTTACACATAGGCCTGTACAGGTTTTGACAGCAACACACAAACCTGGGCCATCATGTATCTATCTTTGGTACCAGCAAAACATGCTCTGCTGGACTTGGCTTGTGATTTCTTTTAAATTTTTGCAATGGAACAAATTAATGGCGAGTACACTATTAAGTTTAAGATACCCTTTTTCTAAAAAGGTCCCCCAACTCTGCCAAAATTCGGTAGAGACTTTTACCGATCCAGGGTTTACTAGTTATTTGCTAGGAGGACTTAAACCAGGGCCTAGGCAGTAACTTTTTATTTTTAACTTTGCATCCAATCCAAGATTCAATGCTGATGAATATTAAGCAAGAGATAATGAAAGGAGGCTCACGCTGTCACGTGTCTGCATTAAGTAAGAAAGAAAGAATTTATATTAGTGGCCACAGATATCTACAAATAGATGAGCAGGACTTGAAGAGTACACTCAGTTATAATAGAGAAATTCTCAGGTAAAGGTACCCTAGATTATAAAATAAAAAGCACTAAAAACATTAACAAAACAAGGGATAAACCTAAACGGTTACACCCTGTATCATAAAAGCTATGTAGAAATTGTCTTGTGAGAGTCAAACCCTCACGAAAGCATTTAGCTAACAAAGATGAAATTAGGAAGTCATGATAAGGGCGGATGATGTCATATTTCATGTGTACAAGGTTCGGGCCCAAAGAACCAACATCATCATCTATCATAGCAAAAGGGCCAATATAGGATTTGAGAATGCACATAGGGGAATCTCTAGGATTGATGGGGCTAGGTTGGACAATCATGAGGAAGTCAAGTACTTCCTTTAGAACCTCTCATAACATCCATGGCAGATAAATCTCCAAAGTGGTAGAGAAAGCAATAGTAATGCACACTTTACTTCGATGATTTGGTCAGCAAACACGGAGAAGACCCTTGACACCAATATGAAATAGATCCACTCAACCTAGAATAAGACCGGGATGCTTTAGTAGCAATAAGCAAAGAGGAATGTTGTCTCTCCAATCTATCCCATATGGGTGCTAATTAAACATATCCAATGGGCAATTACTTGTCTACAATGTTTGAAGTGGGCTAAAAGAAAGAAGTAATTTGTGTGACAATTCTAGGAGTTCCATGTAAGAATTTACATTTGAGAGTGACAAAGAATAATGGTCAAACATCTTTGATTTAGGTATTATAAGAAAGTGGATAGAGAACCACTTGACTATTGTAATTATAATGGTATCTCACTCTTGATCTATATGACAACTAAAAATAAATGCGCCCTAGTCTCTATCTCCTAGAAGGGGCAAAATATGATAGACTCTACCGCTTTGCAAAAATATGGTCTGTTTGGACTTGTAATTGGTGAGAGCATACCCTCAACTCGGCAAGGGGAATCCTCGAGCCTTATGACCAATGATGTTGAAGTTACCTAGTGTAATGGACACCCCTACCCGTACCTCCCAAAACGTTTTTGGTATGGGTATGAAAATGGGGGAAACGCCCCCAAAATGGGCATACAAACGGGTATGTCTTGAAACGCCACAGATACGACTCTATTGTACTTTAGACGTTTCTTGGCTGTACTGGGTGTTTCGGGCCATACTGCGGCATAGGCTAAGTAAAAAAGCCAAAACACCTTTTTAGCATTTATTGTTTCTAACCCTAATCTACCCACCCAACCTTCCTAAAGACACTTCCTAAAAGCTATATAATGACATCTTTGGTCCATTCTAAATCACACTCATTTCTTTCTCTTGCTGAATTCAGTTTTCATTAAACTAACATTCAACATTGTGAAGAGCAAAGAGGCATCAAGGAACAACTTGAAGGAAGAGATTAGGAGGTGTTACTAAGAGCTAAGAGCATCAAGGATTAGAGGCAGATTAGGAGGGATCAACAATTATGACAGCTTGTATGGTTGGTAAAAATACCAAATATGGGATTGCCATATGCCACACTACAATGTTGAGGATCTAAATATGAGCATCATCTCCTAACAACACCTTCATGGCGAACTTGGTGATCAAAAACCAAAAAGGATGTGTAGGGTGTTGTTTTATTTATTGTTTTTTAAGTTTTATTTATTCATGAAGATGATTATGAGGAAAATCTAGATGATATATTCTAGAATCTAGATTATAATCATGTATATATGAAACATTGAAATTGTAACCATGTTGAATCTTTTGAACTTCAATGAATACAAAATATTTTGAGTGGTTTAAGCTTCTCTTATGGACTAAAATTTTGAAAATGAGTACTATGCATATATATATAATTTTTAAAAATATGTTCTACAAATGTTTCCGTAATGTTTAAAAGTTTTTTTGAAAATCGCGTTTCCACATTTTTGATTGTGCATCCATACCGCACCCATTTCCCGACAACATAGTAGAAAACCAATTTGGTTTAAGCTTCTCTTATGGACTAAAATTTTGAAAATGAGTACTATGCATATATATATATATATATATATATATAATTTTTAAAAATATGTTGTCTACAAATGTTTCCGTAACGTTTCAAAGTTTTTTTGAAAATGGCGTTTCCGCATTTCGACCATTGTACCCATACATTGCACCCATTTCCTAAAGCAACATAGTAGAAAACCAATTTGGTGTTGAGTGATTGCGGATGAGTGCTATGCCCTTTATCCTAGGGCATATATTGGGGATATATATGGCCGATTTGTGGATAACATAATCTCTTATCATGTCATATCACATTTATTTATGCTTTCATATGCTTAGTAGGTCAGCCTTGGTGCTTTGCATAGCATAGTAGGGTATATATAGGAGTTAGTAACTAGTAGATGATCATCATATTGAGCACTTTGTATCGTATTGTATGGCTGCCCCCTCGAAGTGGCTAAGTCATTATACTTGCATATTGTGGTCATTTCTCTATATCTTAGTGTTCTTTGGTGTTCTATTGTTGCTTATATTTAGGTCTATCTAAATAATTTCCTTACAAGTGGTATCAAAGCTTTGGATTTTGGCCAAAATCAGGTCAAAACCCTAATTTTTAGGATTCACAAAACCGTGAATTTTTTTGACAATTTTTTTACCGAGTCTAGAAATAATTAGTTGAGGTTACCCTCCAAATTTCAGCTTATTCTAATCCTTTTTATGGAAGTTATTGGCATTTCAAGGTTTTTAAATTGCTTTGTTTATCCAAGCCCAAAGTTTCAAGTCATGGTGGTAGATGGAGGTAAAGTTAGTTGTTCAAGAAAGTGTCATAAGATTAAACTATCCATGGGGATTATCTACTAAATAGCCCCATGTATGCCATTTCAATGGGAGGTGCAAACATTGTGTTAGGGGTCTAATGGCTTACTACCTTGGGAATCTGTTGAGATGAACTTCCAGGATTTGTTCATGCGGTTCCATTTTGAAGGAAGGATTTTGAGTGCGCAGATGAAGGAAAAGCTCCACAGTTGGTGAGTTCTCATCAAATGTAGAAGATGCTTAAGAAGGGTGCAAATGGGTTTGTGGCACAACTATTTTCACTAGAAGCTCAACCATCAAAAGGTACTATACCATTAGATCTACAAACAATTATTAATGAGCACTAAGTTGTTTTTGGGAATGTGCCGAAAGGGTTACCTTCCAAAAAGATCATGATCATGATCATGCTATTTAGCTAGTACCAGAAGCCAACCATCCAATATTCGACCTTATTGGTACCTTTATCTATAAAAGAGTGAGATTGAAAAGATGGTACAGGAGATGTTGGAAGTAGGTATTATTCGCCATAGTCAGAGTGCTTACTCTTCTCCAATGGTGATGGTAAAGAAGGATGAAGGTTACTGCATGTGTCCAAACTACAAAGAGCTCAACAAATACACGTGATGAATTCAAATTTTCGGCTATTTTTGCGAAAGTTTGTCCTAGTATTCGTTGATATCTTAATATACAACAAGACATGGGAGGAACACTTACATCATGTCAATAAGGTTTTGGACACTCTTGAACAACACCACCTTTATTCCAAGCCCTCCAAGTGTGCTTTTGGAGTCATGGAAGTAGAATACCAAAGTGTAAAAGTGGATCCTCACAAGATCCAGGCCGTGGTGGATTGGAAGATACCTAAAACCCTCAAAACCCTAGGAGCTTCTTAGGGCTTATATGTTATTATCACAGATTTGTGAAGAATAATGGTAGAATTACAACACCACTCACAACTTTATTGAAGAAAGACTCATGGAGTGAGTGAGGAAGCAACCTAGGCATTTGAGATGTCAAGAGGGCCATGTGTACCACTCTAGTTTTGGCTACCCCAAATTTCTCTAAAACCTTCATTGTTGAATGTGATGCTTTAGGGTGTGGCATAGGTGCAATACTCATGTAAGAGAGCTGTCCCATTGCATTTGAGAGTTGTCAACTCAAAGGTAAGAACCTATCAAAACCAACTTATGAGAAGGAAATGATGACTATTCTTTATGCAGTCAAACAATGGAGACCGTATCTTATGGGTTGTCACTTCAAGGTGAAGATAGATCATGACAATTTGAAATACTTCTTGGAACTATCATCTGAAGAACAACAGAAATGGGTCACAAAGATGTTGGGTTATGACTTTGAGATCATTTACAAGAAAGGAAAGGAAAATGTGGTAGTTGATGCACTATCCAGAGAGATGAGTCCACAAGCATTATTATATGCCATGTCCATATTATAGGCAAATTGGGTAGATCAGGCAAGATCAGAATGGTAGAATGACACAAAGACCCACACTCTCATTTAGAATCTCCAACAGGATCCGAGCATTTAAAAAAAATGTATGGAAGGGGGATGCATTGTGGTACAAGGATTGGTTGTACTTATGCAAAAACTCTACCCTTAAAAGTCAAGTTTCTTGGAGCTCCATGCTTCTCCAGTGGGTGGCCATTCTGGGTTTTTGAAAACTTATCACAGAATTAAGAAGGATTTCTTTTGGGAAGGGTTGAAAGGGGATGTCCAGAAATTTGTGGTAGAATATTTGGTGTATCAATGTAATAAGGATAAACTATTAAGACATCGGGTCTTTGCGACCTCTATCTATTCCTAGTGAGCGATGGGCGAGATGTTTCCATGGATTTCATCACAAGATTGCCAAAATTTGAGGGGAAAAGTGTAATTATGGTGGTTGTGGATAGACTCACCAAATATGCTCATTTTTGTGCCTTGTCACATCCCTTTGTAGCAAGTACAATCGCCATATCTTTTATGGATACAATTTAGAAGTTACATGGTACACCCAAGATTATAGTAAGTGATTGTGACCCCTAGCAATTTTGGACTAATTTATTCTCATGTTTGGGTACTCAACTAGCTCGTAGTTCATCATATCATCCCCAATTTGATGGACAGATTGAGGTAGTAAACAAATGTTTGGAGGGGTATCTTCGATGCTTTGCTTCAAATAAGTAGGAGAGATGGGTTTAGTGGCTACCACTTGCGATGAATAGTGGTATAACACTTCATTTCATACCTCATCCAAAATGTCTCCATTCTTGGCATTGTATGGTTACCATCCATCATCCCTCGCCTCTAACTTAAGGGTCCAACCTAAAGTGAGAGCAAGTGAAAGAGCACATTCAAAACTAACATGAGGTACTCTCTAGCCTTAAAGAGAATTTGGTAATGACACAAAATCGCATGAAGCAATAAGTTGATCAACACCATAGTCTGTGAAGCTTTGAAGTTGGAGACTTTGTTTTTGTGTGATTGCAGCCATATAAGCAACTATCTTTGAAACAATAGAAGTATAACAAGCTTTCACCTAAATACTATGACCCTTATCAAGTGTTGCAAAAAATTGTAGTGTGGCATATAAACTGGAGCTTCCTCAATCAACTAAAATACATCTAGTTTTCCATGTTTCTTGCTTGAAGAAGGTCATTGGACAAAAGGCTTCTTCCTAGTCAAGTGTTACTTGAGCTTGATGAGGAGGGACACATCATTTGGAGCCTGAAGGAATCCTACAAACATGCACTAAGAAGTTGAGGACAAGGGTCATTATTGAGTATCTAATCAAGTGGAAGAATTTGGACATTGAAGATGCAACATGGGAAGATGAAACATTTTGACAACAACATCCAAATATTACCAACATTGGGGACAATGTTACTTTGAAGGGGAGGGGCATGCTACGCCCTTAATCCCAAGTCATATATCGGAATATGTATGGCCGACTTATGGATAACATCATCTCTTATCATGTCATATCACATTTATTTATGCTTTCATATATCGGGTTTGGTGTTTTGCATATGATAGTAGGGTATATATAGGAGTTAGTAACTAGTCGATGATCATCACATCCCACTTGAGTCTTATTGTATAGTTGGGAGGCTGCCCCCTCAAAGTGGCTAAGCTATTATACTTGCATATTGTGGTCATTTCTCTATATCTTGGTGTTCTTTGTTATTTGGCTATGCACCTAGGGAAAAGATGTTATGATGTATATGTATGATTCATGTGGCACACATCCCCTATCTTATTATATTATTCATTTATGATTTATTATGCGTCAAAGATTGGCCATAGGTTAGAATGGTATATATAGGGGTTAGAAGGTTGTAGTTAATCATCATATTGAGTATTGGAGTGTTATTGTATGGTTTGGAGGTTACCCTCGAAGTGGTATTGAGGTTGCCCCTCGAAGTGGCAAAGCTATTATATGAGCATATTGTCATCATTTATCTATATTTTGGTGTTCTCTTATGTTATTTTTTTTGATACGATTTATACAAGTAATATCCTTACATGATATTCAGATCTATCTAAGTATTTCTAACAAGGAGATGATGTCGCATGAATGTATGCAAGTATAAATCCTCCAGACAAACAATTTATATTTACAATACATTCATGTGAGTACAAAGGATTTATACTTATAGAACATTCATGCGACACACATCTCCTGTTGATGATATCTTTCGGGAAATAAGACTAGGAGGGACATCTATGGAGTATCTCAATGGAGGATGACAATCTAGAGAGATGCAAATAAATTTGGAGAAGTAAATTGGTTTCAAGTTACTAACAATGTTGATACCTAGTGGAACCCAAAGAAGCAATCATCTTAGAAGAATTATGGGCCAAATATGGGTACCTTTTTTGAATTGATGCTATGTTGCCTAAGGATATTACTTTGTGAAAATAGAAAGGAAGGTGAAGACACTCTCAAGGAGAAAGGGATGGGTGGAACACCAAACTTGAAAAATGCAACGAGGATTCTTCCATTTGCAATGAATCATACTTGAAGTGTGAGACTTTGGAGCATCTCAATACGAGCCCACTACGTGTATCCTTGGGCCCCAAACCTCTAAACCATACTAAAATGTAGTCTTGCTGATTGCATTGAAGAGGCTCATCTTCGAAGGGATATCCTGGAAATGTATTTGAAAACATTCACTTAGGGGACAAAAAGCAAGGCATATCCCTTGCCAAGATGCAATTGTGAGGCAAGCTTTAGACTAAAAGATGGTCCCAAAAATTGGACGCCCTTGTTTGTGTAGGTTGTAATCTCTACAAGTTATTTTTCGTAGAAAATTCAAACCTAGAAAGAGCATATCTATAAGTGTTGAATACAATAGCCTTAGTTTTAATGAGGTTCATCACAAGCTGGTGAAGCTCTAAAAAAATGAGCAAGGGCATTATACAATCTTTGTAAACCATAAATTGAGCGTGTGAGGAGATTGTCGTAAAAAATTTAGAAATTGAATTATGATGTAACATACAACTGTCTTCTTTGTAGTTGCTGAAGCAAGTTGTCAAGATCATCTTTATATAAATACCAAAAGAGTGGGGGAGAGAGGGCTCCTCTGCTTAACTCTGATGGTACTCTTAACAAAACACTTGAGAAGCCATGGGATGTTTGGAATTGGTCATCAACCATCTCGTAGGGCCTCATGGCTTCAATAACAAAATAATCAAAGATGCCAATGCCATAGAATTTCTTGCAAAGAAGATGTTTCCGGGTAGAGGCAACCTTCCTAAAGTCTGCAAACCAACAAAAGTCTTTGGAAGACAATGACGAGCCTCTCAATAATAATTTAAAGGCGTGAAAATGTGATCAATAGTCTAGAAGTCCCTTCTAAAGTGTGTTTTATGATTTTCATTCTCCAAGTACTCAAAATGTTTCATGTCAAACACAATGGCATAAACTTGGGAAAATGTGTGCCTAATCATATAAGTCTTGTATTTAGCTTAAAGGGCCCAAGCAAGACCTAAAAATGCTCATAGGTGAAGGGAGCCAAGTTCGACCATCCTAGTAGGAAGTCGAGTCCTCTTCCTAGAGCCTTTCTATCATCTAATGATGTGAATGTTGGATAACAAAGAAAAACTAGTAATGTGTGACTGTCTCCATGACCTAGGTTATAGACAAGGGGAAGGCCTTTGATATTGAAACATAGTAGATCCTCTTTCCTTTAATGAGATTGAGGGAGTTGGGGTGCTTAGGTAACAACACGCAAAATGAAATGCCATCGTAGCCTTTGGTGTTTGTATCGGCTACATCCAAGGGGTGCTTAATGCCTCCACTACTGTGGTGGGATGGAAAATGAAGTGATGGGCTTGACAACTCTATGGGCCACCTTTAAGGATCTACGTTTGAGAGTAACAATTTCTCGAAGAAAACAAGCTGACACTCGCTCTAGGTCATTAAAAATAGTGTTTAAATAACTACTTGAGTTTCTCTATAATCAATGATATTTCCTTTGGATCTCATAGTATTTAGGACACTTAAAATTAAAGTGCTCCCTAGTTTCAACTTCTTAAAGGGGTAGAGATGGCATATCTTGTCACCTTATAAGATTTAGTGGATAGTCTTAATGCATAACTATTGGGAACACTCTCTCTCCTACCAAGGGGAATCCATAAGCCATTTGGCCGGTGATGTTGGAGATAGTCGGGAGGAATGACAATGCCATCTACAATTTGTTAGAAATGCTCAACATAGAAAGCCAACTTAAGCTTGAATGATGATTCCTCATTTGATCTCCCAAAATTGATCTATATGACTAGAGATCCAGCCTATTGATCCCACATTGTAATGTGACTAGACATAACATATTATTAATATTATTATCATGAGCTATTTCGTTCCTAAGATTCTCATTTTTATAATATCCTAAGACTCATTCGTAACATGCATCAAGTTCGACGACTTTTGTATTGAATGGTGTAATTATTGGTAGTTAAGTAACTAGAATTTGTATTTAAGATTGTGGCATATTGTGTGACTAGGGTTCCTCTCTCCCCCTTGTTATAAATGGACGAAGTCCTTATAATCATTCTCTACATTTATTATTCAAATGATCAATATTTATTATCTGAGCCCATTTCTTTGTTGTGAAATTTCAGAGTTTAGTTGTAAGTCATTTGCGTGTGCAAGTACTCCCATTATTTATTTGGAATCCTTATTCTTGATTTACAAGCACTTATAATTTGAAGGCTCTTTTTGTTCAAATCTTTTGATTATTTTACATGTTTGTTGTGGCATCCTAAATCTTTCTCAAGAACAATGCACACATCCTATCTTATGTTAGTTATTTGGCTTAACAATGCATTATTCATGCTATGCTGGATCTACCCATGTGTCTGTTTGTCATATGTTGTGCATTAGAGGTATTTGAATCATTCCAAACATGCAGGGAAGGATGCTAGTTAAATTGAGATGGGCCAATTCTTGGTTTGACCTTAAGTTGCCGCATTCAAATTTGTGTTTGTGAAAAATTCATTGCTAAAAAAATCAAGAAAAATTTGTGATTAAATTTCACTATAAGAAATATACATTTAGATTAAATGTATAAAAATGAAAGATATTTTCGCATTTCAAAATAGAAAGATAATTTCACATTTCAAAATAGAAAGATAATATCACATTTCATTAAGTAGCTATCATAATAATGTGATTGAAATGAAAAACTTCAAAAAACATGTGCTCGCAGCTACATACCAATAAAAAAGTTTTCAAAAGTGATGGATCAAAGTCTTGAACTTCCCTATGTAGTATGGGCTAAGGTCTACTTATTACATAAAAAAACTCTAAATCATCTAAAGCACTTGGCTCAATCTCATCATCACTAGTAATAGCATCATCATTACCAACATCACTAGATTCACCCTCATGTTCATCACAAACAAAATCAAGATCATCTTCATCAGAAGAGTCTTTTAGGACATGTTGAAGCTTTTTTTTTCTTTGAAGTGCATGCATCTTTTGTCACTTTTCTCATGGTCAATCGCAAATTGCTGCGAACATAAACAAGGTCCCCAACTTTTCTGATAACAACCTATTCCTTTTCTTTGATTGAACATGGTCAAAGCTGCTCCAATTCCTCTCACATGCTGATGCACTTACTCCTTGACTCAAGACTCGAACTGCAAAATGTTGTAGTTTAGGAGTATCTGCTCCATAGAATCTCCACCATTCATCTCCATCCATGTCTTCTGTCATCTATTGCTGATTGGGTTCCAAACAACCCATCTCCTTTTGTATGCTCTCGAGTTGCTTTTCTGGTTTTCTTTGAAACAACTCGATTTGAATCAAGTTTTCCAATGGCTGCATAAATTCCAATCACCACTTCACGGTCACTTTATCTCTCTATGTGATAGAGTGTTTGCTCTAAATAGCATGTTGTTGCATGCAAGTGAGTATGCATCATCCTCCATCTTCCATCACAAATATTCCATAGCTCATTATATTTTGCTTCCACATTATTAAATTCCTTCTCGGATGTTTTCTTTACAACGATCCATACCCTTGTAAACCATGCCCAGACAAAGGGTATTGCTATCAACCATGCGAGGCATATGAATAATGAGTGCACACATTTTTAAAACCTTGACTGCATTTTCCCAAAAGTTATAACTTATAATTAGAATGATTTGCTTCACATTCTTACCTTAAGAACCTTTTGTACAAACAAGAGTTTCACACTCTTTGCTAGAGCAATAGTTTAGAGGGCTCTTTTGTGCTCAACAACTTTTTTTAAAGTGATATAGGAGGAGGCAAATCTTGTGTCACATGGTTTTAACAATTCCTTGGGTGGATGCCTTCTATATATGCTCAATGTGAGGTGATGGTTATTTATAAAATTGACAATTGTTCTCGCTTCTTTGAACCTCTTCATTTATGCAAGGAAATTTGGCCAAGTCATGGAGTAGTGAATCAATGTAGTAGGTTGCACAAAGACTCCAATAAATATGTGGGTATTTATTTTCTATCAACTTTCAAGCTCCTACACAATCGTTAGCATTATTAATAACAACTTGAACTACAATTTGTACACCAACTTTGACAATCGTTTTATCGAAAATGTTGAAGACACGCTCAAAAGTTTTCTTGTATTCCATTATGTTAATTACTTTTAGAAATACAACACCTTTAGGGCAATAGACCAACACAATAACCAATGGTTTTTGGTGCATATTTGACCAACCATCACTCCGAATGGTGTAACTCTGTTGACTTCCAAAAGTCTTTAATATCTGCCAATTTTTGGTGACCCTATCTTTTGATCTCTTCAAAAGTGTAGAGTCCTCAAAGCCGTTGAACTAGGAGTGGTATACCCTTTTCCAAATGAAACTAATGGTCTAACCGCATTCATAAAATGAGGACTCTTCGCGATGCAAAATGAAATGAAAGATTCATAAAAAAATTAGCCCATGTATCATTAACTTGTTCTTTTTCTAAAGGTTTCCAAAAGCCATAAAGTATTGTTGCCCAAAGATTTAAAAACGGCATTATAGAGCTTGTGGACATGGTGGAGGAGAAAGATGTGTTTGACTCACTATTTTTGTGCCATATTCTAAGTTAATACTAATAAATTCTTGTAGTCTTTCTCCAATGTTACCTTTATCATAGGACTGACATTTAAACATGTTTCAACACCACCTCCTTGACCACTCAATATGCCAAGAAGGTGGTCCATTGCCCTTGTTAACGTGCTTTGAAAATTCATAATACATATTTGAATTTTGATTCTTGAATATGAGACAAGCTGAAATTTGAAATTTCATATAACCATTCTAAAATACGATTGATCAAGTGACAATAGCTAATATTCATATCATTAATCTCATAGCCAAATACACCAACAATTGTCTATTGTCAATATTACAAAAAAAGAGGACAACTACAAGTATCAGCCTAAAAATCAGAATCTCCATCTGAAGCAATATCCATGAACTCCTCCTCGCTGGTACTAGTATCCTCGTCCTCAAAGGTAAGCCCAATCAATCCTCGCTGCACAGTGTTGTCCTCTTCAACCTGCCTCGGCTCCTCGGGATCTACATCCCACCGTAATGCTGGAGTCTGTTTGTACTCAGGTGTCTTGCGATCTATAAGACGCAAAGCACTATGTACAGCTACAAGCTTCTCCGCTCTCGCAGAGGTAAGCCTATTCCTCTTAACAGAGTGTATCCAACCACGTAGACCGACCTCCTCTCGGGAGGCAGAGGAGCTAGAAACCTGGGAAAGGAGGCGAATGGCAAGTGGTCGCAGCAATCCTGGAAGCCCATACAGTCGCCACCAACTCACTGGTTTCTCCTGTGCTAATGCTACCCTGTCTGTCTTTGCTGATGTTTTGTACCCATCGAGTTCAGTGAAGTCAAGCCACTCCATTCTGATCTGTGAAGCCTCTTGTGGAGTGTACATTTTTTTAAAAGCCTTCATAAGGCCCTTCTTCACCTCATCATCATCCAATGGGACAACTCTGCCTGGCCTCTGCACATACCATTTGGGATTTAGTGCATACGCAGCCATATGAAGAGGAGTGTTCAACTTCTCCCATCTCCGCTGAATAATGGGTTGTATATGTTCATTATAGAACTCCAAAGTGGGGTCCCTCACCCGAATAGCTGCCTTCATTTGCCCAAGCATGCTATCAATGCACTCGTAGATCTCACCAAGATTGGGGCTGTTAGAATCCCCATATTTGATGACACTAAAAACTGGAGCTATAATTGATATGATGTATTTCATATCAACCCAAAATGTTTCCCGCAACACCACTTCCTTCACTCTTTTCCCTTGATCTGTCTTGGACTCACGCCACCTAGTCCAATCCTGTGTCATAATCATAATTTGCAAGGGCTCCTGCAACTCGGACATCCTCTCCAACAAAATAAAATAGGATGCAAAGCGGGTGTCAATTGGTTTCAAAAATTCCTTCTTCAAAAAATTTCGAAAAAGTGCCAATGATGTGTGGTGATTGCATATGAACTTCTGCACATCTCTGGCATCAGTCACTATCTGATTAACCCACTGAATCTTCCCTATGTCTTTCAGTGCATTGTTCATGGCATGCACACAACATGGAGTCCAATAAATATGCCTATATTCCCGCTCCACTAGCTTGCTCACGCTTCCCGCACATAAGCTGCATCTGTGATAACCTGTACAACATTTGAAGGTCCAACCTCCTCAATGGCATCCTTCAAAATCTGAAACTGAAACTCAGCATCTTTTCGCTTCCCAGAACAATCAATTGCTCTCAAGAAGTACGGTCCATTTTTGCAAGAGACAATGATATTGATGAGAGGACGGTGTCTAATATCCGTCCACCCATCCATGATAATGCTACATCCATGTGACACCCATGTCACCTTCATCTCCTCCATCAATACATTAACCTTGGAATAGTTTCTATCCAAGATTGTTGTCCTGAGTTTTGTGTCTCCAGGAGGCACATAACTTGTCCCTGCTTTTGCAACCTTAGCCATAGCCTCCTTGTAATAAGGAGAGCGAGCAGCATTAAATGGA